>JAWWMP010000093.1:47854032-47867521 GCA_035047865.1 Dendrocincla tyrannina | reverse complement strand
GTTTTGCTCTCTTTTTCATTTTAAAATTCTTTGAAATATCAATAGTCAGAAATTTTAACTGTCACTTTCAATTTTTAAACACTTAATTACATTCCTAATGGAAATGGTAGACCAAAAATATATTTGCAAATTTGGGTTTATAGTAAGCATGTATAAAATATTCTTTTGTTAGCAATCCTAGAATATTTAGTCTATTCTCCAAAGGTAAGATAACTAACAAGAATAACAAAATAAAAATAAACATCTACATCAGAACAGGGTAAAAAGGCAATTCTTCCAGCTGTATTCTAAAAACACAGGTAATTTACTATTTTCACACAACACAAGATAAAACCTTGCTCTTAGAACAAATTTATTAGGTTTTTCAAGTTATGGTATTGTATAGTTTTCCTTTACTCATACAAGGCATTCATGTTTGTATAGTGCTCTGAAGGCCTTTACACAGTGAAAATGCTACAAATATACACATTTACATTGTAATTATAGAGGAGTCAACATTAACCAATTCTTAACAGGTTTCTTTAAACATGCTACACAAAGCTTAGAATACCACAGAATACGAGCTTTTAGGAAGCATAACTGGCAAATTTAGCAATTCAAAAAGTCACCGGATAAAGTGTACAAGAAATGAAATACAACTTCAAATGCTCTTCAACACTTATAGGAAGAAATCAGAAGGCATGTAGTACCGTAAAATAAAGTCAGAGGAAAAGATAAAGACCTTAAAGACCTTAGCATAAGTACGCCTAAGCAGATTCACAATACAGAAATAAAGATGCGGTGTATTACCACTCATCAATTTCTTCTGCGACTTGATTATCCTAATTACCCAAAATGGCCTACACCACAGTATTTTCTCCCTGATGTACAGCGTCATTAAATATTTCCATTTCAGCATTATAGGAAATACATGCAAAAGACAGAATGGCTTTCAGATACTACCTCAGCACAATTGTCAGCAACAGATAAAAAACCAGAGACAGGGACACCAAACTATGTGAACTATAAATAAATAAAAAAAAAAATTAAAAAGCAACACATGAGAGGAGAAGTAAGGAGGAAGGAACCAAGGAACTTCTGTAAATAATTTACAGCATAAAACTATTCATCAATGGAGCTTTTGTCCACAGGCAAGTATTTAGGAGCGTAGATCTTACTTCTGGATAATCTTCCTTAGAGTAAATCTCATTAATAACAGTCTAATTCTAGAGGGATCAAAACATACTGATTCAAAGAGTTCTCAAAGTGAACAGAGTATGATCTGGATATAACAGTAAAGTCCCAAAAAGGTGTTTTCTTGTTGGACTGAAGCCAAATTTTTTTATGTCTCAAAAGTTTCCTTAGTAGATACGTATCACTCACTCGGCACACAGAAACATCAATCAACTCAACACCTGTGGGAGGGTATGGAATTCTGAAATACCAGAGTTGGATGAAGAAACCACTACTTAACAGATTAAGAAATAGGAACCAGAAAGTTAGAGCTGACACAGGAATATTTTCAGGCCAGCATAAAGAGAATTAGGTCAGTGGTTTTCATTAGCACTTGTTTCTGCGTGGGAAAACCTCTCATACATAAAAGAATTTTCATTAGAGAAATTATCAAAAGCAGCAAATAACCTCTTTTACACTTATGTTTAGCAGATCAATGACCCGATTTACCCGCTATGCTCAATCCATTAGAGATAGTTAAGAATTGAAATATTTAGATAAGTAGGGTCATACACACATATTATGTAGTAAAATCATAAGAAACACTTACTGGGTAATTTTTTTGGAGGGATGGAAGGATGGGCTCAGGTAGGGCTATAAAAAAAAAAGTTTAAAGTTTCTGTGATTCATGTAATTCACAGGAAGCAATATCATATTAACTACACCAGAGGGTTGAATTGAAATTCTGTCTAAAAACATCTATCAAGAACTTCACTTTCATTCATTTTTTAAAATAAAGGTTATTCAGCAAACATTTATTACTATATTTCCTACTATATATTACTATGACAAGTTTACTCAGCTACAAGAAGCTGTTATCAAGATACTGCTATATGTAGAAGGCATGAAAAATTCTCAGCAGCTGGATACAACTTCATTTCTAAAATTTATATTAATTCATGGCTTTAAGAAAAACATGTAGATTCCCTAAAGGAAAAATTGGAGAGTCACTTTTTTTTCCCCCTACATCTAATATATGATTCCATCACAGCATAAGAAGTCTACAGATACTGCAAAAGCACACACTTTTTAGCTGCAAAGCATTACAGACTGAGTCTCCAAAAGTAACCTAAAAGTGCCCAACTTAGCTAGTAGGCCTTGCTAGCAAAACCTCCACAAAATACATGAATATAGCCTAATATTGATGGCTGGTCTGCTAAATGGCAAATGTTATAATGATCATGCAGTCATTAACGATACTAACAAACACATAATTAATTAAACATTTGTCACTTCTTTGAAAATCATGGATTGGGAGAGTATCTACTGCACAACATAAATAAGGAAAAAACTGATCATGCAGAGTGGGTGGTCCTACAGATAGACCAAAAATCCAAAAGTACTGACATCCCACTCAAGCCTTAGAGCAGCTACCAAACTGTTACAGCACTCCTCAAACTCAAGCTTTAACATCATCTCTTCAGGATGTTTGTTTTAAACAATTCACCTACATCATTCACTAGGGAGAACAGTAATTAAATTCACTACACGGGACTTGGGACTTAGTTCACCCTTCAACAGGGTCTCGCAGGGATGTTACAGAATGCTTTTTTCATAGGGACTAAGAATAAAAACAGCAGATTTCTCAGAATGTGCTTGGGGTATCTTTGAAGAGTATAATATATTAACCATGAGGACTGCTAAGAAAATTATCACAACAGTTTTAATAATATTTTTATTTTGTTTGTGGGTGTTTAGAAATATGCAAGAGCTCATATTTCTGCAACACCTTGGATAATTTTCAGTTCTCTGCCATACTAAAATTAAAGGCAACAAAATCTGAGCAACAGAAGTAATCAAGATATTTTATCTGGGCCTGTATGCTTCACTAAGAGGATGCACTTTAGGGGAAAAGTTACAATTTACCACTAACATTTGCCATATGAATTTTCTTTTCTTACCTTACAAGTTAGTTAGACCTGTTACCTGGAAGAAAGTTCATGTACAAGATACTCTATCTATAAAATAAACTCAAGCCACATTAAACTTGGGTCTGAAGACATCCACAGGAGTGTAATACGGAAATTAATTAAGTAGTACTGGAAATAAATTTGTCTAGTGAAGACAGGGGCACTGTTTACTGCAAAAGAAAGTTTTGATTTGTTCCCTCCCTCCTCAGTAACATGAACAAAAACCCTATTAGAAATTCTAGGATACAGGCTACATTCAGGAGCATCACATGCATGTAGCAAGAAGAAAAAAAACTTTAAACTCTTCATGAATAAAACATCAGAACCTAAACAGCTGATGCTACATACTTGTGGAGAGCCACACCTTATGTGGATTTTTTTCCAGAAAAGGCTGATGAAGGAAAGGTAAAAAGCTCCTCTTTGTAGACTCCTGATCCTCCCCAGACAGCTGACCGACCAATTTTACATGAAAATGATTATCTGAACCCTTTTTCCCCTTCTCTACAGAGCTACAGCAGCTGACAAACAAGATTATAGCTAGTGCCCCCATGTACTTTTGTTAACTAGTGCTTGAGTTTATTTTATAGTTACACAGTGTTCTGCAGGTAAACTTCTTTTATTTACACCTTTTTAAAGGGGGTAACTCTGCCTCCAGAAAAGAGGTCCACTTGTTAAAGACAAATGCAGACTAAGGAAACACAGTAAATACACTTTACTTTCAAATCTTTCTGTATGGAAGATAACTGCTGTGTTTAATTTTATTAAAGGAGAAAACTACACAAATAAGACCTTAAAAGGGGTGGTTTCAACATGAAAAAAAATACTTACTCTGTAAATAGTGCAAAACCATCAACACAAGACTATAGCTGCTTAAAGTACCACGACTGGCATCATTTATCTCATGACAACTTGCCCATGTCTTAACAGCAACGACTAATGGACGAACTCGATTCTCAACTGCAAGTAAAATAAATACATCTCAAAAAAAGTACATTTAATAGACAGCAATGAATCAACATTTGTTTCTACTTGATCAACATACTTTTTGTATTCTAAGGTTACCTTTTGCAAGCATTTTACAGAATTTACTCAGTTATTCTACAACTACCATCCATCCTATAAAAATCAGAACCAAGTATTTGCGTTTGAAAACAGTTTTGGGGTAGTAAGATCTACACACACATTACAAGGGTATGCCAGGAAATTTGCAGACAAGACAAAACTGGATATATCAGTCAATACAGTAATATCAAATTTGATTTCAAAGCTCTCTCCAGCTCCTTGTACTAATTTTGCCTGACTTAACCTGCTGCCAGAACAGACTCTACATTTTTATTGAGGGTAGCAAGAAAAATTCTCCTTGTTGGAGGACACAGACCTCATTGTTAAGTTTGCCTCGGGATCAACAAAGGCAGTAACGCCTGCATACAAACATAAATTTTAAATTTGCCTTGTCCTCAACAGCTTTTTATGTAGATGAGATGTTAGATACAACATCTCTTTAAATCAAGATGTGCATTTCATAAGGAAAGACATAAATACAGCCATATTCTAGATATGACCTTCTGAATTTCTGGGGAATATTGACAGTCTTCTAATTAAGGTAATAATCTGTTGTAGGTACGTATCACTCAACACAAACTCCTCGGAACCCTGCAGCATACTTAATTTATAATTTGCAGATACATGGAAGCAGATCATCAACTCAGTCAAGTGCCTTACAATGGCCTTTAAATACTTATATGTTCTGGAGTATCTTTTCTAACCTGACATTATTATGCAAGGTTTTGCATTCTGGACATCTAAAAGGAGGACAAAAGACATTCTACAACTATACCAGTTGGTTCAGCACATATGCCCATGCAAGTGCTATTCCTGTCAGAGGGAATGTCCTACATCTGCAAGACCTCTTGGAAACAACAAAACTCCTTAGCACCAGGCACCTTATTCCTCATATTGTTCACTGTGGCTGAACTAAAAAATATAACTATTAGAACACTAACCATGAGACGCAACTGCAGACACCATATGAATATGCATTAACTGAAACAAGATTTTTCCACAAGGGAAAAATACAAATAGGCTCCAATTCCAAACATGATCCTTTTGTGTGTGTGTCACAGTAGAAAAGATTTCTCCTTAGCTGTTGTCATTCTGAGATATATACTAACTACAGGCACTAGCAGACAGAAAATCATAACAAAGTCATTTGTCCAATATGGCCAGTAAACTTTGTCTGATACTCTGGTACATGGTACCCTCTCAAGAAAATCATCAGCAATGTCACTTGCTCACAGCTAAAAAGTCTTGCTTCCACTAATTGAAAAACACCTAGCAACAACTGCTTACTTAATTGCAGACATGTCTCCTTCAGCAAACCACTGGTAACACAACAGCACAGACCTCAGTTTCTAGCTCTCCCTAATTAACCTACATTTTCTGTGGACATTCAACTTCATTCACCTTGCCCCATCATCTCTGATTTTATCTACAGCACCTACACACCAACACACAAGAGCATACACAGAAATATTTAGGAGTTTGGGCACTTTTATCATGTTCATTAAGATACCAATTCCCCTTTTTGGCTAAGCATCTGATTTGTTCTAAAGGAACAGAGAAACCAATACATCTTCCACATTAGAGGTAATTTGATGTTTTTCCTCCCATGCAGGGTGAAGCCCTTCAACCACATACTTAAGTGAGCAGGATAATACTTCTAGCGCAGTCCATCCTTGATTATAGGATTTTTAAAAGTATGCAAAAGAGATGGTCTGACAAAAGTTTCCATTTAGTTTTGTTTGCCTGATGTCACCTGAGAGTCTTCTGGTCCAGGGAAGACAAGAGGGACAAATTGTATGCTTGATACAGTTTGTCTGTTTAGGAAGGTCCAGCACACCGAGGAGGCATCTTTCAATCACAAGTCCCCCTTAGCTATTTATCCTTCATTAGGTGACATGAATTTAATTTTGCTGGCCTTATAAAGCGGGCACCAAGGTGGCTTACTAGGCCCCCTTCCACGGCTCTTTGCACATCCAGACTCATCTGCCCTACAGTGATTTCCTGAGGAATAACAGAAATCTGTGGCAGAAGGTAGGAACAAATATATCAGCATTAGACTTGGTGAACTGACCTCTCACCCACAGTCATGAATGACAGTGATTATTTTCTAATGTTTTAAGGCCTGGAAGGACACCCTTCTCCAGGCATACACCTTTCTGGATATACAAAGAAGTCACAGTTAACCACCTGATGCCAGACAAGTTGCAGACTCTCCTAGTAACACAAATATGGAACACAAACTACTCTGACTAAAATATTACTAAAATTAACTGGCTAAGGTAGCTTCTATGGATAAATTCTGATCCTAAATAGAAAGGAATTCCTCTATGTAAGAACTGAAGAATATGGTAAAGGAACAAATGCAAATGCCCTAGAAGAAAAAGCCTGAGGTACACTCCTTATGTACTTATCTGCCAAATTACATTGTGATGCTGAGTAAGAAAACCTTATTTCAGCACTGAGAGTGATGCTTGTATTACCTCCCTCTCACAAGTCTGTTTCAGGGTGTCTCCCTAATCTGAGTAGACACAAATCAGTTTTGATTGGGGGTTAGTATAAATACTGAACCGGTATGTTGAACTTTCCAAGAAAAGACTAAGGGCATACAGACACAACCAGCCAACAGCCACACAGCCTGTTCTCACTCTAAGGAAATAAAAGAAACTGGAGATTACACCACTAGATAACCATTAGTATAATGACCTTGTTATCTGCAGAATACTTGAAGTAGCCCTTGTAGTAGTTACGTGGACCTTAATATGAAGAGTCTTTATTATCTTCTGAATATTGTAATATTCAATTAAAAACAAATATCTGGTATGTTTTCTCATATATTTAGAATGAGCAACAAGAACTCAAATTTAAGAACTATCTAATGCAGCTAAGTAGATATAAATATATATATAATAAGATATTAAACTGAACTTTCACAGTATACCAATGCCAAAATAAAAATTCAAAAAGAAAATTTTATAGAAATAAGAAAATACAATAAAAACTTACTGGATGCATAGGTTCTCAGAAGGAATGTATTTCTTATCCCTACAACATTGTTTATATTCAAGTCAAACTCCACATAGCTATTGGGGAGAAGAAAAGAAAAAGAATCAAGCATCATGACATTCAATTTCTGAATGTTTATTACCTATTTAGTGACAAATATGAATAAAAGTAATTTTAATATAAAACTCTAGAAATTTTCTTCAGAGCTTTACATGCTGCGATTTATACAGTTTTGTTTATAGTACCTGAATTGCTTATAGACTTGAATTCCATTGTTATGAAAATGTAACTGCTGTTCTACGTGAAGAATATACGTAGATGCAGATTTAGACCTCAGGGCAACTTAGTATATCTTTATTTTTTCTCTTTTAATCAAATCTTTTAACTAGACTTATGCTACATAATATACTATGAAGTAAGAAAAGGTTGAAAGGTAAGAGTCTCATTTCTGTAATGAGGGTCACAGATAATCATCACTTTGAAATAAAAAACAATTGCTAGTTAACATTGCATGTTAGTAGTTTTGATAACTTTCATTCTGTTAAGAGAAAACAAGAACAAGGCAAACAAGCGTTAACTGCTATATTTACAGCACACCCCACCTTCAAGTTTGAATTTCATACTGCATGTAGAGCTTAATTACTCACAGTACTCAAGAAACAATATTAAACTTCAGGTCAATATGCCATAGTGGCACAAAGAGCCTATTATTCACATAGAAGTAGCTATTTGCTATATATATCTGTTTCTATTCTATATGTGTAAGTATCATTTATATACACATATTTTATATGTGTAAGTATTATGTGTTTGCCCAAATACTTCTTGAAATCTTCTTGTGTAAGGTGAACATGGACCCAAAATTCATTAAACCAGGTAAAACACACTAATTTTATGCCTACAAGAGATTTTTTACACCTTTAACTACATGAAAACATTATCTGCATTAAAAATACTACATAATTTTAAACATGAATTTGCATCAAACACCACTTTTTACACGTTTTAAGAATATAGTACATAATAGTATAGGATATAAACAAGCTTGAGTTACCACTTGACAGCTCTAAATTTGAACATAAACACCAGTAAGAATATTAGCTGCATGTGCAAATACAATAAAAAATGTGTCAGGTTGCATGTGTAGTACCAGTCCATCCAAACTGACAAAATTACTATTTGCCAGATGCCAATTGAAGCAAGTTCTATTGCAGTTACCTTGCACTTTACTGTGCCATTTCATAGCTGTTGCAGTTATGGCAAGTGAAAAAGGTTTTGTACTATTGGGACTCAAGTTCTACTAAAAGCACTAAAGGAGAGGAAAATAGTCAACTGAACATCAAATACAACAGAAGAGGAAGTTTTTCTATCCTCTGTAGTGCAAAAATCTTGTTAACAAATCACAGGCTTGTTGGGAAGCAGAGCCAGAACTTGAATTATTGCCTAGGAAAGACTACCAAAAAAAAAAGTAAGATAGTAGCTCTTTAAGTGCTAAAAATCAGCAACTTTGATGATGAAAAAGGAGAACAAACACAAACTGAATGCTTTCTCATTCACCAAATCAAAGTTAGTGAAAAACAGTCACTTTCAGGTGTATGTGGACCATTGGTAGCACATTAGAATGTGCACCTTCAGATACAGAGATAGAACCCATTGAATTCTACCATCTTCTCCCAGCAGCTGGGCATCAAGAAAACTGGTTTTCACAGGAAGCTTGTCATGTTGAGTTTCTAGTTTTGGCAAAAACAAGCTTAGTGTGCTAAGTACAGAATATTCAATCCATTTTTCAAGACCTCTGTGAAAAAATGAACAAGTGTTCACGTATGTGTACGCATGAGCCTACAAAATACAGAAGTTATACCATGGTAAGGTTCCTGCCCTGATAAAGGCATATTGTGATTAAAAAAACATGATACACTTTTAGAAGAAGATGCCAGAGAAGTGGGCTTGCTTGTTTCCAAGAGACAGATACAGGGATGCAAAACTTTAGAAGCATATAGCCAGGGTAAAACAGTTAGATACAAGTAAGTTGTTCTAAATCTGATTTACAAAGAATAGTGAAACTATTTTACTATATGAAGCTGCTACACGCGAGTCTTACAAAGCTCACAAAGCCAATAAACATAGGAAGATTTGAACATTACTCAAGACTGTCAACATATTTCAGTGCTTTGCATGACTTTTTCCTCTTTCAGATACTGTTATCACACACAATAAGAAATACATCATTCTCTGGCCTTGAACATCCCTCTAAATTATTCTTTCTAGTGTCATCATAATGAAGATACAATGAATACAACAACGTACAACACATATGCTTCTCTCCAATTACTTCCCCCTTCTAAACAAAGGCCATAAAACTACTACCTAATAGTGTGAATAGAACATACAACACTACATTGTTGAACACAGAATACCTTCCTAGAAGACAGAATATACTCTCCAAAATGAACGAGAACTTTTGAATCAAGAAAATGCCATCACAGTAAGGTCTCTCCTAGTGTTGTTTGTATCATGTAAATACCGTGAATTAGTCCTTATGTAGCCCAGTAGTTACGTTTCACAGCAAGCAAAATGATCTTTCACAACAGTTTTCTTCTTGCCATTGTTTTTCTGTCATAAACCATCTTTTAACTGGAATCCGCTATTTACAAATAACCCACAGAAATACAAGATGTACTGCTTCCAGTTCACATCATAGAAAGCAAACAGCATTTCAACCACAAGAGGTGTTTCAGGCCATCAAGGAAGTAAGCTGACTGCCACTGCATGCTAGCTGAACAAATTTGCAATACAACTTTGGCACCACACAAACACACATGACAGCAGGACTACTCCTAAGAGCAGTATGTATATAACATACTTTCTCATGTCAGAATCTAAAAAATTGTGTTGAGCAGAATACTTGCCTGACTTTATCCCTGAATTTCACTATTGGCACTTTTGCTCTAATCAGCTGAGGTCGCTCAATGTAGCTTGCTAAAAGGGAAAAAAATATGCAATTAAATTTCACGTAAGATGCTGATATTAATAAAATATCCTAAAGCAGAGTCATACTGACTGATTTATTGCAAATAGTAACTTATTAAATTTAGTAACTATATTCTCAGACGGGTTGTGCTAAACTAAGTAACTGTTAGCAACTGCAGTAAAAATCTAGGAGAGTGGATGAAAATAAAACCACACTAAACATTAGAGAAGGAAATAGAACATTGCAGTCGGAGATTTTTCTCTTAGAAATATATTCCAGAAATTTGAACATAAGGAATACTGTTCTATAATGCTTTCATGGAACAGCACTCGTAATAGAAATCCTGAAGAGTTATAATTAAGGTTCAAAAATAAGGGAGCAAGAACATATCCAACCAGGATGGGCAGACATCTAAGCTCAGCACCACACTGTAGCAACACTACACTCAACACATGATCAGCTGCTTTTCAATTGTGCCTAGTTTGCTTACAGTTGAAGATATGTATTTTAATGATTAAAAGAATTAATATAACTGTCTTTTTTATTAATTTACTACCATTCACTGATAGGATTAAAACTTGCTTTGAAAACTGTTCATTTGAACAATTAACTACATACCAAGAATGGCTACCAAAAACAGGAGACCACTTTCTATCAAAGATGGGATAAGCTTTATCTGCTTTTTTCTTTAATAGTGATACAACTTGCAGTAAATTCACTATCACTGGATGGCACCTCAGAGGATTATCTACACAGGATAGACATATAGGCTCAATGCCAGGCCACCCAAACCCACATATACTAAAGTCTGCCAGACTCATACAGTGTCACCAAATGTACCCTTCACACTCGGCTCCCCAAAACTGTCCCATCAGTCATATATTATTGTGATTTCCATGTGCTCCATGATACCTCAGCTTATGTTTAGCAGTTGCCCATAATCCTGAATAAAAAATGCACCCAATAAAGTAACAGAAAAGAAAAACAAGTAGAGCCTGTAGGTTACATGATATGAATTTGGGGCAAAAGGAGCAATTTTAGTAATTTTTTCTGTTGCAAAATCTGGGACCACTTGAATTTATTCATATCTAACATTATACATTTTCCCATTGGATCTATACATTAACCTCAAATTGGTATAAAGAAGTACAACACAGCTAGAAGTAATAGAAATTAAAAATAACTTTGAATAAAATCTGATTTCCTCCTTCCTCCCCTCCTCCACTTCCCTTCCAAAAAAAAAAAAAAAAAGAAAAAACGTGTTTTTCTCAGTTTGGATACCTTGACTAAACAGCATCATCTCCACTGCCTTTGGATGACAAATTCAGATTAGTTGAAAAGCTACTGTGCAATATTCAATTAAAGCTTCCTGGTTTTGGGGGTTTTTTTTGATTTTTTGAGACTTGCTGAAACTGTTTTATGGACATGCGTATTCTGACATTTCATCCGACGCAATCCTTTATCTGGATTTTAATGCACTGTTCAAGCCTAAGTAACATACAGACTGGCATCCAGAATAAAAGATAATCTTGCTAACTTACTAATGTTAAAGGAAGAATCTTAAAGTAAATTCATGTTCAATTAATGTACTATCTAGTACAATTTACACAATCATTCCCTTTCTAGCTGCACCTTCAGACACATTCAAGCATTCTTCCTCCAGCATCGCAGAACATTCATAAAGTGAAGCTCTAAAGCATGCAGAGCTCTCTGCCCCCTTTCCTTTCACTACCGAAATTAAGACAAAGATTTCCAATGCATTTGCACAGGGTAGACAACATGTATCTATCTGTATGCCACAGCAATTCAACTTTCTTCACTATGACCCTTCCCAAGGGCTCTTCAGAAGTTAACTGAACTCATTCTTAGGGGCAATTCACTTCAAACAGACCTTTGTCTTCAAATGCCTCCCAACACTTGATGAATGCTTGTGCCAAGTTAGTTGGCTAAGAAAAAAAGATACATCCCAAATCGTAATCCCAATCTGTTCCACATGGTGGAAAAAAGCAAGGAGGATGTTAAAAGGCAGTTACTTCCTGTTGGTATCCTCTTTCTTGGCTCAGAATGATGACACTGTTAGCAGAATCTGTATTGTACCTTAGATTGTTATACATAAAAGGGAAGAAACAGTCACAAATACACTATGTGGAATTCTGACATACAGGTTGAATAAGTGCCTCAGTAAACTGATTTTGTGACTTTGAAAGCTATGATCAGAGAGGCTACACCAAAATACATGTAAAGAAATCTACATGGCTGCTCCATAGTTCGGGGCATGTCTGTGAAAAAGTCATGAACACTACTTCAGCTTAGCAAAAAAGAATATAATGGCTTCAAAAAAGACTAAGCACTGGCTCACAAATAACTTATTCATGCAGACTTTCAGATTAAACAGCTTAATTCTCTCTTTTCTTTTAGAGAAGACTAAGCAATTGGACAAAGTATTAGTCCCAAACACAGTATATACAAAAAATATCTTTGACACCCTGGACATATAGTCTGGGCTCATTCATTGGGTTATACTATGGAAGGAGAAACTGGGCAACGCAGAGGTCTGAATCGTATTCACAAAGAATCTAGAAAGGTACAGCCCAGCACAGGATGAATTAACTGCTAATTTTTTGGAATTCACCCAACTGCATTTGAGCTCAAATTCCCCTGATTGTTCCAGCTGTTGCACACTTCCTACTAGACAACAATTTGGCTGATTCCACTCTGATACCCTAGTCTCAACACTATTGTACCTCTTCATAAATCTAAACAAAGAGAGCTCTCTGTTATTTAGGCAGATAGTAAACACCAGTCAACCCAATACTGCCAAGTTGTTTTTCAAATGAATCCTACACAGATGAATCTGAAGAGAGTAATCAGTCTGACATCTACTCTCAGTGGTTTGGAATATAATCTCTCCAGTTATCACTTCCAATTAATGTTTCGCATTTCTAAAGACATTGGTTCTGGGAATGTTAGCCAATACTGTAAAAAAATGTATGTGCAGGTATCTGAACAAATAAGTCAAGAACTTACACGTACTCAGCTAGTCTTTGAAATGTATTATATATATGCTATCCCCACAAGTCTCTACTCTAGGAAAACATAATACATACCTTTAAGACTAACACATCTCAAAAGAAGTGAATATACAGGCTTTTTCCTACTTTTCTCTGTGATTAGACTATTCAAAAACAGAACACATTTTTATTTCACTTGGTATTCTAGATGCAGAATGACAACACAGAAAAGCCTCTGCTCCAAAACGCTCTGCTCTGACAGGTAAAACTCCCTGCTCACACTTTTTACCTTTTGCTAGCCTAAAAATGAAAGAATCTGA
>JAWWMP010000093.1:47837757-47851539 GCA_035047865.1 Dendrocincla tyrannina | reverse complement strand
CCATTAGAAGCTAGACAACATGCAATTACATACGTTAGTTGCAACTGTGCATCAATACTTCTTCCAGAACTGACAATAATCTTACCACCTCACTGTAGCCAGGAACTTACAAAGTTTAGTACAGAAGAGTTTATGGACTAAGCTGAGTATACGTCTCGCTTCAGTCTTCTGATTCACCTGAAATATGATATTAAAGAAAAAAGTTGGTATCTCTCATACAAGTGTTCCAAGTACAAATGTTTTGCTTTTAAAATTAAATTAATTCTCAGAATAAAACATGAACATGTACACCAACACATTGTACAGCCTACATATACATTTATCATGGCAAATGCCAGACAGAACAATCCATAATAAATATGCAAAGTAATCATCAGACACTGAAAAATAATAGAATTAGATTAAAACCTAGCCCCACTTACATAAAAATGTGCTTTCCTTCTGTTTAAATGATGTTTCAATTGAAAATGGAGCTTTTTTAAAGTTTTCTTGGGTTTATAGGGTTGAATTTAAATCTGCAACATTATTGGGTCCGTAGTTTATAGCTATTATGAGTGCAAAAATATGTTATTAAATCAAAAGGATTTGACCATTTGTTTATCATTTAAGAATCCAGCTTTTGAACTGCACACAAAACCCCAGACTTTAACTTTATATGCTTTAAATTACTTACAGGTTCTTCTTTAACCACGAGGCACAAATCACCATCACTCGTACGAGTGCCAAACCCATTCAGTGAGGACCCAACCAAATAAAGTCTGCTCTCTGTAATAGAAGAAAAACAGAAAATAAACATGATGTGACACATAACAGTTTAAGAGCAAGGAAGAACTGTAAAGCTTAAGAACTTTCAAACTGGTGTTAAGTAATCAAATTCAAAACATACGTGGAAAAATTAGCTGAATTTCTCTCTGAAGTTCTGTTCTGCAGAGTTCTTTTCTGTTCAAATCAGAGGCCTGTTGCCGACATGCTTGAAACAACTCCAAAATCTGTTGACTTAACTGGACACACAGGTGAAAAGTAAAGATACAGAGACATGAACATTATTTCCTGTCAGAGATGCAATTACATGAAACACACACAGGGGTTTTTTATAATGCAAAACCCAGCATAACTGCACCTGACCTACTCCACTGTCTTAAGAGTTTTACTGCACTTAAATTTCATACTGAATAACTCCCCGGAAGAAATTCCTGCTAAGATTTTAGATTTAAATTTGTTCAGTTTGTCATAAAATGTCTACCCACAGAAAATAATTTTTGCATCATCAGGATCTGCCGCCTCTCAGGGAATAAGACCAAAGACATCTTCTGCTGACTTTAATGTCAACAGTTTGCCGCCTAACAATAGGGGAAAAAAATATCAAAAAAAAGAATTAAATTAGCTTTCTTTTTTATCCCACAAACTATTAAAGAAGCAGTCAGATTATTGTGGCAAGGAGGCATTAACAACACTTTCACAACACTGCTATATACTGTATTCAGCAGGCACATTTATACTAAAAAAAAAGCTTCTGTTATTTGGATGCAGATAAAGTATCAAGACAGATTAGCCACGTGGGCTTTTTATATTTTTTTAAAGCAAGAAACAGTTTCAAACTACACTATCCACCTAAAGAAGGCATTATCTTCTGCATTTCAGAAGAGCTATGACCATAACTTTTATGCCCTCTTGAAAAGAGGTAGAGCACATCTTTACAGGCCAAATACTGTATTTATTCAGAATGCACTTCTCTCACATTAAAATGGTGGTGATTTTTTTCCCACAATTCTCTACCCCTCGTATCCTGTGAGAGACAGACATTCCTCTAATTTTTACTTCCTGGAGCAGACATGTAGGTTTCCTGACTTTAGTAGGGAAACCAAACAACACAAACAAACAACACCTCCACTTCCCCCTGCCCCTGCTCCAAACTCAAGCACACACAAGGAGGTTATACAGAACCAAAGTGGCAGCTACCTTTACTGATATTCCTTCTAATGACAGCTCAGCCATAGAGACCCTGTGACACTGTCAAAAGCTCTTGCAGAAATTTTTGTGATCTCTCCCAGCACCTCTGGATTCTTCCTACTCAGACTGCAGAAACAAAGCACAGGCACAGGAAGTTATTACCTCATCTTTTGCCACAGGGAGCCTGGTTTCTGTATAGTCTGGAAATAAAGTATCTCGCAACGGAGGGACACATCTAGTTACAGCTGGCGAGCCACATGTATGGAATGGTGGAGACCGAATTGAGATTGGTACGGGCAAGGGGCGTCTACGTTCTTCTGGTAAAGGCACTGCTTGATTAAGTACAGTTGTGTCAGAATTCTGTGAATCAATCCGCTGCCGTTTGACATCATGTGAAATACTTTGTTCACTTTGTCTCCTACAGAGAGAGAGGGGAAGAGAGACAGCATGTGTAATTCCTCTAGTTCATAAGCTCCAACCTATGATTAAAATATAGTTCCTGCAAAGTTCAAATATCAATGCTTAATGACTTCCCTACTTTACTAAAAGCAAATATGCTACAGAACAGGCATGCTCATCCTAGATATTATGTGAAACAAACCTGAAATGGGAAAAGAGACCACACAACTGCAGAAGTGCAGCTACCCTAGATCTGAATTGATGCGGCTTTAAGGTGAGTGTCTGCATTCACCAATATAAATTCAAATGGAGGGTTTGATTAAGCTGACTGCAAATCTCCCAGCATGGGAGCCTTCCATAAAACACACTGCTCAAGAGGAAAACATGCATGCAGCATGAAATCAGGAACTTCTTTAGTTCATTATATAGTTGCATATTCAGCTACATTCATCTGAATTTCTCTTTCTGTGGTAACTGATGCAAAAAAAGGAAGTTATATAAATTCAAGTGAGTTTAATTTTCTTATAACCTAGAAAAAATAGGTTTCCATAAAATTTCTCTTAAAAAAACCTTACATATGCTTGAATGTAACACTTCCTATTTGAAAAATAAAGCATCACATAATTAAGAAATTCAAGAAAAACACTTAATGTGCCTAATGTGTCATGAAAAACATGACAATTCCCATAAAACCTTGAGGCTGCACGCTTTAACAGGAAAAGAACATTGGTTGACACAAACCTGCTTACAGTTACACACAGACTACAATGTATTGTAGTGCTAAAATAAATCACTTAAATCACAGTTCTGCAAGGCTACAGCTATTGGAAGATAAGTCACTTACGAGAACTAAGACTCTCAAAAACACGAATGCTTCACATGGCATGGTTAATAAAGTATTCAATATCGCAATTTCTAACATAACTCCAATTGCATAAGTAACTGATATTAGATGAGCTTCACTATGGATACATTATAACCAGTATTAATCATACACATACAAAGAACTTACTTTCTTCCTTGAAATGAGGGGAGGGCACCTGATGGAGACACTGGACTGACATTTCCGTAAGTCACTGGTTGCAGTGTAGCTGGAGCAGCTGCAAGGTTCCCACTCAAAAGAGCTCTAGAAAGACTACAGTCCACAACTATTATTCATAAGATAACTGAGATGCTTTTAATGGGTTGATAGTTCTTGTTAAGTGAATACTAAACTGTGCAAGTCCTGTCATTTTTTTTCTTAGAAGCAATATATCTTTCTTTTCTACTCAAAATGAAAACACGTTTCAGCATATAATACATATTTCAGTTAGAAAATTGTCATTTGTGACAGCACACATGTAAGAAGGGGTTAGCAAACAAACTAACTTCAGGTACTGTTAAATTCAAAAGCCTAAAGAACACTACAGTGTCTTCAAAAATAGACCCAAGAATACATGCTTCTTCCCCCTCTTATCCCCACCCTGTTCCCTCCAAAAAATAAATACAGTCGAAGACCTTTAATACTGAACTGTGGATTAACAATCAGTGTAATGGCATTTCATGCATTACGTACATTGCAAATGAGTGTTAAGACTTGTAGGTCACCAACAAAAACGATACAGCTCTAGTTTATATGTGACATCTTCATGTTTTTTGAAGTTCAATGCAGTTTAGTGTTAAAAACGATGAAAAATACCCTTCATAAACAGAAATACTTCTTTCAAACCCAATCCCCACTATCAAATGTAACCGTACTTACACTGCAGTTCGAAAATTAAACGGAGGAACAACAGTTTGCTGGTGAGAAAGAAGAGTAGGAGATAGATTTACAGGAATTATACTGAAGCAATTACTCTGTTGTTGATGTTTTGAATGGAAGGGTGGACGACCCAGGTTGGAAGAATTTGGGAACATGGTCCTTTCTACCTGAAGTGAACATGTATCCTTTTACCTATGTTAAAAAAATAGAAGGAATGAAATTTAAATTAGGCAAAAAGAAACACCAGTTACCTTTAAAACTCTTGGTTTAAAAATTTGAGTCTAGAACATACTTCCAGGAACTGCATAAGAGAATTGTGATTGTGGGGTAGCTTTTATTGCCTTTCAGGACAAGAAACTAAATAAAAATACTGTATACTCCAAAGTTTCACAATTACTACTTAACTTTGTTTATGTTTAAAAGTGGATTTTTATTTGCTTCCTTCCATTTTAAATTTAATTTTGGAAAAATTACATGTCACAAGACATAAGAGTTTTCACCTCAAGGAAAAGCAATGTATTAATTTACATAGTGTAATTCACATTACACAGTGGAATATGTTTCATACTTTAGACATTCTACAGTGAGGTGAAATATGGGCAGAAACACTTGACTACATCATAAGAACATGAAGATGCAGCTGATCACAAACTGTAAGTAAAGTTAGTATTTTTTTATGACACAACATGCAAAAAAGCAGCCAAGTGATGACAGCAACTGTAAATAATCTACTTATGCTTTAAGAACATCATACATATATTTTACTGAATGGCCTCTGTGATACAGAAATGTAGGTTTACTATTGCTTAAACTTAAAATTGATTCTGGCACAACTGGCTGTGTTTAACCTCCTCAGACAGCTTTGACTGTCAGTGTAGGCAGCATTAGCACAGAGAATCAGAAAACTAATAACAAGGAGTTTATGTGCTCAGGTTTGACTTTGTTCCTTACTTCCCGTGATGATGACCCAAACTAGTGAAAACCCAGTAGTGCATACATGGCCATTGATGCAACAGCTCCAGGAAAGAGGTATCAAGATTAATGCTGTCACAGTTCTTACTCTTTCCCCCACCTCTCCCCCATCCTTTGGAGGGATGGGTGAGAGGAAGTATTAGATACTAATGGAAGTTATTATTTGAGTGCTTTCAATTCTCCTGAACAAAAGACAACGAGCTGCAGGACAGCTAAGTCACTTGACATTTACATTTAATCTGAACGATTACTTAGGTGCTGCCTACACTTTTCCCTTTCCAGTAGACAGAACAACTCTCAACACTATGCCTCACTCCTCTCTGAGCAAACCCAGGTACTCCCTGCAGCACGCACAGTATACACAGGCAGTTCACGCGTACAATTCGACAGCAACAGGACCGTGCAGAGGAAACGTTCCGTTCAGCCTTCGAAGCAGTGAACACCGGGAGGAGAGGCAGCGGAGGCGCTACCTTCCCCAAACCCAGGCACAGCAGCGACAGCGGCACGGTCCAGCTCGGCCGCAATGCCGGGCTCTGCCCCGGGGCTCCCCTACCTTGCAGCGCCCGCCGGCCCGTGCGTCCCCGGGGCCGCTGCTGCCCACCAGCGCGACCCCCTCGGCCCGGCCCGGCCCCGCACACTCAGCGAGCCTGGGCGGGCAGAGCCGAGCGCGGCCGGCAGCGCCCACCAGCTGCTGCGACGGAGCGCTGCCCGGACCCCCGGGAGGCGGCGGGAACGGGACGGGATGGGGCAGGAAGAGGCCGGGACGGGGCAGGAAGGGGCCGGGATACGGCAGGAACGGGAAGGGGCTGGGATGACGTAGGAAAAGGCCCGGATGGGGGAGGAACGGGAAAGGGCCGGGATGGGGCAGGAAAAGGCCCGGATGGGGCAGGAAGGGGCCGGGATGGGGCAGGAAGGGGCCGGGATGGGGCAGGAAGGGGCCGGGTGCCGCAGGAAAAGGCCGGGATGAGGCAGGAACGGGAAGGGGCCGGGGTGCCACAGGAAGTCACGCGCCCCTTTCCGGCGGTTCCGGCGCACGCGCACGCCCCCTAGCGGCGCAGCGGGGCGAGTCCGTGCGCATGCGCGGAGGGTGGTGACCCTCTCCCCCCCCCTTTCTTCGGGGCCCCCTCAGGGAAAGCGGGAGGTGTCAGGGGAGCTGCGTTGAGTTCTGTAGAGGTTGTAATTCAGCCGCCGCTTCCGGACTGCCTCGAAAGTATTGTATTTGGCTAAATCAGTTAGGTGTGCGGCGATACATCCGAGGTCGGGAATGGGCTGAAATGGTTGCGCCCTGACGAGTGACAAGTTCAGAACGCAGACGCAGAATCATGGAGTCCTCAAGGCCAGAAGAGACCTTGAAATTCCTCCAGTCCGACCATCCACCAGCGCTGTCACTGCGACCCTTGAACCAGCACCAGGCACCTCTGGAACACCTCCAGGGGTGGTGACTCCACCACCCCCCTGGGCAGCCCATTCCAATGCCTGACCACACGAACAGTGCGAAAAACATTCCTGATATCTAGTCTGAATCTCCCCCATCTCGGCTTAAGGCCTTTTTCTCTTGCCCTTGCTGCAGGCTGAGACCAGCCCCCACCTCACTACCAGTTCCTTTCAGGTCGTTTCAAACCTTACAATGTTTGAACCTCTTATTACTGAGACTAAACAGCCCCAGCTCCCTCTGCCATTCCCCATAAGACATGTTTTCCAGACCTTGAACAGGCCTTGTTGCCCTTCTCTGAACACACTGCAGCACCACAATGTCTTTTTAACATGATTCCTTCTTCCTTGCGGTTACTGTAGGTGAGCTCTTGGCACGAGCAGCTACTGCAGCTGAGTTTGTGCACAAGAGCACACTGTTGAAGCTCCTGCCTCAGAGGGAAGGGGTAAGCGGAGGCCTTGCTTAACCTCAAGCTTCTTGCTCGAAGGCTTGCTCAGCTGAGAGCAGGCGACAGCTGGGGTTGTCGTGGCTTAAGACAGGCTACCCACAGATAGACTTACTGGATAAGAAAGAGACAAAACATAGGGGCTTAGTGAAGTGGGGCTCCTAATGGACTGTCAAGGGAAGGTTTGGGCTGCAAGAGGACTTTGTCATCTTATCTATGGCATGGGATCCTTATAAGGGTCAGCCCATGATTATAGTTAACATTACATTTATGAGAGACAAAACCTAGTGCCATACATGGAACAAAGTTGCAAAGCAAAGTTCAGCTGCAAAGACATTTCCCTTAAGAAATTTTTGTTTGGGCATTTTGACTTTATTAGCCAAAGCTTGTGGCATGGGTTAAAGCTAGGTTTAGAACTCAGAGAGAGACAAAATCTTTGGGTCTAGGTGAAATGGCACTGCAGAGAAGCTGCCAAGGGAGAGTTTGGACTGCAGACAGCATGTTCTGGGCAATTTTAGAGTTAGAAGAGAGACAGTTCCTTAGGGTCTAGGTGCGGTGGGTCTGCAGAGGGACTGCCTAGGAACGGTTCTGCAGAAGAGTTACTCTCAAAGACTTGAATCAGGGCCATGTTTGGGTTTACTTGGGGTTAAGGCCCTAGGCACATTTAGGGCAAGGAAAGGACACTTCCCAAAGGTCTGCCTGGAGTGGGGCTGCTCAGGGAAGATCTGGACTGCAGAAGGAATTCTCTAAGAACTTCTTTATTTGGACCACATTTGGGTCTGTCTGGTGTCAAAATTCTTCTAGCACTGTGGTTCAAAGAGAGACAAAACCTAGAGACCTAGGTGAAGTGGGGCTGCCAAGGGAAGGTGTGGGCTGCCAAACCAGTTCTCTCCTGGAACTTTTCCATTTGTGCCACAGTTTGGGTTTTCAGTGTTTTAAGGTCTACCTTAAAGACTACCTGGCCACGGTTAGGATTAGAAGAGAGACAAAGCTGAAGGGTTCTGTTGTGATGGGGCTTGAAAAGGACTACTAAGGTCAGGTTTGGGCATCACATAGGACTCCCCTTAGAGCCTTTCCATCCTGGGTGTGGTTTGGGGTCTTTGTGTAAGTTCAGTCAACATTTAACATAGGGGTAAGGGATGTGGTTTATAAAGCATACAAAATCCTGGTGTCAGATGGGGGGTAATAAGGATTTGAATTGGGACACATTAGGATAAAAGAAGAGTTGTCTGCTGTGGAGTTCAGTCCCACAATAGCTTAAAAAGAGAACAAGTAGCACAATAGATCTTTAGTTTCCTGAGAATCCAACCCATGTCCAGTTAAGCAGAACTTGGATTTTGGTCTGTGTGCTGGTTTTGGCTGCGGTAGAGTTAATTTTCTTCACAGTGGCTTGTGTAGGGCTGTGTTTTGCATTTGTACTGAAAACAGTGTTGATAATATAGGGGTGTTTTTGTTATTGCTAAGCAGCACTTACACAGAACCAAGGCCTTTTCTGCTTTCTGTACTGCCATGTTGGAGAGGAGGCTGGGGGTGTGTGGAAAGCTGGGAGGAGACACAGCCAGGACAGGTGACCCAAACTGACCAAAATGATATTCCATAACATATCATGCTCAGTACATAAAGTGGGGGGAAGAAGGAAGAAGCCAGGGGCATTTGGAGTTACCCTCTTTCTCTTCCCAAGTAACTGTTACTCCTGATGGAGCCCTGCTCTCCTGGAGATGGCTGAACACCTGCCTGTCCATGACAAGCAGTGAATTAATCCCTTGGTTTTGCTTTGCTTGCATGCACAGCTTTTGCTTTCCCTATTAAACTGTCTGTATCTCAACCCATATGTTTTCTAGATTTTACTCTTCTGATTTTCTCCCAGATCCTGCTGGTGGGGAAGTGAGCAATTGGCTGTGTGGTGCTTGGTTGCCAGCTGGGGTTAAACCATGACAATCTGGAACTCAGCTCTCTCTCTACGTTCTTTGTTTGGAATCAAATCATTTCTGCTCAAGGCAAAAACTTCATGTCTTAACTGTTAAAAGTCAGTGATACAACTACTTATAGTTGGAGTTCCCCATGCACCAGATGGTGTTCTCCAGACCATTTGACCACTCTTCTCACTATAATCTATCTGTTAACCAGTAACATGTCATTCTTCTAGGATTCTCACATTTGTCATGGGGCCTACAATAAATATAACCTAACACAATCAATATCTCTGGCAGCAGGCAGTGTTTAGAGCAGTGTATTAAGCATCAACTTTTTTTTTTTTTCAAATACAGCAAAAATGGAAAAGAATAAAAAAAGAAAAAGAAAAAAGAAGATTGAGGAATGTCTTTGCTGAATTACTTGTGTTGCTATGTTTTTTCCTGGTCTCCTTTTCCTCAGCTCCTTGGCAAAGGACATCCTGGTATTTTGTGTTTGCATCAATTAAGATTCTAGATACTAAATAACCTTTTTTCTTTTTGACACAGACTGTTAATTCTTAAGGATTTTTTTCCCCATGTCTTACCTGCGTTGACTTGTCAACATAGCTACACATTTCAGTGAGGCACCTGAAATAACCTGACATTTTACAAATTGCCAACAGTCTTCTGAGACAAATCGCTGTGCTTTGATGTGCTGAGAGCTGTTCTATTTTTTCACTAGGTGCTGTCTTACTTCCTGACCCTGATTGTGATCTCAGACAGTTTACAGATACTAAACTGTCTTTTCTGTCAGAAAAGACATACAAAGCCTTACTTCTGATTTTAGCCAGGAACCAGACTGCTTGTCAGGATACACTCAACTGAACAACTGTACAACAAGGAATTTCAGAATTTGCACCAGTGATTCCAACAGATTCCCCCAAACAGAATAGCATTAGGGCTGATACTGTATTTCTGCCTTAAAAGAGGCTTGGTTTAGAATAAAAATTGTATATTTATTGTAAAAGAGCAATTTGTAAAACTACTTTTTTGGAAAAACAACAAAGAATCTGAATGATCAATGAAGGAAGTTTATCATCTGTAACAGAAGCAGAGTCGGAATTCAACCTCTATAAACTATATTTTGTTCTGAGAGATAGGAAAGAGTGGTTTTCAGAAGTAATTGACAAAGAGTTCTCTGATAAACCATCTGCAATCTCTCTCATAGAATAGAAACAATTACACAACATTAAAGTCCCTGTTTGGTGCTTTTTGCAATTTTCTGAAACTTTTGGAGGTGAAGTGCTCCACCTTTCTGAAGGTAAATAGTGCTGGAAAGTTTGGTCAAACAGCTCAATGTTCACTAGTTCAAGGAGCAAAAGTGAAGAAGAAAACCCAACTTATCTATGGAAATCTCTGTCTAATATTAAATCAATGAATAAATGAATAAATAAATAAATAAATATTCTACATATTCTTTACTTTGTTTCTTGGCATCAGAGAGGCCTATGGGAAATGATACAGGTATGGATAGAATGTGTTTTAACCATAGCGAAAGGCCACCTGATACTAATGAGCTCATTAACAGTGATAAAATCTTGTGCTTGTGTAGCCATCCTTTCCCTACTGGGAAATTATTTCAATTACTTGAAACATTTTTTTTCAGTTTCAAAACAATCTGTAACATACTATCAGTTTTGACATTATTAGCCTCCAGGACCTGTTTTGAAATAATGAACTGCGTGTTAATACAGTGCTTCATTTTAAGTATCCGTTTTTTTTTTTTCTTTTGTACTGAGAGCAAACATAGCATATATATTAAAATAAGAAATGTAACTCCAACAAAATAAATGGAACTATAACAGGGATTAATACAGTGCCAGATCTACTGGGGAGACTGAAGCTTTTTAATCATGATACCCGTATGAAATGCTTTGCAGTTTGTTTAGAAATCAGGATATTCTGGGATTGAAGCCAAGCCAGAGACTTACATCTAAAACAAATTTTATGTACTAGGCAAAAAGCAGCTTTCCGTGGGAAAACAATACAAGATTTTAATAATAATACAAAGAACATAAATTAGATGTACAGTAAGAAACAGTGTTTAAAAGGCACAAAGGCAATAAAAGCAAGATTGAAAAGTTTAGCAGGTAAATGTTGAATGAAAAATTAATAATTAATTACAGAAATGCAGTACTTTTGTCCCATTGTGCAGCATCCTAGTTCTGATGTTCAACCTTCAGCCAGAGTCAGTGATGTTCTTGTATGCCTTTATATGCTTTCTTCAGTGCTTTTTAGTGAGAGATCAGTGGATATATTTATTACATACAGTATGCTAGTTTTATATGCATACACATATCATGTAATATACAGTACAGTATTTATGAGATGTAATTAGTGTCATAAGCATTGAAATTAAGATGTTAGATAACTGTAAACATGTATATCTATGAATTCCAACTTAAAATTGCAAAATACAGATATAATATATCTATTACAATGATTTATAGCTAAATATATATTTACAGTTATCTTTATTTGGGAAATATATGTATGAATGATCCCTGTATCTTTTTCAGATGATAGTTTGTAGTGCATGATTTAACTTACTGTAGAAAATATACTGTATGTGTTTGATGAGAATTAAATTGTGATAAATGGTTAGTGCTCTGCAGTGGTTAGATTCATGAGTATATTTGATAGGAATTTTATTACTTCAGTGCTTTAGTTTTCAAAATTTTGTAATTAAAGTCCTTTAAATACAACATTTTTAAAGGAAGGTCTAAGTTTCCCTAAATTTTAGTATTTTCTCTTCTGTGTGAAGAAAGACAAGTTTAAAAATTAATAAACAAGGTCATGATTTTTGATTGAAGTGGATAATGCCAATTAATCCTGCATGACTCTACAAAACTGTTTTGGGGGTTTGGTGTTTTTGTTTTTTTTTTCATTTAGTTTTGTTTTTATCCACTGTACCATTAGGAGGAGATTCATATTCCTCATGTCCTAAACTAGTTAAGGTTTTGAAGGGTATACCTGATGTATCTGTTTCTGAGGGTTAGTATTTAAGCAGGAATTTTATTGTTGTTACAAAGATCTAGTAGATACTCTGCTGTTGCCCAGTGGCTTAGAAAAATTGATGTAGGGTTAATGGATCTGGAGGCAATTCCACTCAGCAACTTTGTGCCTATAGTAACATCCCCAAACTGGAGGACAGACAGATACAAACTTCTTTCTCTCTTAAAGTAAACATTAAATAAATACAGTATTACCTCTTGTTTTAAACTTGATTTAAAATTGGTACATTTGGCATGCACTTAGGAGTTATGACTTCCAAACCAGCATATTGAGATTTGAAAAAATTGGGGAGGTCCTGCCATGAGTTCATAAATAAAACATAACTTCCTACCTGCATTTTGTTTTCCTAACATTTCCTGTGTACACTGCCAAAGGTTGAGTAGGGTGCAAGAGCTATCTGTTGGTGGCCAACGTAAATTCTGTTGTACTATATTTCTTTAGTGTCTCCTTCAGGTTTTTATCTCCACCCCACCATGGGTCATCTGGTCCAACCTCCCTGCTCAAGCGGAGTTGTCCTAGAAGACATGGCGCAGGATTACCTCTCCAGGCAATCTGTTCAAGTGCACGATCACCTGCACAATAAAGAAGTTCTTCCTCGTATTCAGGTGGAACTTCTTGTGCATCATTTTCTGCCCATTGCCTCTTGTCCCATTGTTCAGCACCACCAAGGAGAGCCTGGCTGCATCCTCTTGACACCGTCCCTTCAGATAATTACAGACATTGATGAATGAAGAACACTTTCCTACACCATAAAAGCTTTGGAATAAAATGTACTAGTGTTTAAGAGGTTTTGGTCCAGAAATCAGAACATTTTTGTTAACAAGTTTAAAGAATGCCTTAAACTTTTCCATATGTGTAAATGTTTTCTTCAGGACTTTTCTATGAAGCCTTACAATAGAAATAAGTAAAGACATAGTTTTAACTAACCATTTAATTAAAGCAGCCTTTAAAGAGTTGGTCCTATGTACCTGTACCTAGGTCCCTCTCTCTCAAATTGTTAACATTTATGTTACCAGTAAGCTATGAGTAACACTAATTATAAAATGCAGGTAGCTGAGAGACGGACACATATCTCTGTGCCTATACACACTTGTTATAAGTTATAGAAGTCTAGTCAAAAGTTAGAAGTTCAAAATTGGAACAGATCTGTTTAATGCAGCAGTAATCCACAACAAGCACTTTTCCAGGTGCATTTGCTATATGGTCTTACATGAGTTGTAATTCAAATAAAATAACTTTTTCAGTTTTACAGTCACAGATGTGTTCCTTCTCGTCTTCAGATTTAATACAGTGTTTCTCAGGCCAGATAGTTCTTTAGCCAATGTCACAGAGGAAATGAAACAGAGATCCAAAGGGCAGCTGCCAGCACCTTATCTATGAAGAGCTTACCACATATTCATAATACATAATAACAGCTTGAGGCAAGTTCAGTCTTTGTTGTGCACTGTGTATTAGTACAGCTTCTTCTGAATAATTTATAATGTTGCTTTGCAAACTGGGTTAGTATTAGGAGTCCTAGAAATGTCGAGTTTCAAAATAATCCTTCTATTGGTAAAAGTATTCAATGTGAAATACTATATTAAAGAAACAGTGAAGCTGAGCTTCTGAAATAACTGAAGGCAAGAAATGCAGAGTTAAGGTTGCCATGGAAGCCTTAACTCTACACCTTTAGGTAGGTAGTATACTATGGTTTTAATCACTTCCTCTTTATCCAACTCTCTATAGGTGTCCTTCTTTTATTATGTTAATTCTAATTATATTGAGTGCTATTTATAATACATACTAATGGAACAGGCTACTCAGCAAACACCAGATAGCAGGTGTTAGCTGTGACTGACTGTATCTTGCACTCTTACATTAAGGTGACTGTATGATG
>JAWWMP010000093.1:47782800-47793658 GCA_035047865.1 Dendrocincla tyrannina | reverse complement strand
ATAAACTTTGGGATTGGAACTAGATGATGGAAGAAATCAAGACCACCAGTTATAAAATGTGTAGTGCTTTAAATGACCTGGAGAGTTTCCAAAATCATTATTCTGGTATCCACTGGGATTCCTTCCTTCATCCAAAGCTATAACTCCTGCCAAGTGCCAGCTGAATTAAATTGTCAAGTAGTTGTTCATCTATTTGTTCTTTTGTCTACTGCAGTGTTCCCTTTACATTCACAGTACTATTGGCAAGGTATATTGATAATGCAGTTTATCACTTTTATTTACTCTGTGAGTGCTGCAATCCTAACAATGTTTTTATCCAAGTCTTAGGTGCTTAAGATCTGGGATCCCAATCGTGTTTAAGAAAGACCCATTGTTTTAGGCATTCACAACACTGCTCTGAAACACACAGGTGAAAAGCAAGGTGAAAATGCCATGAAGGCATTTTAAGGAGGGTTCCATCATAATTCCCAGAGAGTTCTTTTATTTTTAATTAAACCCCCATCTTTTTTAGCATGTCTGCACATACACAATATAGTACATACAAAAGGCTAAACATAAATATTCTTAAGTTTGAAGTGCAATCCAAATGGTGTCTCTGCTGTATGGATACAGCTGGGTGTCAGTAACACTACTGGCAATACATGTTGCCAGTTGCCAAAAACAGTTGTCAAACCCATTTTGAAGCTGTCATGGCCCTCTCTCAGAGGGAATAGATCCAGCCAGGTTTTATTGTATACCTGGATGCTGAGTGGGGTTTACAGCACCCTTTGGATTTGTGTGGTGGGGAAAATGATGTGCATGTGGCTGCTCAGGTGCTGAGCAGTAAGTCAGTAAGAGATGGCAACTCATGTATATTCGCTTAGACTGCAGTAAAGGGGCTTTGAGACAGATACACTTTTGATTTGGGTGATAATCCTATTTCTGTCGTGTACCCATCCCTCTCTTTAGGTCAGTGGGTTTTAGTAGTATTCCTGGATAAAATGTGATTTCTGTACTGGTTGTCTAAAAGTCATTAAATATTTCTTCTTGAGAACAAAAGGACATTTTAAAGACATGATCTTCTCTCACCTGTTGTACATTGCAGTTTACTGCTTAAGTTTGTTTATGTGGGTCTTTGATCTGTTTTGTGAGAGAGGGTTTTTTCCTTATTTGAGCCAGATTCAGCCAAGATAAGTCCTACAAAAGCAGCTTCTGCTTGCTTTTAATGCATTCTCTGTAATTTTTTTCTGAAGCTACAATCTCCTCTTGAAATACCTTGCACCACAAATGAATTCTGGCCCTTTAACTTGACTATAAAAAACGTTGTAGGACCATAAGGTAGAGTCTATATTTTATAGTCATGTGCAATATTTGGAGCCCTGTTGCCCATGGTAGGGAAATCCTGTAATCTGATAGAACCTGAAGCTGGTTTCTGTGACCTTTTGAGTAAATATCTTTTATGCCAGCTTTTCCTCCTGCCACTCCCAGAATCAAGAGAAAGCCTGAGAAATAAAATTTCATATACAGTATGGCATGACAACATCGAGCAGTTGTTGCTAAGGCTTTTGATTCCCATTAATTATATAGTCACTTCAGAGTTCCTTGGTAAAATGTGTTTCAGTACTTCTTTCTCCTAGGTGATGGAGTGAAGCCTCTGTTATTTCTCCAGCAACCTTGCAGACAAACATTAGGATTATTCCAGGTGTCCCACTGTATTTTCTGTTCAGTCTCTGACCATCTCTGAGAAGAGGAAGGAGATCAAATAGTGTAGTTCTTGCTGTACTAGTTAACATTCTGATAATCGAGATAGGAAAACAAAATTAATATTTTGTGTTCATCTAAAACAAAGGAAGACTCTGGAAAAGAGTGGTTTTCCAGTCTTAGGTTCCATGAGCCTTGTATATATTATTACTTAGTTAAGTCTCCTGTCAGTGTTACTGCAGTAGATGATGTCTGTATTTTAATGATGTCTCACTTTAAAGGGATAATCTTTTAAAGTCTTGATAAAGGTTTTAAGTAAGGACTGTAAGCTCAAGTGTTCAGTGATCTTCCTTTGAAGAAGTTAAAAAATATGGTGTTTTAATTATTATTCCTATCAATTTTAGCACAAGATAAAATTGTATTTGACCACTACTGTATATCTTGCAGCTGTTAGGCTTGCAGTCAGTGATATGAACAGCCCAGACACATGCCCTATTTTCTCATAGCTAAACTAATATGAAAGGAAAACATGAAAGCTCTTTTAGAATTTAAAAAAAAATTCTGAAGATAACTAAATCGGTATTCTTCAAAAGCTAAGTGTCTGCCTGTCAGATTGACTCTGTTCTGTTTTAAAGATGTTCTTGTTCATTTATGCAAAAAACATTCGTAAAAGTTGATGAAATACTTGATACTTGTTATACTGGTAACTCTACAGTGAAATCTGAGTAGAGAAGATCAGTTAAAGCACTACCTGTTTGAATGTGCAAGACAGCCTTAACTATAAATCCCGATTTAAAAAAATAAATATTTTTTAAGCTGAATATATGAAGGACTAGTATCTAGTTCTTTCCAGGAGTAGCTGACAGACTGTGCCTGTAGGATATTCTAATACTACACTTTCAAAAGCATAATTTAGCACATGAGAGATCTAGCATACTGATGTTTTTGATTCAGAGAAGATGGAAAGCCTTGATTTTCTTGTAAGGTCAGTAATTCTAATGAAAGAGCTCTTTTTTTATCACTGGACATGTAGTCTTCCCAGTGAGGCACTTGCTGTCTTTGGGCTAATACTGTCTACTGAAGTGAAGCCTCCTTATTTTTCTCTCCTGGAAAATAAAGGGAAGATTCACAGCAACTCTTTAAAAGGTTGTCTTCCTACATTTCTCCCTTTCAAGGAAGAAATTTGGCAGTCAATGTAACCCAGCCTAAATGCAGACTGCTGTCAAAACTGCTATCCCACTCTGTCCAGGCAGCCTGTTGTGGTTCTCTGTTCTGCAGCAAGCTGCATGGTCAGCTGAAGCAGCCTCAGCTAAAAACTTGTTGGTTTCTCCCAGGTTTATCACTGGGTTAAGCTGCTATGCTCCTGTCACTGCAGGAAATGGCAGCCTTGCAGGCTTTAAATCTGCCTTTTGCTTGGAGGTCTTAAGTCCCCTCTCTCTCATCCTCTGAACTGAGGAAGTTATGTCCATGACATAATGTTCACACTCTCAAAACTATGGTGCAAGCTCCAGTTAGTTAAGCAATGGACAGACCTGGGTGTGTAGGCAAGCTAGACAACATAGCTAGGGCTCAAGTTGGGAGGAGGAATCTTTTCTATGTAGACCCTAGGATATTTATTTTCAAGAGTATTATTTTTGACAGCTTCTGCAGCAAGTGAGATTGAACATTAAGTGAACCTGCACAGTTCTGTTCTGGGCTTCCACTTGGTTATTTCAAAAGTGGGATCCCAAGCACTAGTAGTGCAAAAGAATACAAGAAGCATGCAAGTAAAAGAGAGTTCCAGAGCACCTCCTTCTGAGAAGTCCACTTCCCCATCTCACATTATCTCTTCAGTCCTATGTGGCATAGGCAGCCATTTTCTATGAGGTGACAGTGCAAGTGCAAGCCTGCTGGCTTTATTTGGGCTCCAAACCTTATGGGTAAAGGAAGGAGAATAATGTTTCATTTACCAGTGACTTTACTGAGCAACTTCTCCTGTGTGAAATTCTGAGAGATATTTCTTGGACAATTAATGCTGGAGATGGTTCTCCAGTCTCTGGTCACACAGCAAATCCTTTCTTTGACATGGTGAGACTTGTTGCTTCAAATGTAAGCTCTTGGGCATTCCAAAATTTTCCAGAAGCTGTTCACAATGGTAGCTAACATTTGCATCTTGAGGCAAAGGTTATCAGAGACAACTGCCTGTTTGATTTTCTCAGCTTTGAAATTTTCCAGATTTGCTCTTCTAAATTAATGTGAGTAGAATGGAGCTGCCAAAGCCACTGCAGAAGATACCAGTTTTGTTAAATTAACTGTGCTACAGTATCTTTGCTTGTCTTTCTACATGTTGCAATACAATTTACTCTCCTTTTTTCTTCCTGTAGTCCTGCCACTTCATCTGAGAATCACCATATGCACAGGGGACCTGTTTGTGGGCTTAACAGGCCCCTCAGCTATATGCAGGCTTACCCTGTAGAATTCCTAGAAAATTTTGAGTTGACAGTAGCACTTCTCCAGTGGTACCAAAATCTCAGCAAAAGTGAAGGGTGCTAAGTAAATTCCATAGCTACTTTAGTGTCCATCCAGAAGGCCATATCACACAAGTAGAATAGGCTAATTTTGCCTTCTAGAAGATCTTGGCCTTGTGAGAGCAGTATTTGGTCTCTCTGATGTTGAAGTTTCTCACTGTCACCATCCTGAGAAAATAATGTTATGTTCTTCACATCCATACAGTTTGTGCTAGTTAAGGATTAAAAGAAAGATTACATTATTTACAACAGATAGTTTGGACCATGTGGGTTTTGTTGCTGCTCCAGGATTCTTCAGTTATCACTGTCTTTAACCTGCCAGGGTTAAGGCAGCGGTTATGGTTCCTTTGAAGCAGGAACTGTGCACACCTCTGTTCAAAAGATTCACAGCTTGGTGCTGTAAGACAACCATAGTGGGACATACACTAACAATAGCCTTTGCAGGACAGTAGCTGGCATGTAAAAAAAATTCTTGCTAAATTGTGCTACTCATAGTGTGTGCTATTTTCTGTGAAGTTTTCAGGACATTCTCGTTCACTTGGGGGTAACAAAGCACCAGGCATTCATGAAAAGGGTTATGAATTATTTAACAAATGTGACTGAAATTTTTAGTAGCACCAGACAGTTGAGAAAGCCTGCTTGAATTTCACTTCAATTATATCTGTCTTTGGGTTTATAGCCAGCCTTTCTCATTCATGTTGACTGGTTGTAACCTTTACTGAGCATCAGTTTTTCAGTTAAATGAAGCCCATTGGTATCAGTATAAAACTGTGTCCTATTATACTTTAAAGTCAGCTGGACAGTTCTGCATTGCAGATTTGGAGTATGCTAGACAAACTTTAATGTGATGAAATGCTGTTGAAATCCATGCTGAAACTCCAGTTGCTTTTGGTGGAACCAGCGTAAATAGTTGCATTTTGTGTTTGCATTAGCAGAAGTTACATGCTGGAGTATGTGCTTCTTCCATTCTGCAGCTAACAAGAACTGGAGAAGAAAATTATGCCAGGGGTAACTCTACTTCTATAGTTGATGGGTGACCCTGTCATTGTTAGGCTTCCTTGCATGTTTGTAAAGGAAACAAATTCTTGTAGTACAGCAATTTAAAAAGAAACTGCTCCATGTTTTATTGCATGTTTTTCAGTGAGACTCTCATATGCAACAGGGGTCAGGTGACTAAAAAGTGGAGCTTACAGTAGAACTTGAGAGGCATTGCCTTAGGGGACAAAAAAATACACTTGTGGAATATAAAAGGATTTTGTTCTTTTCTATGCAGGTGCTTTAAAGGGCTTAAAGGACTGCTTGCAATTGTAAATTGATGCCTCAGTCCCCCACCTTTTCCTCCTTTTACAGAATGTCTGCAAATATATGCCTTTGCAAATATAGCTGTGATTGAATTAGAAAATTGTTTCCTAGCTTCTAACGTGTGTCTCATTCAGTGTACACAGGTATCTGGTTACAATATTGGCATTTTCAATTATGAATAGTCTTAAAAAAAAATCTAAACTGCAAACCCCATTTTTTACAACTGTTACTTTTTTCAGGCAATAATAAATAGCACCATCACCCCTAACATGACATTTACTAAAACATCCCAGAAGTTTGGCCAGTGGGCAGACAGCAGGGCGAATACAGTCTATGGCTTGGGATTTTCATCTGAACATCACCTTTCAAAAGTAAGTATGACCAGCAGTACATTCTGCTAGTGAAACGACTTAAGTATCTTTTACTCTCACTCATTGTATCTTGACTTATTACTCACTACTGTTGTTACTTAAAATAATTTATTAAAAAAATGTTCTCTATCAATCCTTATAATGTAAAAACACAAGACAAAGTGTGATACCTGGAAATTTTCTTTTAACTGATGGAGAAAGAGAGGGACATTTAAACCTATTACAGTGTATGTTGTTAATGCTTTCTAATTAATGATTTGTTAGGTTTTTCTTTTTTAAAAAATTGGTCTTCCATTATTATTTTTTCATATAGAATTTAAGGAAGTAAGCAATTTTTTGTTTCTTTTTTATTTAGATTTTCTAGAAAAAAAATGCTGGTAGTCTTCAGATGTGTTTTTGTCTTTTCAGATAAATTCATTTTCATTTTTCTACTATGTAGTGCCTCGAATTACTGGTATTTCAAAGTTTGAAGGCTTAAAGTAAAGCTAGTGGGAAATATATTCAGTGTAAAAGAAAAATGTATTTTCTATTGGAATGCAAAAGTTGAAATGTTTGCCAAAGAAACTTTGTGCTATACGTGAGAGTTTCTTTTCCATTCTGCTTGTGCAGGAGGGAAATACACATTATAAATACACATTATTCCAAGGAGCAGTAATCCCTGTTTCTCAGACTGATGGTATAGTTCCTGTGAGCACCCATTCTACAATATGTATTCCTTTTGCTGCTGCTCTGGTAGACAAGACCAGGAACCTGTAAAAGCCACCATCATTTTTCTTCAGATGAGAAACTGCAATTCAGTATAAGAACTTACCTTATATTAAGCAGAGAATTTTTGTATTTGAACTATACAAAAGATCTGGACACCCCAAGTGCAGTAAAAGGAATAATGCTGACTGGGTATTTAAAAAACAGAAGATATTCATAGCAGCCCTTTTGAGAAAGTACTTGTCACTATTCAAGGATAAGCATGGGCCTGCCAGAAAACCATTAAAATGAGCTCAGTACAATCTATTTTATTTGGGCAAATGTTAAACTTATTAGATTTTTTCCTTTTTTATCAGATATTTTTTCTTTCCACAAAGCAACAAACACAGGAAATTCTGAATGATTCTGGTATTGCATGTGCCTTTGTGCACCTGTCATTGCTTTAGTGGACATGGAAACCTTGTCACTTAGATGAATTAGTGTATGTGTCCCAGAGGCCCTTGCTTACTAACATGGTAATAACTTTTCATAATAATTCAATAGCTTTAGAACAAATGCCAATCTAGGTTACCTCTTTCATAGACTAGCTTGTTTGTCTTAATTACAGAATACTTCTTTGAAGGCAAAGCATCCTGCTCTACTCATGCACACTCTATGTTTGCCTGACTTTAAACACTAGGTTATCCTTGCCAGTGAAAATACTTTTTTTTTTTTAATCTGTCTTTTTGTCAGCTCTTCTCTTGCTCTCCCTGTGTGGTGTTTGTCGCTTTCTTAATTAAAGTTGTTTCAATCCCACTCTTTTTACTGCCCTCAAGCAGATATCTAAGACTTTTAAATATGCCTTTGGCATAAAACTCTATATTGCTGTTGAAAAATTAATCTGAAAACTACAGTAGACATTTTGTCTTAAGTATATTTTTGATGAGCAGTTACTCAGATTGCTGTGTTTTATGGAGAATAAGCAAATCTGTCAAGAAAAATACCAAGCCACAGACATTTTCTGAAGATTATGGGGGCAAACCTGTGGGACCTTTTCAGCAAACTGTTCCTATTTTATTGTATCTTAATTATCAAACTGATATTCTTGTGAGTCGCAGTTGCTGATTGTTGCTACTAAAATTCCTAACAGTAAAACTTTTTGTGTTATTTTAAAATGGACAAACATATTGATGGGCGAAGGAAAACTTTTCTTTAGATTACAGTCAATGCAGTCACTGGAGCTGATAGATATGTATGTCCTGGAATCAGAAAAGTTGAATTAGATCTGCTGTTTAGTTTAGAGAAATCACATCTATATTCTCTTTCTTTTGTCTCTCCCTCAGATTGCCAACTCTTGCTTCTGTGCACTGGCCTCATAGCCAGGTTTGCCAGAGCACTTGGACATGCTTAACACTGCAGAACAGGAAATATAATTTAGGGTTCAAGGTGTGCCTAGGTATTTGTAATAGGGCTAACAAATAAACTATATTAAAGGATTAATGGATTTGTTTAGAAACAGATTGCTTCCAGAAGTTGTCTTAAAGATTTGTTCTGCAACTTCTTTTCGGTACTTGATTTATTAAAGTCCTTAAGTTAACAGCCCTGTTGTATGTAACTTGTGTTGCATACTTGTAATGTCTCTGGGTCCCAGTGGAATATTTCAAGTTCCAGGGAGCAAAAGACAGCCTGCAACTACAGAAAAGACTTGGTCTAGTCTGTGACTGATTTCCACAGGCTAATGGTGCAATAATCAGAGCAGACTAAGTAAACTATTTATTCTCACATCAATGCCTACTTATCTTCTACTAAATGTTTGACTTTTCGACTGTTTTTGGTTCGTGTGCCCTTGTCCTCCTGAATTACTTGGTAGGGCAGAGTGCAACAGTGGTAACCTCTTTCTGTGCAATTATTGTGACTAAGAATTAGTGTTGTGGGTCTGTCTGATAGAAAAGTAATGGCACAGTAATGAACTTCACATGCAAATAGTATAGAAGAAAATTAATTAAACATTTATTTATCTTCATTAGTCCTTTTCTCAATACCTTAGACCACAAGTTCATCTCAAGGCTGTTCCACTGGAAGTCGATGAAACGTGAAAGATACCTGTGTTGAAAAACATTCCATTCACAGGGTTATGATTTGTTAGAGACCCTCTTGCTGATCCAGTAGAAGAAATACAGTGTCCCATGATTTTCAGGAAAAACTGAGACTACTTTGTCATTCAGAATATGTTTATGCTTTTGTTAGTATCCTGATATACTAGAAGAAATATTCCTTTTAGGGTTTACTGTCTGTCTTACCCTTTTGATTTAGGTGGCCTTATTTATTCTGTAAAACTTAAAGAGTATGCTAAATGGAAAGGGCCACCATAAAAGCCTCATGAAGTCTTTCTACACAATTTGTCATCTTTTCCTTAAAATTTTGATCCTCCAGATAACTTTTCCTTTCTTTTCCATGAGACCTCGTCTTTGTTGTTCAGGAATTTTATCAGGAGATAGCTATTATTCATCACCTCAGTACCTCAAGGAATTCTAGAAAGTTTGTGAAAATTTCCACTAAATTGGCCCTTTCTCAGAATGCTATCTATTGATCTATTATATATTTTTTTACAGTTTCTATGGTTGTGATACAGAAGACCATATTTACTGCCTTTATGTCTTCAGCCATTTAGTCTGAACCTCAGAATTGTGTTTTCCATTTAACAATCGTCTGGTCTTAAAGCTGATTGAAATAATAGGTTACCCATCAGATTTTGAGGTTAAGGTACAAGTATCATCTGGTTCTGATGATCTATTTCCAATTTAATCATCTGTTCTGAGATGGGTTTTTTGATGCTGGATCAAACTTTTGAGAAAAATAAGCTGTAAAAGAACCTGACAGGTGAAATACAGGCTACAAGTAGAGAGAAATTATGTTTTCTCAAATACTGTAGCCTGCCAGGAAAAGTTTTAAAGACCATAAGGTTTTTTAGGTCTTGTGTAGTAAGTGAAGTTTTGATTGAAAGTAATTGACAAGGTTGTGTCACAAAAAGCATAGCCTTTGTACCTTGTAAATACATGGAGTGCAAACAATTTCTTCATATGCTGTTGCCAGAGAGATTTAGAATCTATTGTTGAAGCTTCCAATATTTTTGCAGAATCATTTCAGTCTTAAGCTGATCATAATAAGATAATGTCCTGTAGGACACAAAAACAAATGTTCGACTACTATAGCAATTAGTGTTGTGTCAAGATGAGTTCTAGGAAGAAAAATTTTTCTCTACTCAGAGAAACCAGGCCTTTTCTTTAGTAAATTGATTTAATCTCTCAGGTTTAAGGGTACATGTATTTCTGAATTGCTGCTTTAGTTATTTTCTGGAAGCATAGAAATAAATCTTCATATGGCAATTCCATGTGCAATTCTTTGATTTAGTGTTCAGGATATGCTACTGTTTAGTTCATTGGATTTGTTCTTTAACTTGATTGATGTCCATGAACAATCAAGAGATGAACTTGATTCAGTGTTTCCACTGTTGCTTTCCTAATTAGCTATTGAAATTATAAATGCAGTTAAAATTTGGGAAGAAATCAGTATTGTTTCAGTCATGAAAAAATGAAGTCCATTGAAAGCTGTAACCTAACGGTGACCACACCAGGCTTCAGAACCAGGTTAGCTATTGTCAGGAGGAGAGTGAAGCCTACATCTGAAAGCAGCTGTGTAAGGAAGTTTGTCACTATTACTAGCCATCTCTGAGGCAAGTTTTTTTAAAACTATTGGCAACAGGTCGTGTTTCATTGCATTGTAATTTTCCTGACATGTAAACAGTGTACATTATGTCTGAAAGATATGTCACTGGGTAACTCATTTAAATGAGTATCTCATGAAGAGAAAAATTAAAAAATTCTACTGACAGAAATTGACTTTGTAAAATGCAAAGTACAGCATTCTCTTCTGCATATAATGTATTGCTTCACACCTACTCTTTCTCTCCTTTTTCTTTTTTTTTTTTTTAAACGTGTACCTTCAGTTTGCTGAAAAATTTCAGGAATTCAAAGAAGCTGCACGAATAGCAAAGGAAAAATCCCATGAAAAGATGGAGCTAACAAGTACACCCTCTCAAGTGAGTCTTATTGCCTGATTCAACCATTGTAGTTTGTATCTGTGCTATTTACTGTATTGTTTCTTACACGGGTATGTATTAAAAATACAAGGTATTTCTCAGTTACTGTGAATCCTCTCATCAGCCACCCAGAATGTCAAGAAGTCTCAAGAATACATTACACATATGTTGAAGAAGTGTCAAAGGGACTTGCTTTAAAATAAAATTGGGCACTT
>JAWWMP010000093.1:47771177-47782792 GCA_035047865.1 Dendrocincla tyrannina | reverse complement strand
TTCATTCCTTTCTGGGAGCTTTCCAAAGAAAACGAGTAAGCATGGTTATGGAAGTGAATCTGTAGTAAACACTTTTTGTAAGTTTTTTTCTTGTATCCAAGAAAGTTCTAGTGGTGCGCTGTAAATAACCTTTACAGAACAATCATTGCAACAAAAATGAAAGTTAAACCAGCAAAGTATTTTTACTTATTTCCTACTGTGTAGTTTTCTCTTGTGAAATGTGTTGAAGGGAGATGACAGATTCACATGCTGGTTCTGGATTTTTATTACAGTTGGCCATGATGTACAAGAAGAGTTTATAAAAGGTATCTCAAAACATGAACTGGGTTTACATAGGCCTAATAGGATGATAAATTACTGTATTATTAGTCACACCTAAAATGAATTAGGAATACTTTGCCTTTTTTTGAAAAAAGAAATTGCATGAGACTTTTGTGCCCCACCTATCCTCTCCTCCCACCCAGTATTTTTGACTCAGTGTTAGCTATTTGCTTTGTTTTCAACAATAGTAAAGACAAAGGTAATTCCTTCATTTGAAGAATGCAGCAGCTTTAAAACTACAGTGGGGGTTCCGGAGTTGGGTAGGATAATGTAGCTGAATCTTTTTTCTGGGGAGTCTTCGTTCATTGGATCAGCACATCTCTTAAGTGCTTTGTGCTGTAATAGTCTTCTGATCTTTGATGGAGCAAGGATGACAGGCAGTTTGCAACATGTTGTACAAATAATTTTATTGCCACAAGAAAGCTACCTCTGATAGTCTTTCAAGAGAAGTCAGTGGAAACCAGAAGAATATACACAATGAACCAGTCTCATGCTGTTTTCCCAGTCAGCATTTTGCCCAGTGCCAGGTTGGCTTTCGCTATTAACAGGAACCTGCTTGCTCTGCTGTAATGGGAGAAAAATAAGACAGTCTTTTTTTATTAGTTTTCTTGACTATTTCTAAGTTTTTGATAAATTCCACAGAGACAATGGAAGTACGTATTTCAATATTATACCCTGGTTGATAACATACACCTGGCTTTAGAGACAGTAGAGTGCTTCAGCCAGGCCTCTAGTTTCTTCTTGTCATAGACAAAAAAATTACTGTGCTTCTCTTTTGACATGTTGATTAATATTCTGGACTCGGAAATTAAATCTGACACTGTCAAACTGAGTGACAAGATGCTTTCATCTAGCAGCGTCTCAGTGGTAAAGCTTTCTCCTAAACTGTGAGCTATTAATATTTTTCATTTTTCTATACAGAGTTCCTTTTACAGTTGAAACCTAACATTTTATACTGTAGGCAGTTACAGAAATGTTACCTTGAGTGATTCTGTAATGCCTATTGATGGCTGTAATTTCATTATGGCACACTTAGGAATAATTCCCTCTTCAGGCCTTACTTTTCTTCTGTTGGCTTTTCACTCCTTTGGTAAGCTGGTGTATTATTCTGAATAACACAGTTAATGCAAGTGCTGACACATGAATATAGTAATCTTCACATACTAGTTTCCCAGAGAGAAGGGAATCGAATCAAGGACTTCTGAGTTTGAAACAGATGAGAAGTGATGGCATCATGACAAACTACAGCACTTGTATGGCAATGGGGCTCATTCAAAGCAATTTATTACTGGGAGGAAGAGGGTGCTTGGTACTGGGCAGGGAAGGTAGAACTAGAGACATCTGAAGGAGCACTTGCTCTCATTTTCATTATCTGCCAAAAAGTGGCTGCAAAGCAAATAATTCAAGTGTTGCCTTTCTCAATCATTTTATAGCTCTTCTTTGCCTTTTGCACAGTGATCCATTGCAGAGAGGGAGAGTAAAAGAGGAAGGAGATACTCTCAGTGATCAATCGAGACTGCAGGGACCCTGCTTTTTTATGAAGTTTTGACAGGACTGACAGGAAGGGCATTGGAAGGTGGCTTTTGAGAATCTCTGTAGTGGTAGCCCAGTTAACCAGTGTCAATCCTTTTGCTATCTTAGACTTGCAGTTATCTTTCTGCATTAAGTAAATAATAGGTGGCAAGATATGGCATATCAACACTGAAAAATACACAGGACAAAACTTAAATAAAATGTTTTATTTATTTATTGTAGTACTGCTTAAAAAATGTCCCTATTTTTTACCAGTTAATTCAAGTACCAGATAGGGTACATTGCCCACTCTCTCTACTACACAATTCTAAAAGTGAAAAAGTATATGTGTCTTTTTCTACCTCAGTATGTCCTTACATATTGATTCTTTATTAAAATATCTACACAACTAGTGCAACAAAACACTGCACAAGGTATTTGCTGTTCACTGTTGTTTGATACAAGCCTGCAAATACCACCAGTATGTGTGAGTTTCAATTCGGAATGCCCTGCAGAAACTTGTGAAACTGCAGAGAAATAGAAAACAAGAGTTAAAAGCAGAAATATCTCAGAAATTGAATATGTATTTGTAATTCCAAGTACTGAGCGGACTTAAGCCATGTTAAAATTTCAACACAATCTTGCCTAAAGTCCACTGAAGTTAGGCTGCTCACTCAGGTGTTACGAGCTTTAGCAAAGTGTTGGTCATATAAAGTGCCTCAATGGTTAGGATGTAGTAGTTGCGTGGGGATTTTGGATATTTTGTTTCATCTGACAGACTATATTCTTGGAATTCTTGTGTTAGCGTGTGTGTGTGTGTGTGTATGTGAAGCATTTAGTAGAAATGAAACAATGCAAATACAATAAAAAAGCTTAATTTGCAGTTACTTTGTAGTAGGAGTTCCTTTTTCTCTAAGCAATGCTGCTGCTAATTTTAAACTCATCATTCTCACTTTAATACTGCCTATTCTTCTCCTGTTTAGCAGCAGGCTCTGCTTTAATTTCCCAGATATTTATCAGGTAATAGACAAAACCACCATTTACCCTGACTATAAAAAGAACTTATGCTGTCCAGAGAAAGATAGTGGCCTGAACCAATGAATTACAAAAGAAATGCTGCTTTGCTATGTGTAAGTCCCATTGACTTGAAAGGATGAGGAAGGCTTTTTTTCTATGTCAAAAAGCTGTACTTTAAAACCCATCTGTATTAAGCTGGATGCATATGATAGTCCATGCTTTATGCATACCTGGTATCTGTGGAGGCTTTGGTCTAGCAAGAAGTAGTCTGTTTTGGGACTTTGAAGGCCACCTATGCACATAGGTGTACCATCTGGTGCACCATTTTACTCTGCCCTAAATAATAAAAATTTGCAAGACTCTTATCGTGTTTATATAAAGTTAAAATAATGGCTCACCTGCTCTGTTGTCTCCTATTTCCCAGATCCATGCTTTAATATAGGGAATTTCTTTGCTCTTGTCATAAGCTCATGGATTGTACAGTGATAAGCCACCCATGGTGCATTCTCAGTTACAAACTTGCCCATGCACTTAAAGAGCAACACGTTGATCTGAAGTTGACTGAGCTGCATGAACCAATAGCCTGAAAATTGTGTCCACCTACCCCCCTTTTTTAATCTTTTTTAGACTAACCTTAATTAGGTTTAAGTACAGAACCAAATAGAGCAGTTTCTGCAATTTGCAGCTGCACTCCATCAGTCTTGAGGGCTTTCAGCCCAACCAGCTGGTATCTGAACCCATGTTGTTCTTTTTCTCCAAGCAAGACTGTACTCCAGTACTTTTTTTGACCTCAGTCACTTTCAATTAAGACCTTTGTTAGTTTTTGAAATTACATAGTGAGTAATTTACTCAGAATAGTCTTGTCTGATTCTGAGCCCCTCTTATGCAGACTGAGGAATTCATTTATTGCCTGAAAAATGTTAGAATCACATTATTTTTAGTGTGAGGAATGGGTTAGTTTTGGCAAAATGGTCCCTGTTTATCACCTATTGTCTTCTTTTTAGAATTACAAAATCTGCTTAAGCTTGTTAAAAAATTAACTTTCTGGGATATTATGTGAATTTCTATGCTGGAACAAATGTTTCACATGTGTTATGGTGTCTGAATCACTAGTAGCAGACTTATGCCATTGTCAATCAGTACTAAACAGAGAAGCACTGTGAAGAACAGCTATGCCAGAAAAGTGCATGGAATACTTAATGAGAAGACAGTATAATAATAACAAAATATGCTGGACATGGTTTCATTTCTTCATGATTTTAGAACCACCTGTTCCTTATTTAGTTACCATTCAAAGGTGGTTTGATTTGTGCTGTAAAGTCTACTTGTTTTACTTTAAAGACTCCTTTGTGAGCACAGACGGAGTTTTTTAAAAGATGTTGAGATTTAAGACATCTTTTGATGAATACCCCTTTACTATGTTTAGTTTAGATCTGTAGGCATCGTCATTTTCATATGTTTGGGATCATCAAAGTCCTGCATATCCATTAACAGGCCTGAGCTCCTTTAGACAGGGCAGATCTCTGACAAACTCTTAAATAGCATAATATGTCTGAGTCAGACTCTCTTTTTTTTTTTGTCATATGTAAAAAGACTTATCCTCAGTCCATGTGTAAGTCCAGTACTAGTGAGTGACTTAAAATTCAGTATCTTCCAGAAATGTATATATGATACAATAGTTATTTTATACTGCATCTGTTAATATTTCTTCTCAAATGTGTGAAGTATCTATTTGTAGCTATCAAAAAGGGGATATACCAGGTCTTAAAATATATAATTGATTTAAAAGAAGACTTGTCATTTTCAATCTAAGCACTGTTTTTTTCCATATAGTATGCATGTGTATACAATTGAATGTTAGAAGTAATTTAACCTGCTCTCCCAACTAGAAGGGAAGGACAATATATTTTTAAGCTGACCACAATTTCTTCCCCAGCTTTGTAAAATTTTGAGTGAATAAGTGAAGAAGTGAAGTTATAATGGTATGGAATAAAAACTTCGTTAGAGATGCATGTCTCACAAAAAGTTTTTAAAATTCTTTTACTCTCTCTAATTAATATGGAATAGAAACATATTTTTTTGTAAGTATGTGTGAAAAATTTGTTCAGTGTAGGTGACTTTTTCTACTTCTTTGGTTCTTTGTTCATAGTCAGTTCCATTATAGTTGTCTGCAAATAATTTATTTATCAGGCAGGGGTAGTTGTGAATGTGTGAAAGCACTGATTATCTGTATTATTTATGTAAGAGAGACACACTAGAAACTGATGCTTCCCTTGTTCATGACTTTGCAGGCCCTGCCTTTAGGTACTGCACAGACCAGGATATTTGTCTGCCTCAACTTTTGTTACTTGAATTTCATTCATATTAGAAGTCTCTGGAAGTACTTCACTAAAAATCCGCCTACATGGAACTTGCAAATTTTTTTCCTCCTACTGATATAATTTTTATGCATCCACACTTGAAACATTTTAATAAATATGTTCTGATTTTGTGTATCTAATAATAACATTGAAGGAATTTTTCCTCAAAGATACAAGACATCCAGATTTTGTAGGGTGTGGTATGTATTTTTTTTAGAATATCTAGTATAGTTTGAGAAGAAGAGGAAAGAGAAGAAAAACTTTCAAGACCATAAAGGCTTTCATTTATTGTCAGTGGAAACTGTTTATCAAATGTCTATCCTATTGGAAGATAATAATAGACAAAACCATACAATTTGTATATATTTGCCTCTATATTTTGCCAACTCTGTTCTCTTTTCACACTTAATTGTACACACAAATGTGCTTGCTGGCACGATGAAGGATACTGTAAAACATGCTAATGCCTTCTGTTGGGAGGCTACCATTAGGTTTTTCAGGTATCCAGTTACATAGCCATAGCAGAAGCTACTTGGGTGTAGGTGGAGTGTTCTCCTTCCCAGGTAATACTATGAACAGCAAGAGCTAGGCCAGGGTCTCATGCCAATCAAAATTTTGCCTGCACTCTGCTGAGCAGGCGTTCTTTGCAGGTGGCTCAGAGGTGATATTGTGAACATACCACAAGTGCCCTTCCACTGTCCACTTTGGTTAATAAACAGTACAAAACCTAGATTTTGAAACAAATATCAGAATTGTTTCTAACTGTGTTGGAAAATAAAGTACAAGAAAGAATCCTGGGTATCACTAGTCACCCACTGAGTATCAGGATAAGGGCTGAATGTAATATCAGGTAAGAGAGAGGTCTGTGATAAATGGAAGACTGGATATGTGCAAAGAATTCATAAGCCAGTGGTGTTTTGTGCAAGATAATGTGAATCTTATGGTAATATACTTACTTCTATATTAAATATATGTGATGAAATGTGACTGTGAGGAATGCTGAAAATCTGAACCTCATATTAATATTACCTAAAAATTTTGTACTATTTAAGAATTAATGTTTGTGCTTTTATGTGCACAGCCTTCCTAAGCAGGTCAGTTTGTAATTTTGATGTGTTGTTTGTTTTACTTAAGGAATCAGCTGGAGGGGATATTCAGTCTCCTTTAACACCGGAAAGTATTAATGGGACAGATGACGAGAGAGCGATGCCAGAAGTGACGCAGAATTCAGAACCAAGGGCTGAACCAACTCAGAACGCATTGCCATTTACCCATAGGTACAGATTCCATTCCCACATCCTGATTAAGTGATACCTATCTCCTTCCTTGTTAAAGGGACCTTCTCCCATATTGTGTGGGGGAAAAAAGCAAACCCACCCTTCCTCCAAAGAATGGACTTTTGGATTTGCAGTATAATCTTTGTTTTAATTTTTAAAAAATGTAAGAGAAAATATCTTGGATTAATATTTGGGGGAACATTATCATCAGCCCTTGTGCACTGGTTAGTGTAGGTGTCCCTTTAACAGGAATTATTATTTCAACGACTGAGAACTTAGTAAAATTACTTGCTTCACAGAATATTTGAATTTAATTATTTTTGCACACATTCTTTAAATGACTGATGGGACTGGATGTCAACCTTTCGTTGACAAGTTGTTGGAAGAAAAGGGACTCTTGCAGCACTTTCAAATTATGAAGTTTAAAGCAGCCTTTAATTGAACAGTTCTCTGACAGTTGTAAAATTTTTCAACTTTTTTCAAATGCAAGAGAAGTGTAGGTCTGCTTCAGACTGAATTATAATTTGTTGCACTAGGAATGCTGTGCCCTGTTTTCTTTAAGAAAGGTAGGATTTTTTATTTAATGACACAAGACTACGATGAATATATCTTGCCTGTTAGAAGTAATTGTAAAGGACTCACTCTCAATAAAATACGTAGTGTATTTGGACCATAGAGAGTAAGTGAAACATTTAATAAACTTAGAACACAGCTAGAAATATTAGATATATTTTTTTAAGCATTGTGTAGTTCAGTTTCAGTAGAGTTAAAGAACTCTTGGTCAAAGGCTGAGGAATACTAGCACTTCAGATACATCATGCAATTCAGAGTGAGCTGAGGTGAAATTGAAATTGTGCAGGATGTCTCAGTTTTTGTAAGAGAATAATACTATTAAACATCTGGGAAAAACAATATAAATTTTCAAATGAGAAAAAACCCCAACCAAACAAACTTTGACACTATTTTTTTTAACAGAGTGATTGTGTTTATTTTTATACTGTCACCAGTGCATCTGTTATATTTTAGAAGAAATGGTGCACTGTAAGAGTGCTATGTGCATGTTGAAGGAGTATACAAATGTTGCACATCTATCAGTGTTCTGTAATGAGTTCATTTAAACAGTTTGAGTGCTGAAATTCTCTATCAATAATTCTATGAAAAGGAGTTCACATGGGAGCAATGTGGTTTGTTTTTTTTCAAAAAATGATAACTTGAAGATCTCCCTTCTTGTTCTGCATATGTAAATATGTTTTCTGATATGCCAATATAGTAACTAAGTTTGCTTTCCATTGAGTATGACTGAAGCTGCTTTTGAAACTACTCAGTTGTCATTGATTGTGTAGAATAGAGATTTCAAAACTTTTACATGCTTGCATTTTTCTATCTACTTCATGTATGCAGTGAGTGCCTAATTTTAGATTTTTGTTCTGTTAAATACAACTAGCTATGATTGGTTTTCCAAGAATAACTCTGCATTTTATGATTTACTTCTCATGCTGATTCTTGAAGGACCAGTGTTTTGCCTCACTAGTGGTAGCTTCAAGTTTGTTAGAGAGCTACTACTGAAGAAAACCCAAGTTTTTATGCCCTTTGAAATAAAGTAATTTTTGGAATAGATAAGGGGTTTATTATAAATATGTAAAGTTTATTTATTTATTATAAATCAATAAAAGTGCATGAAACACATGCCCAGAAGAGAAGAAAAGTGAAGCCTCTGGGATTGTGTTAATCCTGAGTAAATGGGCATGTTTTTGTAGAGGCTTTTCATAATATAAATTGGCAACTAGACACACCTTGTTGTTTGTGCTGTCTGAAAGGGTGCTCTCTGCAGGCAGTCTGCTTGTCCTGATTTAAAAGGAAAGCAAAATTTAAAACCTCTAGCACATGATCCTTGAAGAATCCCTGGACTTCTCATGTGTCAGGGGTACAGAAAAGTATTGTGCTTCTCCTTGTTCCCTGCCCTTCTCATGGTATAATAGTATGTGGCACTACATGTGTGATGGAGAACTGTTGCTGAACTGAGGCTTTTCCTTGTGCACCCTGGTGACTTCTGCTGACCCTGAGTCTTTTTCTTCCGCATCCTTATGTTTCAGCAAAGTTTAGTCAGTGCTTCAGGTTGAGGAGGATAATTCTGGAAGGGCATTTGAGTGTCATCTTCAATGGCAATTCTTTTTACTTATTTGCCTTTAGTCCAGGAGCTGCTGATCATTCTCTAGGTGCTCTTCAGAGAAAAGGTATTGTGGATGTTCCTCAATGAGTTCAGCTGTAAGGGACATGAGAGGCACTGAGGCTGGCTAATGCTGCACTGGAATAACACTATCATAGCAAGTTAATTTCTTCGATAAATGGGAATGCTCTGTCATTTACAGTACATACATACCCTGCGAAGAGTGAAAAAGAGTGGTCCTTAGTGTAAGTTGGAGTACAGGGAAGACACACTTGGGGCTGCGTGGCAGGAGCCCAGGCAGTCACAGTGCAAGTGTCAGAGCTTTGTGTGCAGGATGAGATGCTGCAGCACTGTGCTGCAGGTGTGGCTGGTGAGGTGTGGACTGTGTTGGTGCCAAGAGGGTCAGCAAACGCAGCAGACTGCTGGTGTCTCTATGGCAGACAATACAGAGGTGAAAAGGGTTGAAGGAGGCTACTGTAAAAACTGGTTTAGATAAGGGGTTTCATGTCTTTGTATGAACTGGAAGAGCCTGACAGGAGTGGAAAAGGTCAGAAGTCACAGGTATGGAAATCATGCTTCAGTTTGCATCCTACTGCTTGTTTTTAATCTGCACACCTGAAAATTGTTCAGTTGGATTTTGCTGTAGCATGTGTTTGCTGGCCAGAGATGTCTTCCTCTGCAAACATTCTTCTCTGCATCCTTTATGTCTTAGCATAAGTACTTAAGGCCTACTTTTTCAGCAGGATAAGTGTAGACTACAATTGTATTCATATTTTCTGACCATTTATACCCAAAAGCCAAAAACCAGCATTAGTTAAATCACCAGAGTTTTACTAGGACTCAAATATCTTATTATTTCAATAAATAATTCTACATATTGAAATTAACATTCTCCAGAATCTGTCTAGAGTCCCATTCTTATCCCATGAGCATTGTAGGGCTGAAGTCTAGTTGCTCCAGTTTATTCTCATCTGGAAAGTCGTAATGCTCTTCATAAGCAGTGTAACTCAAATCAACTGCTTGAGACAAGGATATTAAACAGTTATAAGAAGATAAACTCTTTTAATTAAATATCGTGGCTTTTTTAAAATATGTCTGATGGTTAATGCTGAACTATGAAGTAACATTATTGTGAACTTCCACGTTCTATAATATGCTATAGTCTGAGTACTGCTCTCATGGGTGAATGTTACCAGAAGAAATGGAAACAAAATGTAGCCTAAGTCTGGCATTAGAATTTATAAAAATCTTGTCTGAGATACTGATCAATCCCTATCTAAACAACAGCTAGCCCAGGAAGATTTTTTTTCCAGCAGAGACTCGCTAATCAAATCTAATATTTAAAATAATGAAGACTGAAAAAGACTGAAATTTTTGTTCTAAGTGCATATTTTTGTTCTAAATGCATATTTTTGTTCTTAAGTAAATTTCAGTTTCCTCAGACATCTTCCTTTTTTAAAAAATATTTTCCACATCTTCAAGTTGTGATTTTTTATTTTTTTTTCCAGCCAAAAACTGTTGATCGTAAACTGGAGTTTGGGGAGAAAACAGTTGCTAAAAATTTTAACTACTTCTGATGTGACTGGTTTTTAAATAAAAGTTTTCAGTTGACCAGGAATTTTATACTATGCACCATGAGGATTAAAACTTTTATTAAAACTATTCAGTTTTAATATTTGAATTATATTCTGATTCTGAATAGTGTATCTGGTGAACTCTACAACTGCTGCTTTTTGATAACTGATGAACTTGCTCTTTCACTCCTGAAGAGAATACATTTGTTTATAACAAGCTTTATTTCAGTTTTAGTACCTTAAGAAGCTGATAAAACACATTTTCAGAAACAAAATGTAAGAGGATTCTTCTGGGACAAACCTTGAAAGTCTTCAATTTTCTGTCAACCATGACTTCTACTTGTTACCTCATTTTTACTTGTAATACATAAACTTGGAATTTCTATTACATAGTGTTTTGATCAGACAATATATGTGTGTGTGTTTGTTGCTTGTTAGTTAAAACTCCTATTTTTGTATTTAAACAAACTTTTAATAGGGAATTTTGACTCATTGCCTTAGTGAAAATGAACTTAATTCACATGATGCTTATATCTTAGATATGTTATTGTCTAGATAGGTTACTATTTAATAATGCTGCATGTAAATCTAATTATGTACAACAAAGAAAAACCAAAAATCTTGCTGCTAGATCGTGTTCTTTCACTGAATTTTCATTAAAAGTTGTATGTAGAAATCTCTTTAGTAGATTTTTCACTGCGTGTATTAAAACTACTCACTTCTACAAGCTTAAACACTGTAGTTGTGTTACAGCACAGGTGCTTTGTGAATCATATGGAACTGTTAACTTGGTTTTAAGAAAAATTTTGAGTTAATAATTATTGTGGTGTTTTGTAATTTGAATTTATACTCAAACCCTAGTATTTGGAGATTCTTTATAGGGTTCTGCATAGCTTCCTTACCAAGGAGTCCTGAGCTGTACATTTCTTTTTTTAAAAATCTTTGTTCTGAATGTTACTTAACCTGATCAGAGGATGATTTATTGTGAGGAAGCTCACAAGCTCTCTAATCCAAGCTCCCTCTCAAAGAACAGCTATGAGATCAGATCAAGCTTCTCTAAGGTTTAGAAAACATTTTATAGTAGAAACATAAAGTCAGGCTTTCATTTTTGGAAGGCTTCTATATAGCGTAAAAGGCAGTAACTGTCTTCACATTTAACAGTACTATGTGACATTATTATTATATACTATGTGACATTAACTGTGACATTTTAGGGCACGTCAGCAGAATTGTGGTAAATCCAATTGCTCCATTGAAAAGATTGTAATTTCTTGAGTCATACTAATAGAAGAAGCTCAAAGATGATATGTTCCTGTCACTGTAAGCAAAGAACTGGTTAATGCAGAAACTTAGACCTAGATTTTGAGTTCCAGATCGGAAGAGCGTC
>JAWWMP010000093.1:47698086-47709099 GCA_035047865.1 Dendrocincla tyrannina | reverse complement strand
GAAAGCCAAGCCAGTTCCAAGGCATGTCCTTTCTTACAGGAGTCACTTGAGTTCTGAAGGGCTGTGGTAGTGGGAGGTCTCAGTATGCAAGGGTAGAAAAAATTTATATCCAAGCAAAAATATTTTCACTTTGAATTTCAGCAAGAATTAAGTATATCTCCACTCCTGGATTTTCAACTCCAAAACCAGCAGTATATTTGGTATGGAATAGAAGGAACAAGCCGTAATTAAATAATATTAAATGACTAGAGTGGTTAATGGCTAGTTCATGAGGAAATAAAGGCAACATTTATTGTCCTTTTCAAAAATTTTAAATATTCTTTGAAAATAGCATACCAATAGAACAGTTTGAGATATAGTATTTCATATACACAAGAACATTCAGCAGATGATTTGCTATGTCACAATCAGTTTTTAAACATCTGTAGCACTTTACCAACAGTCACTCTCCAGCTATGGTAGTAATTAACTAAGGCAGAAATGTCAGATTGTGAACTTTCAAGAGTTAGCCATTTTCTACTGCAAGCTGTGTTGCAAGGATTACAAATATTTGTCTTCCATTCTATTGAAACAGCCTTTGATTTCTAAACAGATTTTTAAATTCTTTAGATTGTAATACCTCTGGTTTCTCAAATTTTAAGTTCAGTGGGAACCTTCATCAATACTCCAGTTCATCCACGTGCCAGTAGCAGAAAAGAACCACCACAGAATAGTGCTGTATGCTGCTGTTGTAATCAAGAATTTTTCTGTGCTACTGTTGCAGCCATAATTTTGAAAACTTATCTCTTGCCAATTTTTGGTTTGGTCTGAAGTTATTAACTTCATCTGCTGAAGTCTAAAATCTGTATTTTCAGGCACTGTAGCTTAGTATAATGCAAATTCATGGAATTCATATGAATAGTAGAAATATAAATTATATTTGTATATTTACTGTTTGTAGCCTGGAAATTCAACTAAGTCAGAGATTTTACAAATTGAAACCAAACCATCATGAAGTCAGTCACACATGGTAACCTATGAAGTTTCAACGTGTTCAGCATTCAAGTCTAACTGTCCTTCACTTAAGAGAGTTACTCAGTCTGCAAGTGACACATATGCCAAATTTTTACAAGGTTAGAAGTAATTAGAAGATAAGTATAAGGTGCATCCAAGAGCAACTGTGCTGCGTTTTAAAGCTTTTTGGTAAGCTGGGAACTGTCCCTTCAAATTTACTAAACAAAATAGAGCTTTTTCTAGGAGCAGTCCTGTCAATATTCAGCAAAAGTACTCAAACAATAAAAAGCTAAGATAGTGTCTAAAAAAAGTTTTCCTTATTATAAACCTTAAATTCTTTGAAAAGTCATACTAAACTCATATGTGCATGTTTTACCACACTGGATGTCAGGCAGTTTAGTCACATTCGTGCTAAGACTCCCAAAATGCACAACCTGAGGCTTATTTGCTATTGTTATAGAAAAAGCATTGCAGAAATATTTTTTTAAAATGTAGTTTAATTACAGGTTAATTTTCCCAGTCTGTGCAAGGCAAACTCTCCTCTTCATCCTCTGACTCAGGTGATGCTTCCTTAATCCGCCGCAGTGCTTCATGGATGCTCCTTGTCAGTGGGTCAGTATCAGGCAAAATTGTAAAGGATTCTCTCAAAACATCTTTCTGCACTTTCTTCAGTTTCACCCCTTTCCTGATCTGTGCCAAGATGTTATTGCTATCATCTTCATCAGGAAAAGGAGGAAGACTTCTCTGCTCAACTTTTCTTAAGTGAAAGCTGCCACGTTTCAAGGAAGCCAGCACTTCATCCATTGGGGAACTCACTGCAGAAAATCAAAAGACCTTCAGTATTATTTTTACTAAATTTTATCAGTCTAAATTTTTATTTCCTAGAGACCAAAAAATAGCTATATATGCTATTAACTTGATAGTCCCATACCATAAGTATAATGTTAGCTCAAATATTGTTTCAGCCTCTAAATTTATCTTCCTTACTACCAGGCCAGAATGGGTTTATACAGCCAACTGTGATTTTTGTAACCACTTAAACTTCCTACCAGGCAGATAGTAAAACTTTTTGAACACAGTGACTTTCCTGTTTGCAGTCAGGGAAATCAAATAAGCTGCAATGACTCCAACACAATAAAAGTCTTTACTGCATTTTTTGGGTTTTTTTAAACTTTAAAACTCAGTTAAAGAGTACATACCTTAGGTACTAGACTGTGCAATCCATTTCTCACCACTTTCATTTTATAGCTAATTTTGCCTGCTGCATGACTATTACAGCATGCCAGTGAGGGAAATAGCAATACAGCAACAGCATGCATTTTACTGCTTTTCTGGATTCACATATTTATTAGCACCTAGTCACAGCATGCCTATAAAAAAACCCCTTCCTTTATAACTGATGAAAACAGAGAAGTAAAAGATAATACTTTATGGTGAATCTTTCCTTTACAACTAATTTTGAAACTAGTTTTCTGCAGAAATAAACTCCAGGCTTTGGCTCTTTAAAGAGCTAGAAGCATTCAAGATCTCCATCCCAGAGAATGCATTATAAAGAGGACAGTGGTTTAAACAGCTTGCATACACTAGAACAAAAAACATGCAGCACTTAACAATCAATACAGGAATATCTATCTTCAGGGCTTTTTTTTTTACACTGTAGAATATATTTTTTTAAACCTGGTTTGCATTTATGAGTAAGCTTTTTCCATCAGACTAATGGCACGGACAGTTAGAATAGACAGGAGGAAAAGACAGAAATAAAATCATAGAGAACTGCACATTTGAGAGAGGAAGGAAGTGCTATAAAGCACTTGTTTGTCACACAGAGATAGCTTTCTGAAGCCATTTAGAGATTTGAACATCTCGGGGCATACCGAGCAGCAGGTACTACTGCTGCAGACAGCAACAATACTCTTAAGAGGGATGATATAACTTGACTTTATATTTGTCATATTAGGATGTATATAGAACTGCACACGCAATAATTGCTTGATACAAAATTGCATGATAAAATATGATAAAATGTATATCAGCAAAATAAACAACAGGACTACAGAAAAATTACTGTTATTCTGTTATTAAAAAAACCACTGCACCCTCAGGTGAAGCATATAATATTTGCAGTGCTGGCAGTAAATAGATAAAACAAAAATCTTTTAGACAGCATTTAGCTCCATTTTCTATCTAATCTAATATGGTATAGCACAGCATCAGTTTCCTAAGTGTTTTCTAACTGAACAAGTATGCCAAACTCTGTCATAAAGGTCCCAATGTTTGAGTTGCCACCATCTGTCAACTGAAAAGGATGTAACAACCTTCCCATTAAGTTAATCAGAGTACACACACTTTCGTACAGAGCAATTTAAAAGAGGAAAGAATGTGCATTACAATTTTTAAATTGATAACAATAAATTAAATATGCAAAAATTAAAACATTACCTCTCCTCCTCTGTAAACCCTCTAGATCACCAGTCTTCTTAAGCTTCTTCTTGGCACTGACTAGCTGACTGCTATCAAACAGATGTGCTGGTGGGACACCAGAGGAGTGCTGGACTCCTTTCTCCACACTCTGACGTTTAACAAAGCTGTCATTTTTTTCTAAGGACTTGGTGGCCTCTTCCTTGGAGGGCAAAGGTGGAGGCGGAGGTGGAGGTGGTGGAGGCAAAGGGGCTGGAAGCTGTTCTCCAGTAACAGTTTCTGGTTGAAGCTGGTTACTAATGAGTGGAGAAGTACTAACAGGGGGCAGTTCAGAAGTAACACCATTAGGAGGCAACGAGACATCTTGAAGTTGTTTTAAGCTTGTAGGTTCCTGCACTTGCAAAGGCTGAACTGCACTTTCCAATTCCACCTCTTCACTTTTCTCTTGGATTTTTACGGTTGCTGGCAAAGATTGAGGCTGATCGACACAGGACGCTGAGCTGGCTGCACATTTTCTTTTTGCATGAGCCAGCCGTAGTCTGGTTGATTTAAGTATGACTTGCCCAGGGTACCGCTAAAGTGAATAAGGTATTGACATTTAGGTAAGTACATGCAATGAGTGTTGTAGATTTTAAGTACCTGTCCTTAGGGTTTGCCTTTCTGACAAACAGATTTCATTTTGGTCTGGATGTAAAACCAAAGCAAATACATCCCCACCTTTTAAAAGAGAAAAAAGTTCCATTTTCTTAATTTTTAGTCTAAGTTAAGCTACAATTTACATGTGATTGGTCTTGTCAGGGATATACATGGGTTGGTTATTAGGATTTTTCTAAGAACAAGATGGTACCATTTTTTCTGAAAACTAAAATTCAAAATTACCTCTTCCACTAGTCAGTGGCTTACTCTGAAAGTGTATTAGCTCTGAGAGACCAGTCCGAGTCTCTCTGACCTAATACACTGGCCTTCGATATGAGTCATACTGCTTTAAAAGGTATGTCTTGATGACATCAAATGTTTTCAAACTTACAAAGTATTGTTAATTTAGTTCTTAAATTTGCTGCCTTGATATCTGTCTTTTTGTATTAATTTCATCCACAGCCTTTTTTAGGCAAAAAATTCAACTGCTTCTTAAAGACAAGTCTAATATATATTACACAACTGTGGTAGGCCAGTAATATGTAACAATGTAAGTATTTTCATACATAAAGTCAGCTCATGAAGAGTTGCTGGTTAAAATAAGTAAATTTGCTTTAATTTACAGAGGTTATGCAATTCAAGAGCATTGCAAACAATAAGGACATGAAGAGTGTGCTGCTGAACAAGACAACTTGCCAGTTAAGAAACTTCTCATACATTTATTTTTTTATGTAGTCAACAAAACAAAACAAAATCTTCAATGATTAATACAGTCTCTGTTTTCCTGCACTTTCGTCCCTTTTCTTATTCTTTCTCCTTCATTCTATACATTTTCTGATGCTTCCATTGTAATAGGAAGTGGCAGGTATTGGGAGGGGATATGTCAGATGGCAATGCTGTTTGTGGGAAGTACCTTTTATATTATACTTCTTTTAGGAATATTTGCTAAGTGTCTGTCACAAGGTATAGACATTAAGAGTGAATAGAAGCTTATTATGGCACTGACAATACAACAGCCAGAACATTCTGTTACTCCCAGTGCAATATTTTGTTACGAATTTTCCAAAGAACAGTTAACTGCACAAAGAAACGTAGTATAGCCCTGGAGCGAGTGAAAGGACATCGCAAAGGAAACTGGCAGAAAAGAACTCTTCTTCTGTTACCTGCTTAAATGAACGAAGTCTGTCCAGTGTTTTCTGTCGTTCCTGACTAACCCAGGAGCTCTTTCTTTCCTCTTCATCTTGCAATTGATCTCGCTTCTGAGAAAATATATGGAAAGCTTGTAAATATTACATGCAACACTCTGTCTGGCATCATTAAAAACATTAAGTGTTCTACTAAATGTCAAGAGTTACTTAAGAAGTTACTTCTCAAATGAACACATTTCCAATCTTGAAAACTTGCCTTTGTCTTCCCCTTAATAAGTAACACACATTTCCTGTTTTGTAATCTGAAACAGTAAAGTCAGTAAAGAAATATTTCAATCTCAAATGAGAATACTGGGAAGACTTGTTACCTTGAGAAATGAGAAATAACTGGACTAAGTGAATGAATGCTATAATGAAAGAAACCCATGTGAATTAAAAAATCATATAAATTAGTCACACAGTAAACCAGTACTCATTTTTGCTCATTTCAGGAACAAAATGACAGTTCAAATTACACAGTTGATCTTTTAAACAAGTCATATTGTTATTTTCACTGTACAACAAGTCACAGAACTCAGTGTATTTGAATCTAATACCAAGCAAATTAAGTAGATGTTTTCACATTTACATTTAAAACAGTAAATTTAAGTTTTGTATTTACTTAACAGAAGCTGTCACTATTTCCTTCCGCTTGATTTTATGTAACTGTACTCCTCAAGTCAAATTTACTGAAAATGGAAGCTAGTTATCAGATGGTGAAATTCACTGTGTGTAAGTTTGAAAGCTATCGGGAAAAGTGATAAAACAGCTGACTGAATTAAAAGCCCCTGAGCAGAAACAGCAGTTTTAATTCTTAAATGATTCACAGCATTAAGTATTACTTTTGAAAGCACATCTTCCTAACTAAAAACTCGTATCAGTTCTGTGAACCTTTTACTGTCCTTCAGTCCACACAAAAGGAGTGTCTGCCTGCCTGTCATTTTCGTTAAGTGAGCTAGTGGCCTGGTGTCCTTCCTAAAGAGCCAGCTTCTGTGATTTGGAAGGAAGTAATTATAGATACATTAGGGAGTGAAAGAGGAGAACATATCTGAAAAATAGTAAGGACAGGAAACAGGAAAAGATGAGGGGGAAGAGAAGCCTGTGGTAAAAAGAAAATAACCAAGCAATGGGGCAAGGAAGCTAAAACAGAAACATAAATATTACAACAAGAAGAAAGAGTAGTTCTACCACCATACCTGAATGTTATAGATACATTCAGATTAAACTTCCTGAAGTAGAGGCAAACTCAATGGGTTTTGTTTGTTTTAGGGGTTTTATTTTTTTGTTTTGCATTTAAATAAAACAGTGAAATTGCAATTCTTATTTGGTTTCAGCTTTGGACTCCCTTGAGGTTATCTTCTCAAAATTCTTTATGAAAACCAGCGACTTACAACATATTTTACAATAGTATTAGAAATTTTCAGTCACATTATTAACAGAAAAAAAACCCCACAAATGTAAAAATTAGCATAAGGTTCTTTTGTAATACAAGTGGGCAACTCCATAATATAAAATTCTGTAGTATCTGAGAGACAAGAAAGACCTTCGGCTTTGGTAAGTCTTATTTTTAAGAGTGATAAATGGACTACAATCCACACAGTAAATTTGTTTGCCCTATTGTAAGAACTGAAAAAAAAAATATTTTTTTTTTAAGTCCTTGAAAGAGTATTCTCATACATACTGTCTTTGACAAAAAGTCTTTTCATAAAATAAATTATGCAGATGACTTCCTGGACAAATGTATCAATGTTAAAAATGTATAAGGATGAAACAGAATCACTTTCACTAATCTAATTGAACCCTGAATTAAAGAGACTTGGATTTCAATGCATCTTTGTCAGTGATCTTTATTAAATATTGATACTATATCAGCTCCCAAGACACAGTCCAGAATTTGCTTATTCTTTAAGATAAAATCTATTATGCTCAGCATAAGAGTTAGACTAGTTATGCCATTCTCTTCAATGAGACTATGCAGGGAATCATGGAGCATACAGCTAAAGCTAAACATTTATACAACATAATTCAAGTGATTTCTTGTACAGAAAGAAGAAAAAAAGAATCTTATTAAGATTCAAGAATAAATGTATGTAATTTCCTTACTCATATCAGCTACCTGACACTGCACTCAGAGATGTCCAGAACCATCAATGTGCACACAATAACAAACTGCATGCAGCTCGCCCAAGCAGTAATCACTCAGACTGTGAACCCAGCATTAAAGAACCATTTTACTTGCTTGGTTCCAGCTATGTGTCCATCCTGACACTGCTATATACTCCCCTTACCAGTATATATGACACAGAAATCCATGGTGCAAAGGTCACCATCTTTTTTTTAAAAGAGTTATCACTCTGAATGCTCTCCTAAGAAATGTATAATGAGGAATGCAAGCAATTAACTACAGGCTAAGCTCAACAGTAAAAAACTCAAACTTACTAGCTGAACAGTATGGTGCATTTTGTACTCCTCCTCACTCTGGTGACGCTGCTGGACTTTTTCATTATGCTTTGCAATACAGATCTCCTGTAGAGACATAAAACATTACCTATAAAATATATATTTCAAATATAGATTTACAGGGTACAATGTCATATTTAGCAAACAACACCTAGAAAAAGTCAAGCTACCAAGCCTATCTCAGAAAGCAAGTTTAATTTACAATAAACCATAACTGGAACAAAAATCAAGCCAGACAGACCCAAACCTATTACTCTTAACTGTTGAAAGAATATACACAAGTGACAGCTGCTTGAAAAGTCTGTTCTACAGTGCCGCTACAAACGCCAATTTGTTGATACTTCACAAAGCCCTTGTTTAATTCCATGTATTTGCACACATGGATAATAACTAACTATACCACGGATTAATGTTTATGCAAATAGACAGCTTCCCAATTACAGGTCAGTTCATCTTTTGCATGTACAATCTGCAAGTACAAACATGAGTAAAGTTGCTCAAATTTCATCATGTTCACTGATTATACTGAGTTCACATCTCTAATATGTGGTTTAAGAACAACCATTTATTACATTGTCTGCAAATAAGAACAGGTTAAAAAGAAAATTATACAGAACAAAAAACCAGGCCATCAGCTGACAAAGAAACACGATGACAGTCAAACTTCAGGTAGATAACTGCATAGGACAACACTGTGGGCCAGGAAATAGGATATTACGAGCAATGAAATTAGACCTAGTATAAGCACCACACAGAACTAGAACAAACTCAGATGTACAGTCATAAAAAAATCTCACAGTTGTGTAAGAAAGCGCAGTGCTAGGAAGCAGTTTGGAGTGTGACTCCAACTAGAACATGGAAGTGATGGGCTTCCCAGGCATCAGCCAGTGTGACTTACTGGGCAGATCCAGAAAAGAGCTTTGCCATTGAAAGCATTGCTTGAGGGAGATGACAGCTTTCAGCCATCAATTAAGGCACTACAGTCACAGCAGAAAGCACAAAAAGAAGGAGTGAAAGGATAAAAAAAGCTCACTATTTTGGATGCTTCAAAATGCAGAAAAAGCTGTCTTCTCCTTACAAGCTCGCTGTGAACATGCTGCGATCATATAAAAAGGTAGCTACTGTTCCTGTACAGAACAGGAATAGCACACGATCTTGAATGCTTCTGAACAGTAAAATCACCAATGTTGCTCCTGTACACGGGTAACTGACAAAAGCAAAGACTTCTGTGGAAATACTGTCCCAGCTTTATCAAAGGTTTATCACAGAATGGCTTGAGTGGGAAGGGATCTTAAAGCTTATCTAGTTCTAATCCCCCTGCCATGAGCAGGGAACTGTTCACTAGATCAGGTTGCTCAGGGTCCCATCCAACCTGGCCTTAAACACTTCGGGGGATGGGGAATCCATGACATCTCTGGTCAACCTGTTCCAGCATCTCACCATCATCACAGTAAAGAATTTCTCTCTAACAGCTACCTCAATCTCTCCTCGTTTAAAACTGTTCCCCCTTGCCCATGTAAACTATCTGCCCGTGTAAAAAGTCACTCTCCCTCTTTTTAAAAGCTCCCTTGAAGTACTGAAAGGCTGCACTGAGGTTTCTCCAGAACCTTCTCTTCTCCAGGCTGAACAGTACCAGCTGTCTTAGCCTGTCCTCAAAGCAGAGGTGCTCCAGTCCTCTGACAATCTTCACGGACCTATTCTGGACTCGGTCTAACAAGTCCACATATATACATAGCTAAACACTGCTGGGTTTTATATTTGTTTTTGGAAGGCTTTTTCCCCTGGTGAAAAGAGTTAATCCTGGAAAAATTTATCCATTTAATTTGTAACTGCAAGAATACAAATTACCTCATCTCTGCATTTCAAAGACACAGCAATAGCTTCATCATACGAATAATCTAAACAACTTTTTGTAATGCTACTACTGATTTATCTTCATAGTTTATTCTCTATTTTGGTTTTATATATATTATAAAATGAGAAAAACATAGGTTCGGGTTTTTTGACATGCCTCAAATACGTGGGGGGTACAATTTTATGTGACGTTTTCTCTTTAGCATCAGTATTTACATCTTTATGCACATAATCATTTGCAAATTTAAAACATTATTGCACATAATGAAAGATGTTTGAAATATGTAAAGAGGATAAACCTGACCAAAATATATTTGTTGCTGGTTTTGTATTAATAAATAACCTACTTTGATGTAATTAGATCTCTCTGACATGAAATAATAAAAAATACTAGGAGGGGCTGGAAACACGTTGCAGGACAGGATTAGAAATCTGAATCATCTTAGCTAATTACAGAAATGGCCTTAGAAAAAAAGGAAGGGTTGCAATTTCATAGGGACAAATACAGGGTTCTACTTGTAGACAAGATTAAGTGACTCCACACAAAGGATGAAATAAAAACCAGCCAGATGGCAGCATTAAGAAAACTATTTGTATTATTACGGCAGATGACAAGTTGAACATAAACAACAAACTCTGGCAAAAAAAACCCCTCTAAAAGCATCATAATTGGGTGTATGAGCAGAATACAGACTGTTGCAGACATGAAGTAGTCCTTCCTTCGCAGCACTGGAAAGCAGGCACATCATCATCACTGAAGAGACCTACAAGATCATCCAGTCCAACTGTCCACCTAGCACTATCATTGTAATCCCTAAACAATTAAATCATCATCCAGTGCCAGATCCAGATGCCTCATGAACACCTCCAGGGATGGTGATGCCACCAACTCCCTGAGAAATTAATTGACCAAGAAATACACTGAGCAACAATATGGAACTGGGAAAGGAACAGGTAATGTTCATTTCTCTTTTAATCACCTGACTGAATTCACAGTATCAAACTGTACTTCTATTGAAGAGATAAAAAGGGAGAGCTGAGGAACCGTATCAATCCTCATCTCTGGATAAACTACAATGTTTAAAACTAGTAACATGTAATATATGTAAAAGAGATCCGCATTAGTATTATATTTAACTACTTCCAGTGAGCCCTGCTTTCAGATTAAAAAACATCCCAGTGTTAGCTTTTCATGGGCAAACTACTAGAGAGTATCCAAAGGAGGGCAAGAAAGATGGTGAAGGGCCTTAGCGGGAAGCTGTATGAGGAGTAGCTGAGGGCACTTGGTCTGTTCAGCCTGGAGCAGAGGAGACTGAGGGGAAACCTCATTCCAGTTACAACTTTCTTGAGAGGGGAAGAGGAGGGGCAGGTACTGACCCCTTCTCTGTGGTGACCAGTGACAGGACCTGAGGGAATGGCATGAAGTTGTGTCAGGGGAGGTTTAGGTTGGCAATTAGAACCAGAG
>JAWWMP010000093.1:47661077-47677638 GCA_035047865.1 Dendrocincla tyrannina | reverse complement strand
TTACACAGAGATATAGTGAAAAAAGAAAAATAACGGCAAGAGTATTAGACCAGAAGAAATCGGATTAAACACATACAAATAGTCATGGACATGCATACTGAAAATAACTTTTAACAACGGGAAAATAAAGCCGTACAAGTTTCAGATGAAAGCTTACAGAAATAGTGGGGGGGTTTTTAAAGCTCTGCTGAAAAAAAAGAAAGTACTAGATTTCAAACTATTTACAGACTTAGGTAGCACAGACTTTCAAAATTTAGACTCTCATCAAGCTTTTCAATCTTTGAAGGTCTTTAGTCCCTTTCCTTGACTTCCATAGCCTGAATAAGATTGCATCAAAGTCTCCTCCTTTTTTTCCTCTTTCCCTATCTCCAACACTGCAAAAGAAAAAGTAATACATCTCTAGTTTTCAGGCTCCTTTAGTCCAGTCCTCAAGGACACACAATTTAGTATTTTCTGGGTGTTTAACGGCCTTTCAAAGTTTAAACAAGATGCCTTTTTGAATGGACACACTGATTCTGCATCTTTCTGAACCACTTGCTCCGTTACTAGCACTTGAGGAAAAAAAAAATTAAGATGCAAGATATGGATACACTGATAACTCACAACTTCTGTTACTAAACAGCTTAGAGACTTCCTGAGCTGAGGGCTAATCTGCAACATTAATAGCCACGGTCTCTTTCTGAAACACATCTATACTTTGTGTCCATAGCTAAACTATGAAAATTATTGACACAGAGCATTAAGTTGTACCAAGAGTTTGTTCATCCTTTATTTGCAGACTGTTTTAAAGCACCACAAGGTCATTGAGGGACTCTTACTTGGGTTTTTTCAGCACAAGAAGGATTGAAGAAAACATTCAAAATTTTCTTACCCTTAACTTTAAAGATTTATCGATCTCTTTCTTATCTTAGATGAATCACATGGGTTCCAAACTAAGGCAATCTGATTCATTTACTCTGGTCTTGCATTGAGAATGTTTACAGGGAAATATCCTTACCGTCCATACTGTAACTATTCTGATACTACAGCATGTTTTTTAAAGGGAGACACTAAAACTCTAGCATTCAAGATGCAAGTACCCCATGGATATATATCAAAGTGTGATGTTTTCTCTTTTATGTTGTTGGGTGTTTTTATCTCCCCAATAATTCAAAACTTTTCTTTCTTCTTTCAAAATGCTGAACAGCAAGCTATTTTCAGCAAACCCCTCAAGACAACTGTCATACCTTTTCCCTCAGGACTAATAGTTAATTAGGTGCACGTGAATGTGCATATACACTTCTGGAGGTTGCCATCAACCTTCTGCACAGGCATTACTTTTTATTTACTGAAATTTCACATACCATTTTATTATCCAGCCAAGCTTTTTGTAAGGCAACTTTTTAAAAAGCAAAACAACAAACTTTTCATTATTCTTACATACACAGATTTTGCTACAAGTCTTATTTATCAGCTCTACAGCTGATCACCCAGAGCAGCTTTGTACTCTATCCCCTTTGCAGACAGGCATAATTAAGCTATCAGATACACACCACAGTTTTGTAGTCAGCAACATCTCACCATGAATTAAATTTCCTCAATGATTCAGACTACCATTCTGCTTTCTATCATATCACCTGTTTAGGACATTGGTTTTTTTGAGAAAGTCCATAAACCCCTGGCTTTTTTAAGTCAGAAAAATGTTCTGCTCTGAGTTCATACAACAGTTTACAGGATTTACAGTTCAGATTGTAAACAGAGACTGACATACAATACTGCTGAAACTATAAAGATGATTTGAGACTATAAAGATGATCACAGTATAATTCACCATACTACATAAGTTTCTCAAACAAGCAGGCAGTATTTTCAACAGAATTTATGACCTCACTTTGCAAATCCAGCTATTTTGCATAAAATCAGATTTCCTTCCTACTCTACAGGCTTTTCGAAAGCCAATTTTATTTAAGTATTATTCCTGATGATGTGAGGACATATCTTCAACTACAAATAGACAAAAAGGAAGTTAAAAATTCTTTGAAGTCTTACAGTTTCTCCACCAACTACTACCTTGTAGGTTTTTACTAAACATTTTTCACCAACTAGTTGTCAGCAAATCACTAGTTTGACTACTGGAGAGTGTGGTTCATAAAAGTGAAGGAAATTGAACTGAATGCCATGAAAATAATCTATACATTTTAATCAGTGGTGCTTTGGTGTCCTCCAATATGTATGCTGCAGCTTAGTTTCCATGTTTTCACGTCATGATGCACTACAGAATATTGTAAGAGGCTTAAAAAAAAAAATGCACAGTTCACAAATCAGCTCACTAAGACATCAGTTATTCAAGAGCCAATGATAAAAATGTGGATTTAGCAATACTGAATTGGTCTGTTTGATATATGGGAGATACACTCCAAATTGAAGCACTGACACCCACTTCCTTCCCCAAAATATCTTTAGCTGATTGTGAGACTTTCCTAAGGTATCCTCTCTGTATTCTGTAAAGTAATTATCTCTATTTTGCTAGTTATTTTCATCACTAAATTTCTTCTCCCCGAATTTGTTTCATACTTTGTAAAAATATTTTATACCAAAATTTAACACATTCAATACAACGTAAGTTATTTTTAGCACAAGTCAAAGCAAAAAAAATATATATATTTACAAGGTTTACTACTGCAATTCATCGTTGTGTGTTAGACAAACAAATCCTCATACAGTTGAGCCAGAGTTGTATTTCCAAGTATACCAGAATCTACATAAAGAAGCCTGAAAGGGCGGCACAACAGACTAAGAAAGCATTTTAAAACTTTTGCAAACAGGATATGATGAATTCTTAATGTATATACATTAATTATTATTATTATTACATGCTCCAATCTCAAATTCCCAGCGCTAGACCTCAATATTCATGTATTTAAAGTCCTTAAAGCCTCCCCACATTCAAGAGAATTGTCAGTAACAATAATGACTATGTATGCAATGAAGCTAAGAGTGTGTTTAATACATGATAACATTTTAATATGCTCGTTTCCTGGATATGAACTGAAACGGTGGCTGTAGTCTTTTACCTATGACAAGGTATCATCAGTTCTCAGTCCAAAACACAGACCATCAAGAATTCTTGTGTCAAACTTTTGTTGGAGTAGTGAAACAATTTAGTACATTTTATCTGTCCAACAAGGACATTAAAATAAAACTACCTGGCAGGAAAAAAGAAAGCTTCCCACTGATTTCACCTTGAGTTTGATCAAACTGAGTGTCTATTCATGATGACTGTGAAGCACTGTCCACAATTACAAGGCTACAAAAATACTAAGTAGCAAGACAATTTCCTTCTCCGTATAAAGACTGATGAACACAACTGTATGGATATAAAAGGCTTTGGAGGTCTACCCATGAAGTTATTCTTTTGGATTTTTTTTTTCTAAATAACCATATTTGGTATCCTTTATCACTTCATATCCTAGTCTTAAGGGACTCAAAGCTTAATCATATTAACCTGTTAGTAAGTTCTATTGCCAAATATAAGCCAATAACTAGTGTCTCTCCTACAAACTTTCAGAATGCCGCACTCTATATGGAGGATCTCAAAAAATTCAGATTAAACTTTTTGTAATCAAAGGCATCAGAGCACAAATGCCTATTCTGCTTCTTCCAAATTTCAGAAGTATGTCACCTTTGGTTTCCACTTACTGATGTCTACTACCTCCCACTCTTCTGTTGCAGCACTGTGTGTTCTTCACATACAAAAAATTTAGAATTTCCATAGGGGAATCTATTTTGATTAATGAAAAACTTGTGGGTATAACTGTGAAACATTTTTAGAATCAGATACACTAGAGCTTTTTTTTTAGTTCATAAGGAATCTGATTCTTAGCAAAAGAGCATGTCCTGTGGTTTTAAGTTCGTATTTGCCTTCCCAGTTCTTGGACGAATATACAGCTAGCCCAAAATATAGAACATAGATTTAAACATCAAGTTTCACTTCCCTGTAACACTCGAGAGTCTGAAATCAGAAGATACGATACAGTAACCCATATAGGAAAATTAACATGTTAAAACTCACTGGCTGAATGTCTTTACTTACTACTACATCTAAACCACCAACAGACCATACTTCCAATTAAAAACGTCTGAAGAATTCAGCATAGCTTTTATGTATATATAAATTATAATATTGTCTTCAATTACTTTACTGCACCTTCCCCAGCACTCAGAACATAATCACAGTCCTGACTGTTTGGCTGGTTTATTCATACAACTTTTCACACTTACCTTACTAAACATGGTCCATACTAAACGCATCTTAGATTTTAATCTTTAAATGAGTACAGGGTTGCTTCTTTGATAAGCATTTCTCAATTTGGTAATACCACTCAACATAAACTGATTTTTATTTGTGTGTCCCCCATAAAGGTCTTGGAGCAAGCAAGATTGTTCCCCTTTCACGTAGATAAAAATATAAGTGAAAAACACAGCTGTGCTTGCATTGTTCACCTTTTTCAAGAATGCGTGGTATTCTGACATGCTCAGAGGGAAGTCCCCATGGATTTGCATAGCACATACAAATATTAACCATTCTTACAAATAAAACTACGTTCCTGATGCTGGAAGTCCAAAAAAAGAGATGCATATCACTACTGAACAAATTGTTCTAGGGTCAGATAACTAGTCCATAATTAAGTAGAAATTTCAGCAGAAGCCAATTTTCCAGAGTGACATTTCATTTCATAATAAGCCATCCTTTTTTCCTTCCATGATATTATACCTTTTAAATTATGTTTTCCAAATCCAGAGATACTGAAGTACTTCACAATACACCTTCTGACTCCTCACACATAATAAATGTTCCATCCTTTATACTAAATGAGGCAAAATACACGTGAAACATACCAGCAAGTTAAAGTATAAAACCAAAACAAGATTCTTTGTTATCTATAATGGATGAAACTAGTCTACATTTCCAAGCTTCTACATGCTTTAACTTCGTCATGAACTTCCATTCTGGGTTGGTTTGTTGTTTGGTGGGGTTTTTTTCCAAAGAAGGAATCTGCACACAATACAGCTGTCCTAGTCTAATAAGCCTCCACTGATCAGACAGTGTTTCTTCCTTGTCTCCTGTAGGCTTGTGCCTTGTTTAAAAAGTTTCACAACAGCAGAAATTCAACACCAGATGATACATATTTCCATTTTTGTATCTTGATCCAAAAGGAAAAAAACACAAAACACTCTTCTCAAAGATTATAGGCAATGCAAATGATTTCCTTCTAAACTCACTTGGAAAACTGAGAAAATGAAATTGATTAAAATACTTGTTAGAACTTCCCAAATTCATAAAAAGCCCCAAAAACCAAACCGAACTAAAACAACTTCCCCACAAATCAAAACCAGATATCTAATACAGAAGAAGTCTAAAATGTTAAAGCCTGCCAGAAATACATATGCAGCAAGTTAATATAAACCATTTCATGCAAAAGTTCTATTTATAAAGCAATTCTTCAATGCTAACTACACAGTGTATTAGATATTTTGTCATCACAGATAAAAGTACTGCCTTCTCTCAAACAACGAAATGAAAAACAAGAGATGGCATCTTTCTCTAGCACATAACATGATGATCAAGTTTTTTAACTCAAAAATTCCCAAGAAGAAAACATAACGTACATTAGACGCAACTATGTGAAACTAAAATAATCCACAACAGAACACATCTCTTAAGTTTATCAAGGTTATTGTCACAGGAAAAATATGAAAATGAAATATTTTAAAACTGGAATTCAAGAGGTCATTGGGGTTTAAAAAACAAAACAAAGTAAAATGAAACAACTCTTAATCTGTATTTTCTATTCATTGTAATATTTATGTTTTCTTATTTGACAAAAGAACCAAAAAATCTTTTCCTCTGCTACAAATTCAAATAAAATGGGAATTATTTCAGGATGCTTTGAAAAAAGCTTTTTAATAAACGTAGTGTTCATAATCTTCAACTGTGTAATACATCTGAAAAAAAAATATTCATGCTAATTCTCTGTGGAGCAATATGTAACCTTCAGAAACAAAAAACCCACTAATAGTTCAAATATTATCACACTTTAACACTGAGTTTATTTCATATTGCTGAGCTTTCTGAAAAATTACTTTAGGTACACAGCAATACATAAAAATAAAATTAGCTTGGGAATCATAAATCCTTTTGCTTCTCTCCCTCATTCTATACTCAAAACCAGAGAGAAACACTATTATTAAGTTGAAACCAGTAAAAGTAATGTTGGCTAACTGAACAAGATGCCAAGCTGAGATAACATTACATTTGCAATACAGATTAAATGAAACAAAACCATTTTAGCTTAGAATCAGAAGTCTGCAGTCTTAATAATCTGCATAGGAACTAATAATTTTATCAAAAGTACTTCTGAGATGCAATGAAGATATTATTTGTTAATTCTGGCTAAATATTCCAGATTAGCATTATTTTTAAATACAATGAGCACACTCGTTCTAAAACAGTTTTACCAATATGCAGTATTCTTCAGCTTGCTACACTTTTTTAACTCAGGAAAATATACTGTTCAAGGGTTGCAAGAAATTATATACTTGGAAAATGGTTCCACATTTATGTGTTTCACAACATCAGACAAAAAGCTACTGAATTCCCATGGTTTATCAGATTATCTCAGAAAACTGAAATGAAAAGTAACTTCCTATGTGATCTTTTAGAAGAATTAACAGTAGTGTATATACTGCATATCACTTTCTACTTGATGTATTATTCAATATTCCCAGTAACAACAAAATTTTAAGTCTGTCCTATTTAGTTCAGCCATGCATTTGAACAGTATAAAACAGTAAGATAAACAGGTGGTGGTTAGCTACATATGTCAGTCGTTCTCACTCTTCAAAAGCACGCATCTGAGCGGAGAATCCAGAAAAACAGGGTACACATCAAGTGGAAAAAGCACACCTTCACATACTGCATAGCAAAACCAGTAAACAGCACCTAAAATGCTGAACTTCCTAAGTAACAAGCTCAGTTACCTTTACCGTACCTTTATCTGCTGTCTTCTAAGCATTGCAAGCTCCCTCATATCTCGGAATGGTTGTAGTAAGTACTGGTAGAGCTCTGTGGTAGCTTCTGCAAGACTGCTGTAGGCTTCATCTTCCATTTGGTACAGTTCAAGCAGCTCTACCATACTCTCTGTATTCTTATGTTTTTCCAGAAGCTGCAGAAAAAGTACCAGTTTTAGTGAAAATATTCAAACATTCCTGCTAAAGTGACAGTAATTTAAAAACAATATTCTTTTGTATCATCTTCCTGTTCCCACAAAACGATCAGACAAGCAAACAGAAAGAATCTTAGTCTCCAACACATATCTTGAATTTAGCCAGTCAAGTATAACCACATCTCTGACAACCTTAAATGAGAATGTGCAGCAATTTCAAATGTGTGAACATTTCATTGGATTCTTTTTTATCTAAGCATCATAATCTTAAAAACCAGATGTTAGTATAAAAATACTTTAATTCATATAAGAAAACACAACAAAGTCTGTCTGTTCCTTCCTTTAGCTCTTAGGGAAGGATAAAATTCAACTCTTTGTACAAATTTGCTACTACTTGTATTTTTTACTTTACGTGCTTGTTTTGCACCTGTTTTGGGCCTTTGCCTGGGCAGACCTCACATGCCGACAGAAATCTTTGACTATTTCTAAAAAAAATATTCAGCTGTTTAATACAAACTAATCTCATACAGACATGTGGAGTACTTGATATATTTAAAAAGACAAGATTATCTGAAAGTAATTCCCCTCTTATATAATTTTCTAAGTCAAAGTCACTTGTCCTTCACATTATCATCTCAAAAGCATATATTCATAGTCCAAGTTTATTTAAACTTCACATAGATTATGAACGCTACAGAATAAGCACATTGTGTCTTCTCTCTGTTCACTTAAGTTGGATGACAAGCCTATGTGGAATACTCTGTACAGTGCTCTATTATAACTGGAAGACAAAATAGACAGAACGACAGATTAGAAATTGAAGCTTTGGTCAAGAGGCCTTTGATATCTGGTTCATTTATATCCCAAGACAATGAAGAAAAGCCTTGATTACCATACTGTCTACGCAGCTTGCTCCATTATATTTATATTACTATGCTGTGTTTCAGTTTTCAGACCAGATAAATTTCTTCATAATGGAAAGTTTGTTTCAGAAGACCTCTGTAATTCCACCTGGCCTTCCTTAAAGCATTAAAGATTAGTTAAATTAGAGAGAGAATGCAGAGCAGAAGGCAGAGATGCTTATAGTAGCTTTATTTACATGGTCAGCATTAAAATAATGGTCAGATGGTAAGACAGAGCGAGCTTTCCCTCATTAAGACTTCGCAGTGAAGAAAGGTCTGGAAAAGATGGTGAAAAAATAGATGTGAAATTCCTCAGCAGCACGAAGCAAACAGTTGTATTACCTAAAAAGTTTCACACAGAATTGTTGCTATTGCAAGTTATTTGCCATGCCCTTCTACTCTCCTCTTTACTATTTTGTAGCATTTGAGTTCTCACTGAGAACACTACCACTGGGTAGCGGTTTGTGGCTTGCAATCTGTAAAACTGACGTTCTATGAACTTTCAGGTTTAGACACAAGTAACATAACCTGAAATTACTGGATCAAAAGTCATCCCAGACGCTTTTGGATTTGTGTACTAAGTCCCTATGGATTTCACACATTATTCCAGCCCAATAGTTGTTTTAACCATCCAGTCTAATAAGTCACTGTCTTCCTTAGCTCCTCTTTCTGGGGGCTAGTATATACAAACAGAGCTGTCATACTCCTTCTCCTGCTTTCCCCTGGCACTATCAGAATAACCTCTTGCAGTCCCAAAGCTGTAATTATCCCTCTGTCAAGCTACTGAAAAACTAGATCTTTCTTCTCAAGGCACTCATTGCAAGAAGGGTCTCTATTATTAGTACCAATTCTTCCAGCACACTATCACGTTAATTTCCTTTCAGTTGCTTAGGATATTAATATCTTACTATTAAATAAACTTACACCTTTGTTTCACTGTGAAACCCTACTACTCTACTAGGATACAAATTCTAGAGGGCAACAAAAATGACAATTGGTGAAATCTTAATCTCCATTTAAAGGAGACTCTCAGGTAAATTCACTCCAGGAACAGAAGACGACAATGCAGGGCCTTTTTTTTCCCTTCACAGACCATTCTTAAGGTCTAGTTAACAGTTCTGGTATTTTGGAAGACAGGGACAACTTTACAGAAACTGAAGTGCAAGTGTCAAGAAATGAAGGACCATTACAATTTTATGACTCTCAGTGTAGTACAAAGACATCTTATGGACACCAAAAGAGAGTAGCTAATTATAATTAGTTGGCTGTTCAGCAGAAATTATGTCCATCACTGCATCAGTAGGGATAAAGTAATGAACATCAATACATTCCTGTGTATATTGAAGGTAAGTAAATGGCCATAAATCCATGGTCTTGCCTGGGTCCAGTTTTTCTGGGCCTACTGCTGGGGTTACCCCAATCCTAAATCCAATCCTATTTCTCAAACTCTTCAGAAACACCAAACCCTCAATAAAATTAAAAAAAAAAAACAAAACAACAGAATTGAGGGCAGGTTATACATACATTTATATATATATATAAAAATATATATGTATATGTATACATTTGTGTATATATATATATATTCTTAAACTATTAACACAAGGTAAGCTTCCATTCTTCTTCCCTAAGGCAATGATGCATGCAGAATCCATTTTCTGTGACTAACGAAGACTTTCTGGATGAAAAGAGTGATCAGATTTCATTTCATTTGCAGTGGCCAAAAAAGACATAATGAAACATGAAAAATTACTTAGAAACCAAAGGTATCATCTAATTTGGTTTGGTGCAAAGACCAATGAGCTATTTGTACAGGGATACCCTTCACAGGGAGAAAGGTTACCAGCTTGTAAAGGTTACCAGCTTACTCTTTATGTACCCATTACACCCGTCTCTATTAACATCTTCTACAGGATCATTCAGACAACATTTTCATGAAAAACATCTGAACCTTAATCTTAAATACTGTGTTTAGTTTTGGGCCCCTCACTACAAGAAAGCACTGAGATGCTGGAATAAGTCCAGAGAAGGCGAATGGAGCTGGTGAATTGTCCAGAGAATAAATCTTATGAGGTTAGCCTAAATAAATCAAAATATATGAATATTTTTGGTTAAAAATTGCTGCTTGCTCTACCAGCTACCAGGTAAGTAGGGAGCAGAATCAGTCAAACTCTACTGCGCTGCCTACTTTCCATAAGACAAGAGAGAGGGGTGGGAAAGAGCTACAAAAAATAGATAGGATTGCTAGATACAGCACTTCTTAACACAGTACAATAGCTGAAACAAAGCCCCACTTGAAAAGATGTATTTTCCTTTCAGCGAATATCCAATTTTCCAGTGCTGAGTAGATCACCTGAACTATATGAACTATCAAAATCAACTCTGTAAGTTTATAAACCAAAGGGAAATAGATGGTATAGCTAATACAACACTTGGAAATATCACAGTCAACCCAACATCATAATCTTGCCTATATTACATTCTTGCCTAATGAAGGCAGGAGGTTGCTGTGGATTGTCCTAATGAAGTACTAGTTCTTCATTAAATGTACAGTTTGTCTTACTGGTGTTTGAATTTTCTTACTAAAGGTTGATGCCAGATGGCAGTTGGTCTCTTCTCCCAAGTAACAAGCGATAGGACAAGAAATTACTTCAAATTTTGCCAGGTTAAGATCGGATAGGAGGAAAACTTTCTTCATGGAAAAGGTTGTCCAGCATTAGAACAGGCTGACCAGGGAGGTGGCTGAGCCACCGCTCCCTTGGTATTTAGAGGGTGTGCAGATGTGGCACTTATGGACACAGTTTACTGGTGAGCTTGGCTGCAGCTACACTAATGGTTGGACTTGGTGATATTAAAGGTCTTCTTCAATCTGAATGATTCTGCATACATAGTTCAAAGGAATAGAGAACTATTCTCTCTTACTTTTTGAAATTGACGTGATTACAAATCACCAAGTCTTCACCAACACAGCGTAGTATGAACAGAAGCCCCCTAGCTTTGATTCTACTTCTAAACAGAACCCTGTAAGCCTGATGAAGAGTCCAAACTACTTCATTGCCACCAATCCAAAAGGGGCACTAACACGGGAAATAGATGGTGCAAAACTGGCTACATACAGCAACTCCCATTATAACACAATCTGATGGAAGCTTTCCTGTTCTGGATCAAAGTCAGCTGAAGCATTCTTTTAGCTGGCTGCCATCCAGACAGTATTCAGACTACTAAATAACCACAGTGCTGGGACTAGCACAGAATCCACAGAATTAATAATGTCATAAGGCAAACCAGGCCCTCCACAGACTCACAGGTAGTTTGATTCTGGATGTTCCAGTTTTCACACAGACAGTACCTAAAAAAGTGCCTAGCCAAATGTCTAGACCAATCTGGTAAGTTAAAACCATGCAGTTTTCAAGGTGTTGGCAAAAAATACATGAACAACTTTTGTGGCACATCTTATGCCCCTGTGAAGACTCGTTTTAGCACATTCAGTGTTACTGCTCATTTACTTTAATCCTCTCAATATGAATTTTTGACTTTCACAATTTTTAAATTATATTAAAGTAGTGGGTGGAGGAGGGTAGACTAACATCCTGTACAGGCCTGACTAGTGCCATACCCATTGAATACTGCATTTATTTTAAGAATCATGTTTCACAGATGTTACATTGTTCACAACTAAATGAATGCATATATTTTGGGCAACTATTATGCAGATACACTCTAACCAGCAGGAAACACTTTTTTTTTTTTAACAGCATATATATTTGAACTGTATAAAAGAAGTTATTTCTTATTTCAGTGTTTTTTAAAAAAATATTTTGTCCATAAAGCTTTAAAAGCATTACAGCAGTGTAATTATGTGCAGGTTGACCTCGGTTGGGTGCACAATCCAAAGCTTGACTGACTCATTGAAGAGTTGAGTCTTAAACTTCCTTTACAATTCTCTCAAAACTTTTGCTGTTACTCCTACTTTATAAAGATATTGCAATGTGACATGTATACATTTTTAGATAAAACCAGCGATAAAGATATTTTTCAGTATCTTCCTAAGCTTCTGTAACTACAAAATACCTTATTTTCCTATGCATTAACGTTCCCAGAAGCCTGACAGTATTATTTACCATTTCCATGAAGAATTCTAAAGATTTTTAATTGAAGCAGTATTGAATATTGAATTGACTATTCAGTATCACAGATGAAATTACAGATAGCTGTTGTCAGAGAGAAGTACAGTACTGCAGAGTAGTTTTTAGATACTACATCCTTTGCCCAGAACAGCAGTGCTAAGAGTAAAATACCAACCCCTCCTGCTGATACACTTGCAACAGTCCATAATGAGCTTCAGACAAATAGTTACAAAGATGTGAAACTGCAGAGTACATAAAATTTGCATGTGGAATTTCAGCAACTGAACTTAGACTGCATTTTTTTTTGCATCAGAATGTGCTTAAAACTGCTTCTCTTATTAAGATATCTTTAAAAAAATAAAAATAAATTAAAATATAAAAAAATAAAAAAATTATTGTTAAAAGCAAACACCCTCCCACATGTCCTGGCAATAAGCAGGAGTCTCAACTACATGAAATCTTTACTACAGGCAAGCTGTTTTTCTCTCTTACACACATGGTCCTGTACTTAAATGTCACTCATTATAGTTAAAATATCATGCCTAGCCAGGACATCCAGTTTTCTGTTTGTGTGATTGCATTGCCATCAACAATTCTTACTTTTGCAGTATAAAAAGATCATTTGGATTCCTGTAGCAGTAACAGACCAAAACCTGCATCTCTCCAACACACGTCTAAAGTATATTTTACTGCTGGGGCAGAAATCGTCTAAGAGAACACAAAATATGAACACGGAGGATGGCCTAAATACCAACTAGCATGAGAAGTGCTGGTACCAGCAATAGATCTGTTTAACCTCTTAAGATTAAAAAAGATATAAACAAGTTAATTCCATATCAACTTTTTTGGAAACAACAGCAATCAACCACCTACTGAGTGGACAAAAAGCTCTTTTTTTTTTTTGAAAGAGGCATCTGAAAACAGGGAATTGGATGTGTATGCTGATGCACTGCCACGGTTATTGTCTGGACTTGGGGGGAGTTTCCTTAATGGCTGTTTAAAGAAAAACTGAGTTGATTCAACTAATCAAACCAAATGCAAACATAAACACACATAAGTTCAAAGTCTGCAGTTTTTCTAAGAAACAAACAGCAAACACATGCACACTAAACAAAACCCAAAAAAAGATACTGGAAAGAAAAATTGAGGGTGCTTAAAACACAAGAAACAAGACAGAACAATTTCATTTAATGTTCCTTCTAGGCCTCTGAAGAGCTGCTAGTATGAAGTGAGCCACATTATCCCTCTTTTAACCCTTTTTTAAACAATTCTTCACCTGATACAGAGAACCTGTGTACCTCAGTACATCTGTGCAGAGACATATTTGGTATAGGTGGAAAGGCTTTTGTAGTAGGGGAGCTACAGAGGTGGCATCTGTAAGAACATGCCAGAAGCTTTCCCCATGTCCAACAGAGCCAATGCCAGCAAGCTCCAAGATGGACCAACCACTGGCCAAGGTCAAGTTCATCAGCAACTAAGGCTGCACCTCTGGGATAACATATTTAAAATGGGAAAAGATTGCTGGCACAAAAACAACTACAGACCAAGAGTGGAGTGAGAACAGGTGAGAGGAATAACTCCACACACACCAAGGTCAGTGATGAAGCAGCAGATTCCCCAAGCACCTGTGCAGATTCTCCCGCAGCCTGGAAGATCCCACACTGGAGCAGGTGAATGGGCCCTGAAGCAAACCGTCATTCCATGGCGAGCCCATGATGGAGCAGGCTCCTGGCAACCTGGGGCTCCATGGACTGAGGAGTCCACACTGGAGGAGTTTTATGGCAGGACCTTTGCCTCCATGGGAGACACGTGTCAGAGTAGTCTGTTCCCCAAGGACTGTACCCTGTAAGATGGACCCATGCTACAGAAGTTCATGAAAGTCTGTCTCCTCTTGGTGGGTCCCCATGCTGGAGCAGGGGAAGAGCATGAAGAGGAAGGAGTGGTGAAGACAACATGTGATGAATGGACCACAACCCTCCTTCCTTGTTCCCCTGCACCATGTGGGGAGAGGAGGTAGAAAAACCATGAAGGAAGTTGAGCCCAGAAAGAAGGGAGAGGTGGTGTTAGGGTGTTTCATGATTTGGTTCTATTTTTCATTATCCTACTCTGATTTGACTGAATATAAATTAATCTAATTTCCCTAGGCTGAGTCTGTTTTCCCTGTGACAGTAATTGGTGAGTGATCTCTCCCTGTCCTTATCTCGATCCATGAGACCTATCATTTTCTTGACCATCCCAGTTGAGGAGGGGAGTCAGAGCATCTTTGGTGGGAACCTGGTGGTCAGTATCCACCCACTACAAGAGAACACACCTGAAGGCTACAACCAGCATGATGCAGACTGCCTGGCCTCTTTTCACTCATAACAGTTATCCTCTCTTATACTTCAGTTAACAGCATCTGGAGAGTAACAATTACTTTTGTCAAGTTCATTTACGCTGCCTACCAAAATGCACTTCATTTCAACATGCTCCCTATAACATAACTCCACAGAAAAGGAAAAGAACTGAACTAAGAAAACTGAAGTAGTATTTTAATGTAGTCAAGTGAGCCAAAACATTACTTCCATGCATGCATCATTACTGAACAATGCAACTTCTCTACTCCCACACAAAATTCTAAATAAAAATCTCTGCAGAATTGTATGTATATATATAACTTGTTGGAATATCCCAAGGCTCAGGCATAATGCTGCAAACTCTGACAACAATGCGTGGCAAACTAGATCTCTTCTTAATGCTTGAGGGGGAGAGATCAACAACTAAAAATTATGCATCTGCTTTCCTGTAAACAAGACAAATGTGTAACACCATGTGTTTTTGTTTAAGATGGTACTTGTTTGGTCACCTTCCTTTACCGTGTGATGTGCCTGTGCCACTCCTGAGTTAGACTATCATGTCAAATGAGTGCCTATAAAAAACAGGTATTTGCTTGAATTTAGTGTATTACTTAGAATAGCATAGCCACAGATAAGCTACAGAAATCACAGTGAACAAGGTCTAATTGCACAGGAGCACCAGGGTTTAGGTTTTTTTCTCTTAGTAACATAGAAATACATATTTATAGTGTAATGTAATTTGATGAATAAGATAGATTTGCTTACTGTATTCCAGAGTTATTACAGCATTCCAGGACTCCTTTCCTTTGGAAAGGGGTAAAACAACTAAAAGATAAAGTCACCAAAGAATCACTGATCATGGAACATGGTAACTCTGAACAGAAAGACTTCTAGACGACACCTGTCCCTGAAGGCTTGGCAAAGAACTTATTTTACACATCCTAATGAGTACTAAGTAATTTTTTTCTGCAGGCCAGAAGACCGAGAACATACATTACATACATTACATCATGCTGTGCAGTAAAATACATTAACTTTCAGTCCACAGATCCTCTTCTTCTGTGCTTCCTGTGCTGTTAGTCAGGAGAATACACTCAAGAGCATTAAAACTGACCACTGCCTAAACAAAAATACATAGAATGAATACATTTACTTAGGAGGTAAGTATTCTTAAAACCCTTCATATAAGATTTTTGATGTTAGGACAGAGTCTTAGCCAAATACCCACCTCCACTAAAGAGCAAATGGTGTTTTATGAAAACAAAGAACATTTGACGGGACTAAAAAAAGTTTAAGAGGTACAGTCAATTTTACTCTGAAGTCAGTTCATGGGAATTAGATCAGCAGCACAAAATTAGTACCCTTAGCAGTTTTACAATGCATTTGGCATGGTAGCAAATAACTCTCAAATGTCTGATAAGTCTACTGTTAAGACTTTTAAAAATCTAATTCAAAGCAGGTTAAGCATTACAATAATATCAAATTCTAAGCACTGGTATGGGTGAATTTACTTCTTAAAGCTAAGCTTTGGTGAAGACCCTTCAACAAACTAACTCAGCATCTGGCAGAAAGCTGTTTTTGTAGTTTCTCTTGGATTAATTTACTGAGGTTTATTGAGTTGGATCAGCACACTGCAAGGACAGAGAAGCAGAACAGGAACAAACACAAAGCTGAAGGGGGGGAAGAGAGAAAGCAATAGCATCGTCCCCTTTCACCACTAGCAAGGTCATGATCCAGCTCTTCAGCTTCCTTCAACAGCACAGCTGATGAATCGCCTTTAAACCTCAGTGACTGCTGGTAAGTAACTCAAATGGCCCTCTGTGTCCTTTCAATGGTGTTAAGAGTTCAACACTCTTTCAACTTCTACAGGACCTCACACAACAGTGAAATCATGGAAAGGCAGGCCTAGGAAGGAAACAGCATTTTGCATCACTAAATGCAATTTTTCAAGTTTCCAAGCTCAAATTCTTTGTTTATTATTTAAAAGGGGA
>JAWWMP010000093.1:47617316-47635390 GCA_035047865.1 Dendrocincla tyrannina | reverse complement strand
GTGACATTGCCACCTGCTGTCTGTAAATATAACTGCAACCTCTGAGAGAGAGAGCGGCCAGTGGCTGAGGCGCAACATCACCACCTGCTGTTATCCTGTAGAACTGTTATCCTTTCATATATACACATTTTTCTAATTAAAGGTCTGTTTTCTAAATTTAAAGGAGAGAGATTATTTCTTGGCCAGCATAGATATCTTAGTTCTCCCTTGAACTAAGACAAAAATGGCGCCCAACGTGGGACTGGAACCCATGACCCAGAGATTAAGCGTCTCATCCTCTACCAACTGAGCTAGCCGGGCGCAGGAAGCATTCCATTTTTGTCTTATATATATGACAGGATAACAGTTCTTAACCACAATACACACATATATATATATGCATATATATATATATCCAGGAAAGGACCAAACAACAACAGTTTGTAATAAACCCCTCCACCCCCAAACGACAAAGCAAAAAGTTAAAAGGTCTTTTGGCTACCCCCTCAAAAAGGGGGGGGGAGGGGGAATGCAATTATATCTAAGGACAGCAGGTGGTGATGTTGCGCCTCAGCCACTGGCCACTCTCTCTCTCACGTTGCAGTTATATTTACGGACAGCAGGTGGCAATATCACACCCAGCCGGCTGGGCTCTCTCTCAGGGGTGATGGCAGGCACAGTTCCAGGTCAGCTCCCGTGAGAAATCGGAAAAAAAAGCAGCAAAAATTCTGTCTCTGCAGGGGCAGGAAACAGGGTCTCTCTCCTCTTTCACTCGTGGCAACCTATATGGTGTCCACAATCGCTCATGGATGAAAATGGTCAGGTTGGGGAAGGGAAAAACAAACCAGTTCAGCTATCCAGTGATGCCAGAATTGGAGTGTGTCCCCTGTCCTCTCTCACTCCACCGAGCCCTGAGCTCCTGACCTGCGCAGAAAGCACAGAAACCCCTTCCTGCACCCGAGCCCATGTTCCCTGCCCCTCTCAGCCTGGGGAGAGATCAGAACAAAAGACTCTGGCTAAAGTAGGTAACATCAGGATATGCACATCCATCGTGCCCTTTGTTAACCATCTTTACCGACACTAAGGCGTTGGCACCAAGCTTTTTGGAAGGAATTCCAACTGAATTTTGAAACTATAGCAATTATGAAAATGAAAAGTTAGGAATCTTTTAAATAATATAAACATTTTTCTTGTGAAATAATGAGCAGTTTCAAACTTTTTTTGGTGTAATACTATGGTTTGGAAAGGGCAAAGAAGTGATGGCAGCTGTTGTGCCTTCAACGTAGAAGACAAAAGGGTTTTGGGGCCCAGGAGGAACTAATTGATGCCTAACTAAGGGCTGGGAACTGTTTTGTAATTAGATTTTCCACTGCCCTGAAAGAAGCAGTTTCTCCAATTTAGCCACATGATTGCATTTTACCACCTATGAACTCTTGTCAGGGAGAGCAGTTGCAGGCTTGGGAGAAATGGAAGGTGCCGTTGTAGAGGGGCAGGAGACTGCTGGATGGGAGTGTGTGATGATTACTTTATTGGAGACAGACTGATAGCTCGCAAATGCACTCTAAATATTAGCAGACAGTGTTGAAGGTGTGAAGCAACTCAAGAAAAATTAAGTTTGAAAAAATGTAGAATATGCTGTGATGCAAATGCATTTTCATGATAACGAATCTCTACAGTCGTGAAACATTGAGATCCTTTGGAAGGTCATGGTCAGTGTGAAAGAGGTGTGAAACAGAAAATCCTTTAGAGCACAACATCAAGAGGTAAGCAGTTTGTTTCACTCTTTTCTCCTGTTGTGCTTTTCTTCTCTTCCTAATTTGGTTACTGTTTTCCTCTTTGCTATCTATCTCCATAACTTGTATTCTTGTCAGTTGGCCTTCTTTGAGTGCCCCAATTAAAATACAACTACACTTTTGGCTTAAAAAAAAAGATTTTCTCTACTACATTTTTCTTAGACAGTGTAATTTGGCTTAAAATGTTTTTGGTGAATGATGAAATTTAATTAAAATCTTCATCCTATAATATTTTAATGGTTCCAAGTTGCCTTATCACTTGCGTATAAGTATATACATCATAGAGATAAAGGTATTTTATTTTCTTATCTTCTTCCCTCACAAATTGCCAGAATTTAAATCACAGAAGTAATCTATGTGCTTCATCTTTGATCACTTCTTTTCTGCATGCTTTTTACTCCCCTTTTCTTTCATTTTGCAATTGGCATCTCCAACTGCAGAGTTTATTTTTGATCTCTAGCTATGTTTCCTGGTTCCTGTGAGACATGTTGTAGTCTTTTGATTCCAATGTGGAGTCATCTCTATGAAAAAGGACATCATCTGCAACTTCTGTAAACTCTTGCAATAACAACAAGGAGGAAATTAATATTTTGAGTATATTATTCCAGTATTCAGCAGGTACTTAAGTTTGGACCTCAATCAGCACAGGTACCCTAAGATACAATGTAAAGTATCGATTAAATCACTGCATTGCTTGTTGCTTCTTTTTAACTTTTTGTTTGTTTGTTAAAGGAAAACAAGAAAATTCTGTAATTAATTTGTAATATATATGTGGTACAGTTTCTTTTTTCCAATATTGGGATTTCAGTCAGTAACAGCTTCTACTGTTCTCACTACTGCTGTTAGTATATGCATTCAGCTTGCTTCCTGATAGGCAAGGTGAGGAAGGAGCAGGTGAGACTAAAACATCACTATGAAGGTAGCAGTTTGGCTGTTATAGAAGGAAGCAAGGAGATGGGTTTGTGTCAAAACTGAATTCCAGCCTGATTTTATTCAATGGTTTTACCTAAACCGCAGACATAGGATTGTGCAATTTTCATAAATCAAGTAGTTGAAGACATTCCTTGTTTCAATTTCAAAAGCATACACCCAAACCCCAGAAATTAAACTAGTTACAGATATATTCCAGATAATCTTCAAATTTCAGGGTTTATTCCAGTTCCTGTGCAAATTTTCTGTCTAAATATTATTTCACCAATTTGGCATGATTAATTCATTGGTTGGGAAAGAATTGTAGGATATTTCCACTAGAAGAGGAAACTGAAGATGCAGCAAGGTATTTTATGATGCAGTCCAGGGCTTTTAAAGAGGCTGAGCATATTTCTATGAGTATATTTTAAATCAAGCAACAGGAGAAAATTTCTGTTCTCACTTCCAAGACTATTTCAGAAGAGACAGCCCAAGAGCTGCTTTGCTTTTGTTCATGGTCGTGTCATGTTCCTGGCGCTATTTCACTGGCTGCGCCTTGCTCCCTTGCTGCTTTTTGCCTTTTTTTTTTTTTCTGACTTATTTGTCTGCATCTATAGAGGCTCGCATCACTATTTGTTAAAAACATGCATTCATATATGTGTGAATGACTGCACATGCTTACACACACTGTTCTGCATTCAAATCAATCCCATACCTCTGCCCCATTTCCCACACTCTAAGTGATCTCATGGGACTCTACAGTTCAGTTGTTGCCCCACCCTTGGTGGCTTAGTGCTTGTGTGACTGATTTGCTGCTATTTTAGCTATTGCTGAACAACAGGGTCCCTCTAAATTGTTTCCTGAAATAGGCTGAATGGAAAATAATTATCATGCCAGCAACTTCATCGAAGCGCTGTAATTGCCCACAGATCAAAGACTCATTCACTGGGAACTTAGCTGATGGAGAACTACAGAGTATTCTTTATGGCTCTCTGTTAGGAAACCAAGTAAAACACAGGGTTTTGTTCAACTTCTAGGATTGCTCTTCAGTGAGCACTGAATTGTCTAAATGCCATGTCTTTTAATGACATTTTTTAGTAAAAATTTCAGATCAGCTGTTCTAATTTTTCCCATTAAGTGTCTAGTGAATCGGATCATTATTTTCATTATTTAATTCTGAAGTTTTTATTGAACTGCAGGCAGATAGTGCCTGAAGATAGAATTAGGGCCCAGACTGCCAGTATGTTAGTGGTTTACAGAGATATATGAATGGTTATGGTGTGTTGAGACAAGGTCCAGCATTACCTTGAAGTTTGCTGTAGTTGTTCTGCTTTAGTAGACTCTCCCCACTGTTTAAAGATTCAAGAGTAAAAATTTACTTTGTTAATCTTTCAGTTTTGTTTACTACGTGAATTTTAAATTTTAAAAGGCTTTTTTGTAGGTTCTTTTCTCCTGGACCCCATATCTGCGAGCCCTTATTTGTGACACACATTTGAAATCTGTATAGGGACTTTTCCTTCCCTAGCACAGAATGCTCCTTATGGCTGGGAGTATGTTTTCCTCTGGCTCTCATATGAAGAAGTATTTTTGTCAGTGCAATTTATAAGCTAGCTTGAAACTGCTTAGACAAGCAGTCATTTAACTATTTTATTTCCAGAGATTTAGCAGTAATTATAAAATGCATGTTGATCCTTGGAACTAGTTCTTCTTTTCATTATGAGCTCTATTTAATTTATCCTGATAAAATAATCTGTTCCCTTGTGATGTTCCTTACAACAGAACAAAAAAGCAAACACTACAAAGGCAAAGCTACACTTTCCATGCAATGATATTATCTATCATGGGTAAGGACCTTGTAATTTACATACGTATTCACTTTTTATTTTTAGAATTTACATTTTAGCTTTCTGCAAGATAATGCACAATTTTTAGATTTTAGGCTGTGTATGCCTAGGTAATATATGTTCTTTCATCTTGTTTCTTTCTAGCTCCTGTCTTTGAGTGCTGCCAAAAAAAAAAAAAGTGTTTTAGGTTTTTACTTATTTTGATCAAAGCCAGAAGTCTCTGAGCCAGTGAGGGATTAGTTTCATGCCGTGTCACAATTTTGTGTAGCCATTGTTAATATGACAACATGATGATATGAGTTTTAGATTGGATACAGGGAAAAATGTATTCCTTGAAAGGGCTGTCAAGTGTTGGCTGCCCAGGAAAGTGGCTGAGTCACCATCCCTGGAGGTCTTTAAAAAATACATACGTGTGGCATTTGGGGACATGATTTAGTGGTGGACTTGGTAGTGTTGGTTTAACAGTTGGACTGCATGATCTTAGAGTCCTTTCCAACCTAAGTGATTCTATAATTTCCCAGCTGCATTTATGTAGATTGTGGTTTAGGACAAGACTGGTCTGGCCTACTTGTGTGTGGGGAAAATGCAAAAGGGTTTTGGATGCCTTCATTGCTCCCAATTGTTGCTATCAGTAGAGTGAGGAGAGTATGAAGTGTAAACAAATGCAGGTGGTAGTAGTGGAGGAGCAAAGCATCCACTATAACATTCTGCAGACCTGCTGTATGGTCACTACTTCCTATTACAAGCTACTCTTCTGACAGAGGTGAGCCAGCTGGTGCTTGAGCATTAGCTCTACCCTGGTTAGTTGCCAGACTATGTTGCAGTAAAGTAGTTTATCCAAAATAATACTTTTCTTTCCCATAGTAGTGCAAGAAAGTGAAAGGAAAGAGTCAGAATACTAAGAATCTCTAATTCTCAGCCTATTGATGGGAATATTGGATACATATTGCTCCAATTGCATAGGTTGTGTCAGGGTCAGAACTGTTCTTTGCTTCTTGGAAAAAAGAAAACATAAACTGAGATGGAAAGAGACTTTTGCTAACAGTAGGAGAAATTTCCAGTGGTGGCATCTGGTTCATGCTTTCCTAGCAAAGTAAACTGTACTTTGCACAAATCTTGGTTATGTTGATCTAAGACCTACAGAAATTTGACCTGTCACCAACAGAGAAGGGTATCATTTATATGAGATATTTAATCTACCTCTGTCCTTCCACTTCTCAGTGTGGCATAGCCATTGCATCTCTTCTGTCTTTCACTAGGAGTAATGATGAAGATGGGATGAGTCACTAAAGCAGCTCTTTGCTGACTATAAACTTCTATACAGGGAAAATTATTTCTGTAAAAAGTGATTCTTTCTGGAACCATACAAACTCAGATGTTACGATGGCAGAGAAACATATGTTACTCAGGAATAAGACAGCACTGTGGATTATCATCATGTGTTTTCCCACTAGTGCTCTCAAAATGAAAGATAATGCTGAAATGCAGGAATGAACTCAGTGGAGAATTAGGATATTATTGGCATCTTGCTCTATAGTCATTATACTGTGGAATGGATGGATGCAGGGATCTCAGGACAAATGACTTAGAGAGCAAAATAATGAAATCTCCTAGCTGAATTATGGTACTTTCTTGTAGGGAGTATTGTCTGGTTCTCCCACCAACATTGGGGAATCCAAAATTGTTTCCATCATTTCAACTCCAGAAAGATTATTTAATTGTGGAAGAGACTCAAAATGGACCACCCTGACAGGATGCTTCATAGATGCTGATAGAGATGGCTGAGGACATACTCAGAGTAAAATCTCAACCATCTGAGCTTTGACTGGAAAGTTTGAATACATCTCAGGATACACAATATATAAAAAAACACCCCTAAGTATTTATTTTCAACTTTTTCTGCAGTATTTTTAAATACATTTGCAACATTTTCTGAAGATTTTTAGGTCTCCAGTCAGGATCAGTAACAGGCACTACTGCAAAAGATATCAAAACAGCCCTGAATTCACTGACTGAACTCCCAGTGCTGCAAGGCTGTTTGTACAGGCAGACATTTGTGCCAGCAGTAAGATTCTTGCAGGACTATGTCCTCAGACAAGGAGTATTATATCAAACAGAAAAAAAGGAGACAGTGAAATATAAACGGTCTTGCCATACATTTGTTTCTATCGTTAATATAGATGAGGATGTTCATAGCATCTAAAGGACTACATTTTTGGCTTCAGCACAACAAGCTCTTTTATGTATGAGCTGTATGTAATTATATTGAAAACAAACTTTGCTTCAAGAACATTTTTGGCTCCGCTGTGCAATAACACAAAGGGCCTTTGTTAGGCTCTCAACAGAGTTATTTATGGATTGCAAAGGACTTACTAAAGGACAGTTTCATCTGATGGTATTCATCCGCTGACTCAAATTTAAATGTAGTGACTTATATTCATACTAATCATAATTACTAATATGATCAACCAGACAAAGATTTCTGAAACTGGATATGGGATTGCTCTACAGATTCAGACCTGGAACAGCAATATGGAGCGGTGTTTCAGATCCAAGGCTTTGAATGAGCCAGAATGGAAAACACAACAAAAGGCTTTTCATAATTCACATCAATTATAATCATCTTCACTTGAATTGAAAGAGACTCTTGGTCTCTTAATGGGAAAAAAAAAAAAAAAAGGAGCCACAGAGAACAGAGGGAGGTAACTAGTTACTGGGAAAAGGAATCCCAAGGCAAAGTGGGCTTCAGCCAGGAACTCCTATAGGAACTTAAGAAACTAGGTAAAGGCACTGTGCTTTTCTCCGACTTGCTTAAACAGCCACTGAAGGATTACTTTCAGAAATCCTGCTTTCCCAAGATTTTTCCTGCCTGACCTGTTGGACTTGGGAAGCGTCCAATGACAACCTTCTGTTCTACTTCAAACTCAGCACAACCATGGACAAGCTCTTCAGGGCCATAGTCAGACACTTGTTGTCAGTACAAACCTTTGGTTTCACAACTGCTGTGGCATCTAGGTTTCAGAGTGTGCCACTCAGCAATTCAGAGGACTGTTTATACAAGACTGGAAGATCCAGCTTCCAGTGGCACCACTGGAGGAAGTATTTATGATAGTGAAGTAAACTTACATGAGCCAGTCTGAATGTAGCCACTGTTCATTCTTTTGCTTTGGCCTCCCAGCTGTTAAATCGTCAGTATTTTTTCTACCTGATTGGGTTCTGTAAAATTAATGAGTTTAAACCAATATGGAGCACTGAGATATTGCAAGAGATGAGATTATATAAATGTAATGTAATTATATAAGTCTCTTCAGATGAATTGCACTTTCATTACCATAGCCTTCTGCTACATCCTTGTTGTTTATTCATGATACTAGTGGTTGTAAAGCATAGACGTTATTTGAGATGGTGAATCCCAATCTTATTTTCTTTTCTCAGTGAAGAATTTTTTTTTGGGGTCATGCAAACTGCGGGGTTATATTAATTCAATCCAAAATTGCAAATGCTGAATACCTCTAAACACTGGGGCCATTTTCCAGAATTTAAAAATTTCTTTACAATAGAATTTCCCTCCTTGACATTTCCAGGATCTGTGACCTATTACTAGCATCTAACTCAGAGTTCATTGTCACCCTGCAGGAAATGGCAGCAGACACTGTTTGCATGGAAGGAGGTACATATAGTAGGCTCATGAAATAAGTAGACCAAATTGGGATTATCATCAATATGCTGTTTACAAACTATTCCTTGGCATCATGCTGTTCTTTAGTACTAACCAAAGAGCTGACTGCAATAATTTTTACTTTGTTTTTAACAAAAAGAAGTGTATTCTAAACATTGCCATTGCTCTGAGAGATCAATGACATTGTTCTGTTGTTTCCTTTAGAAACCACTGAGGGGCAGCAGGTTTTCACGTGAAAAATATTACTGATTTTTACATGTAAGGAAATCTTGACCTGTGATTATTACACATTTTATTATTTTAATGAGTTCCATGAATCAGATTGCTGAAGATAATAACAAAAATGGCATTGTGTACTCCTGTAAATGAACATGATTTTTACTGGTTTGTTCAAGCTTGATGTATTTTTTCCTCCATTAATGGCAAAAACCTGAATAATGTCCTACCAGATGTGTCTGTAAAGCACTGTTTATAGCTGTAGAGTGCCCGTAGGACCGAATTAATGAGAAAGTTTGTCACATGTACAACACACATTTAAGCACTACTTTTAGAAATGAGGCCAGGATATTAGGGCAAAAGAATGAGAAGAGTAGAGTAGAGTTATTACAGCTAATTAACTGACTAATGGAATAGGCTATGTTACTCAGAAATATGTTTGCTTCAGATCAGTAACTGTTAACCAGGCACCCTACTAAAACAGATCCTGTTCTAGCCAGACTACTAAGCTGAGCCATGAACAGTAAAGACATACCCAGTAGTGAACGCAGCCCATCCTTACTTTTAGTACTTCTGCTGTATTTAGCTACCTTATGTGATTGTCTGTTTGGCTGGATCCGAGCTACTCAGCTGCACTGCAGGGACTCACACCAGCCCAGAGGTCTGGAGTAAACACACTAGTCTGTCAGCACTGGATGCTCACCTGTGTCATATGCCCAATTATCAATAACCCAAGGAAGTAGTGATTTAGATCTATGACTAAATTTCTGCATGTGTTAGTGAGAACAGAATAGCTAATCAGGTTTGCAGAGGATTTCTGCATGGTTTATGCATGAAGCTTTGGACCAAGGGCCAAATACTTGTTCAGCCAAACAATTTTCTGCATACATTTTGAAGAGTGCTGGCAATTACTATTTGGACATACTCCTATGTCCTGTCTGTCCTCAGCTGAGGACAACTTCTGGACACAGTTTTTCAGTAACACCTCAGGGCATTAAGCTAAATATTCTGGCAAAACTTAACAAGTAAAAATTCAAAAGTCTGAGTTCCTAGTCTAAGTGGCTACATCTTGGTCAGTTCATAACAATTCTGTCCGGCATAGATGTAAAGCATGAACAGATTATAAATCTTTACTTTTATACTCCTATGCAGCGTCCTTCCACAGGCTGACATGACAAAACTGATGAACTACTTTAATTTTCTAGCCAAAGGCAAGTGGAGTGCAAACTGTCCTGGACACACTCTCGTACCTTTGCAATGTTCTATATTCCCACATATGGGAAGAAACTGATAGGTAAGCGTTCGGTGTATCATCTTTATGACACACAAGGATTGCTTTATTTCTAGGTAAATACATCTAATCCAGTCTCTGCCCCTTTGTGCTGCTGTATCAGGGTGAACAGAATAGAGTATGTACAGTGTCAGGTCTGAAAAAAAAAGTCTTTCAGGTCAATGGTGCAAATACTAATTATCTTTAAGAGTGCTGTCTACCTAGCAGAACTAGCAGAACCAGTCATATTAAACACAGGTGTAGCAGTGTGAAAGTAGGGTGGAATAACAATGACTTGTCTGAGACAAGTTCTCATACATATAGAAGCATTAGGAATAGCAGTAGAAGGTTTAAAGGATATAGCCTCAATCTTCTGTTCAGTTATGGGGCAGTCTTGCCGGGATAACAGACAGAAACTTGGCAAAGTCAGCCCTGCAGATTGCAGTTGCTACAGAGGATACAGCTTTTCATGCCTATCAGATCTGAATTCCGCCCTGTTGCATGTTAGATACAGTGCTGTCTAGCATTTAATATTGCACACAGTGCCTTTTTGCCTCTATCCTGTCCCTGTTCCAGCTTTTTTCTGTGCTGTCCCATTCCTAATAATTTAAAATGTTTGGCTACATTCTATGTCGTTTGACTTGTTTAAAATAAGAGTGGATCTGGCTATTTTCAAGGGAAAACTTCATACCAGTCCTTTTATTCTGGCAGTAAAATGAGGCTGAAATGTTGCACAACTGGAGACTTAATTCGCTTTTACAGTTCTTGCAAAGAAAACACTTCCTTGTTAAGTAACAAATACAGGTGTAATTAAGTCTGTTCTGAAATTAAGTCTAAATTAGCAGTTGTTCTATTTCCGTCTGTGCACCCAGACCTGAGAAGCCATTTGAAGTTCCCCTTCCCCAGTGCTGCAGCCGTGCACGGAGCCACCTGGAGGCAGCATTCACACAGCTTGCCACAGGCTTGTGTTTGGAAAGGAAAGTTTGCTGGCGTTTCATCTTACAGAAAAAAGCTAAAAAAAAAAAAAATTACGTCTTGAGAAACACGATTTTTAAAAAGCCCTTGTCTTCATTTGACACGTCTTTGTTTTTCTATGGAGCTGCAATACTGTGATGCGTCTCAGAAGGGCTTTTTTACGGAAAGCTTTGTAGGAAGATCCAGCAGGATCTTCCAGCATACCAGCTGACATAAGTAATACAAACATGCAAACTTTCCTTCGTGGGGCTGAAGAACACTGTTGCTTGACCTAAATGATTTATAAGTCTTTTTATTCTTGTGGGTTTTTTTTTTCCTTCGGTGAAACTGACCTATTTTTTTGTTTGATTGATTAGAAATAAAAATTGATCAAAGAACTTCCCTCCCGTGTTACATTTGTTCACTTGACCTCACTCTTCAATTGCACTGAAACAATGACATGCAAATGTTTGCAAATGAATGCTACAAAACACTTTTGAACCACCCAGCACAACTGGTAATGCTTGTAAAGCTTCATTTGATTGATGCATGTTTGCTTTTGCTTTGTTAGCTGTGAGATAAGAGTCATGCTTGTTCTCCCTATTCCAAACATACATTTCTCAATCTGCTTTGAAATTCATTTCTTAGCAACTCCACTCTGATTGCATCAAGTTCTATTACCCAAACTTGTTTTTCTCTTCTGATGTACAACTTTACTGGACACAGAAGCTCTGAGGTGAAGATGACGAAAATATATGGAAAGTCCATCTTCAGGTTCCTAATGTTGGCATGTAGTTGATTGCTGTCTGTCTCAGGAGTTGTACATATAGAGGCATACACCATCAGTGAAATTTAGTATCGTGACTCCATAAAATTTATGCCAAATACCATCTTTCTCAATAAAGTGGAACATACAGAAAAGGTAATGAAGAATGCTGTAACAAACAAGCTGCTGAAATAATATATTTAATGATATTATTCTGCCCATCCCATTTCAATGGTGTCTATACTTATATTAATGCAGGATTAAATTACATTAGTTTATCTTCAGCGTTTCATAAAGTCAATGGAATAGAAAAATACAGATATATGAATCCACTTTTGATGCTTAGATTTAAAAATGTCACTGAACCCGCCACTGTGTTTGTGTATAGAGTTAGAAAAGAAGGCAGAGTCACAAAGTGCTTTAGGAATAAACTTGTGGTACCTGGAGTTGTCAGAATTACTAGGATTCTTAGAAAACTTTCTTTTCAAAAAAATAAGGAGGAAAAGCTGTGTTTTCTGTAAATTTTATTACTTACTCACAAATTTCCTCCTTTACAACTCCCTCCTTGCATTCCTGTCATTGACAAGTAAATGAGGCCAACACCTGACCATTACACAGTGGATTTTTAGGCCTTTTTTGTATGAGGTTCTTGGAAGCTTCAGAGCTGACTACATATGTAGCCCTCTTCTCACACATAGTGCAGATAGCTAGTAGTTTCTGAAATTGATAGTTTTTTCAGGTCCCTCTTGTCCTGACATTCAGCCTCCTGAGTAAAGATTTACTCTTTAGATAACAAAGACTTTGGATTTTCATTTCTGGATCCAAACTTCCAAGGTTCAGATCACTTCACTTCTGCTTGCAGGTGAAAAAAGCATGGAGGCAGAAAGCTCTGGGAAGAGATCTGCTGGAGGTGTTCTCTGGATTCATGATGAACCACAGACTCAGGGACGACAGGGAAAGAATGAATGAACAAGGCCTGTTCAATTGAGAGAGAAACAAGGAATGTGTGTAAATCTTCAAATGTATGAAAGACTTCAGCAAAGATAAAATGAAGAAATTCATTATGTCTCTAATGAGCTGAAAAGAAATATGGATTTAAATTCCATCAAGGAATATTCAAACTAGGAAGAATTTCTTAAGAAGACTGAAGTACCAAGACTGTCTGGCCTTGTCATGGAAGCTTCATCATTAGATGTATTTCCAAACAGGTTAAACAAATGCCTTCCCTTATGAACAAACGATCCTGCCTGAGGGTACTAAATAAAAGAGCCAACCTTCTAAAACCCCTCTCACTTCCTCTCTAAGTTTAAAGACAGGCTTTCCAAGAAAACAAATTTCCTAGGACTGTGCTGTCAGCCTATTTCCTTAACAAGTCACATAATTAACCATTAGAAGATGGGGAAGGGCCTTGAGGAGAAGCCATATGGGGAGTGGCTGAGGGCATTTGGTCTGTTCAGCCTGGAGGGGACTGAGGGGAGATCTCATTGCAGTTACAACTTCCTTGTGAGGGGAAGAGAAGGGGCAGGCACTGACCTCTTCTCTGTAGTGACCAGTGACAGGACTGGGGGAATGGCCTGAAGTTGTGTCAGGGAAGGTTTAGGTTGGATATTAAAAAAAGGTTCTTCCCCCAGAGGGTGGTTGGGCACTGAACAGACTCCCCAGGCCAGTGGTGAGAGGACCAAGCCTGATAGAGCTCAAGAAGCATTTGGATGACATTCTCAGGCACATGATGTAATCTTGGGAATGGTCCTGTGCACGGCTAAGAGCTGGACTTGGTGATCCTTGTGGGTTCCTTCCAAATCAGCATGTTCTGTGAAACCTATAACAAATCTTACAGATCCCTTGTGCCTCACTAAGATGTTACACAGAAAGAAATGGAAAATAAAGCTTGGTTGGCTTTGCTGCTTGGTGTTTTTTTGTTGGTTCTTTTTGTTTATTTTGTTGGTTGGTTGGGTTTTTTAATGCAGGGAGTGTTGGATTTTTTGTCTTGTTGGGGTTTTTTTGATAGTTTGGGCTTCTTTAGTGATCAATAAAGCATCCTGACAACTTGTTTTCCTCAGTCAGTTCCTTTATAAGTCCATCCTGTGACATAAGTCAAACAGGGAATATATAGCTTCCTCCTTGGATCAGATCTCATTTTCAATGTCTTTGAATCACCGCTTTCTCATCATTGTTGGTGTGTTAAAATTTGTCATCTTCAAACTGGGTATCTAAACATTCAAGAATCTTTGTAATTACCATGTTCTTCAATATTCTGTGTTGTGCAGTCATTCACTTCAATATAAATTTTTGCATGTTTTGACATTTTCAAAAAAATCAGCTCAGCTGCTTATATAGATTGTGTATGATGGTCAAGCCGTATTCTATGCCACAGGAAGTCCCTGAACTAGTAATGATTGTTCAAAACATTTCTTCACCAATTGTATCCTGTATTTTAAGCCACTTTATCATATCTTTAATGCTGCATGCATTTTGGTGATGATGAAAGATCTGGCCTTTCTGTTTTACAGATTTTACATTATTCAGGAGGTATATATACCTCCTTCAGAGGTAATGCCCAGAAGCGTTCAGAAAGGGAAGGAGTTAATGTAGTGCATATACACTTAGATGGGTGCTTTCCAAATAATTTACATTTTAAAATATCTTTCTTGGCTTGTCTGCTTTTGGCTTTCAGGCAAAATTTCCAGCTAGTATTTCAATGTTATAAGCCTGGGGAAGGGAAATGGCTTTTTCTAAAATCTGTATGTTAATAACAGTCTGAAAAGGATACCTGAAGTTCCCCATTGAAGTGTTGTGTATCTAAATGTTTCCTAAACTGCAGAACACCAACATGGAGAGAAATTATGAAACAAGCTTACACATAAAAAGTAGTTGAGCTAAAGCTTTCAGCACTAACTTTGAGAATGGGATTTTCATAAAAGCAGCTGCCTTAATGTAGAATGGATGGGAATTATATTCTAGAGAGAAATCTTGTTGCGTGGTATTTCACAAAAATAAACTATGCAAATGTGTCCTTTATGGGTTCCAAGTATAGTGATACCCTTCCTATGAAAGCCCTTCCCAACAAAATCAATGTACAAATGTCCATAGATTTTCTTAAGGAGATCGGTGTATTTTCTAACAGGGTTTTTAATTTGTTACGGCTCAGATTGTAGAGTGAATCAATCCGTTAAAAAAAATAAAAAAAAAAACCTATGAAAACCAACCAAGTAATGGCATGTTCTACTATTCATATAATAACAGGAGTTATATTTTAGGAACCTTCAGGGCTTTTGCTATTTTGAGATAACGAAGTATTTAGAATGAGATTTCCAGAAATCAGCTGCATCATTTGAAAATTAGTTTTTTACTGGAGGCATGCTTCAGCTTCTGCTTCAGCTCTCATGATTTAAGGTGTGAAGATAATACAATACTATTCCATCATATTATTTTTAACTTTTTTGCATTTCTTTTTTTGACTGCAGAGTAAATTCTTAAGCCTTTTAGTCTCCAGAAGAGTAAATCTTGTGTACATTGTACCTTGAGACAAAACCAGTGAGTTATTTACGTGTCATTTTTCTTTCCTAAAAGTTCTCTGAATCTTTCTCCCTGCACATAAGAAATTCCTGCAAGATCTCATTCTCCTTGTGTTTTGATTGCAATTACAAGATGTATTTTCAGTTTACTTTTATTCTCTTGAAATCAAAGAGTGTTACCAATAATTGTGTGTCTTAAGTACTGGCAGCTTGTGTGTTCCTGAAGTAGTCCTCAACAAATCTTGAGGTCGAAGGAAGCTCCTACATAATCCCAAACTGAAAACAGACTTGGGAGGTGAAGTCCATTGATACCGTATTTATAGATGGCTTTTTCCCTTTTCACAGGTGAGCTGAGCCAATTATTACTTTCCAGGTATTTCTGTGTCTACCCAGTTATTGGCACCCAGCTAACAGAAGCACAGTTACTACAAGAAGCCAAACTTACTTTTGACTGTGTATTCTCTAAACTATTTGTCCAGAGAAAGATTTTATTAGCAAAGTTTGATATATTTACTCTATAATCACATTCTTTCTGCATTTTGTCTCTTTTGTTACATTTTAACTGATTAATGAACAGGGTACTCATCTTCACAGATTTTTTTGTGAAGCATGAGATGTTCTGCAGGTAAATCATTCTAACATTTACACAACTGCAGTGGATTAGATCTTCTGTTTCTGAAAGAGCTCCCTCAGCTGTTGTTCAGTTGTTGCTTCTTTCTGTTGCATCAGCTCCCTGGCTCCTTTGGTCACTCCCCAGCCATCTGGCTTTGACATGGAAGGACAATATGGCCTGCCAGAAGCAGGCTTCAGGTTCTCCCAATATTCTTTTCTTGCCCTAAGGAAAGAAAAGGAAATTCAGGGGTTTATTTCCAGCACCTCACAATACTGAAGGAAATGTGGCCAATATGCCCATTGCAAAGGTCATCTAACTTGTACAGATTGACATTATATTTAAATAGAGATATGAATTAAAGAATGCAAAGAAAGGATACATGCTTAAAAAGTATCTTTAAAGTATTCTTTTCATTCTTCAAAGGAATCCTCTAAGCCACTCACCATTAGAAGCTGATCTACAGTACCCTATCAGTTTTTCACCTTCACATTCGTGAATTACTTTTATAGGATCTCCTCTACTGCTCCTTCACCCATTTCCCTGCTCCTAGAGCACTTTTAATTCTTTAATATTATTAACACAAAGAATGTTTACAGTGATATTTAGACCTCCATATCCGTTAAGCCAGTCCGCTGCATGGAGCAAATAAGCCTTTGCAAGAGGTATGTTGGTGTGCTTTCCGTGTCAGATACACATACCTTGCTCTGACCCAGGGTTTGGTATGCATGCTCAGGTTATCACCCCAGCTACCGTGTTTCTCAGAAGCTTCTGGCAAAAATCCTCTTTCAGGAGCCAGCTCCTCAGCTATTGCTCGGATGTGATATGGCTCAAATCCACAGCAGCCTCCAATGAAACGAACTCCTAAGTCATAGGCCTTTCTTGCATATTTTTGAATATCCCATCTGGTTACAATTCTTGGCTCCAGACCTGCAAAGACAGTCATATCTTAAGTTTCCACCACAGTCCATGTCAACAGAGATTTTGTAGAAACTGAAACACTTGCACTCTGGTAGTGAAAGTGGTTGTAGATGTAGATGTATATGTTTGAACTATCCGACCTAGAATTAATGATGCAAACTTTCAGAAGTCTAACTTTCTGATTGTGCTCTGCTCTGCTGACCTGTGTAAGAGTTTTCAGCCTTGCAAAACAGCACCTAGTGTCTTCTGAGGCTGATCACATGCTTGCCATTCTGCCAGAGTTCTCAGCTGAAGTACTGGAGTACTGTCAATGTTATGGCTACCTTTCCAAATTAACGAGCAATACCTGGGAGATCTGATTACTACGCACTAATCTGTGAAAGGAGAAGGTATCAATATATCTGCATAGGAATAAACCTGCTCATTATTCCTCAGGAATGCTTATTACACTTTTTTTCCATGATCAGGTAATGGCAGCCCGTTATTTCAGCTGGGTTCTGTAGCTGTATCTTAGCCCATCCCATAGTTACAATCCCATCCCTGAGCCGCTTTCTGCCCCAAACCACTTCATTCCTTGTGGAACTTTGTGTGTGTAGGGAAGTTAGGATGAAATCTTTATTTTGAAGCCTTTGCTCTTTTGCAGGTTGTGGTGAGCTGAGTTACAAGGTAACAGATGAGAGGAAGGACTTGTGGATGAAAAAGAATAGAAAGTTAAAAGATCAAGGAAAAGCACACCTCAAAGGGCAGGAGGCACAAGAGCAGCAGCAGCATAACTGGAAAGAAAAGACCAGGGACTGAAGAAGAAACTTTAAGAAATAAAAATACAGGAATAAAAGAATAAAAATAGTCACATTTCTTAATGCATGCCTGCAGGACATGAACCATCATTGTTACCAGGCAAGTCTATGCATTGTGTGTGCACTGAACATTCCATTGTGCAAAGAAGATGTGGGAAGAATGCAAAATTTGTACAAATTATCAACACACTAAGAATGGGTCATTGTGCCCTCAATTTATACCTGTATAAGGAACTAAACTCCAGGAGAACAACAGTGTTCTTTCTAAAACATTGCCCTCATTTAATTGGTGACATTTCAGAGTAATCACAGAAAGAAAAACAGAAAAAAGTTCTACAGAAAAAACAAATACTGCTGGCATCTGGATGGTGGAGTTTGCCAATATAACACAGCTAATGCTTTCCTAGAAACTGAGATCTTTTTGGCCTTTTCAGAGGTAATATACTCTTCAGGTATCTAAATACCTCTTTGCACGTATCACCTTTCACAAAAAACAGTTACCTAGGTCAGGTTAACAATCATTTACCAAACTGCTTATCTGCCATCAAGTGATCCGTTGCTACTTCTGGATATTGAAAACATTCACAGAATGAGTCTTCTCCAATTATTCATTAAAGTCCTGAATGCTGAGATCTCATGCAGATTGGTTATAACATACAATCCAAGAGTGAATCTTTCAATTCACTTGATTGCTTACTGCATCTGTTCAGTGTTTTTTTGCATGCAATCAGAGTGGTTATATGAAGAAATGAATAGGATAAATGAGTTCCTAACATTTTTAAACATCTCAGAATATTTTCAGAACCCAGACAGGTTATTAC
>JAWWMP010000093.1:47588974-47600029 GCA_035047865.1 Dendrocincla tyrannina | reverse complement strand
AAACAACAGCAGGTTGTGTGTATAACACTGTGGAAATTTCATTACCTTTTTATTCCTTGACTTTCTTTCCTGCCACTGAGGCCATTACAGAAAGTCTTGGAGGAGCAAAGGCAACAACTGTACACTGTGGGATTTTTTTAAGCCTGAAGGTTTGTCTGCATTCTAAAGAAAAGGACTAAAAAGACCCACTTGCAATAATGTTAGAGTGGAGAATACCTCCTGTAATAATGCTAATCACATGGACATACGGGTATACAGCATACATGTAATTACGTGTTTTCTACGTCAGTGTCTGGAGCAGATAGTGTAACAAAATGAAATAAAACTTTCCACAATAATATAATAATACGTGCCTTTTCAGTTCATTTCCAGTTATTCTTATCTGAAATTGGGAGGTTGTTATCCCTTTGTGTAGACCCTGAGGTTAACTCAGTTGGTTAGAGTGTTGTGCTAGTAATGCCAAGGTTGCAGATTTAATCCCAGTATGGGCTATTTACTTAAGAGCTGGACTTGATGATCCTTCTTGGTCGAAATATTATGTGATTCTGTACAAAAGAGCAGAGAGCCCAACAGTCTGATGTCTCAAGAACTACTCTGTTAATACCATAGAACATTTATGCAATACTTTATCTGAGTGCCTGTTAGGAACAAATTAAGGAGGATGTCTTGGGTGTTTTGTATTTTATTTGTATTCTCATACTTCTCCAAGGGGAGGATGTCTGAGGTCTATAATGCTTCATCTTAGTGCAGATGTTTTGTGTTAGGGGCCTTATGAGAGAACAACAGTAAAAAATGAAATTTAAAAAAAATCACTGCCTGCAATGTATAAGTACTATACTTCAATTTCAACAAAAAAGCAAAAGAAAACACGTTGTATGTAGTTAAGAGAAACAAAATCCAGTAACTGTATCTTTTAGACAAGAGTCATACCATAGTTCAACAGAGCGACACTATGGGTAGTGTCAGATCATGCATCTTGTATATTGAACCATTACTGTAAATGCTCAAAGAGTACTTTGACTTAAGTACCAGAGTGAGGCACTGACTGCTTATGGCATTGCAAGGCCACAGATCTATCAGCACTGAAAGACTGTTGAGGTTAGTGGAGGTGCCAAACATCTGGAGAAGGGCATATATATGCATCTTTTTAAAAAGCCAAGGGGCTGATCAGAGGAGCTAAAGGCCAGCTTGCCATAATTTTATTCTTGGGAAAATCATCAAGCAAGGCTCAGATCTGGATCCACAGATCTGTAATTGGGAACAGTCAGGGTAGATTTGCCAAGAATAAATCATGTCTGATGAAATCTGATTGCCTTCTATTATGAAATGACTGAATTCTTAGACAAGGGGAGATCAGTTGATGTCACTTACCTACATTTTAGCAAGACTTTAGACACCATTTCCCATAATATTCATGTATTCAGCTGAAGATGCTATGGTCTGTATGGCTGGACAGCTAGAAAGTTAGAAGGCTAGATGTCTGGGCTCAAAGGATGGTGGTTAATGGGTCACACACTATCCAAAGTCCAGAATTAAGTGGAGGGTTACAGGAGTCTGTCCTGGGACCCATCCTGTTTAATATGTTTTTCAATACTCTGGAGTAGGTGATGAAGTACATGCTCATCAGGTTTGCAGTTTACACCAACCTGGGAGGACCAGTCAATGCATTAGGGGCATGGCTGCCATGCTAAGGGACCTAGACAGGCTGGAAAGATGAAAAGACAGGAGTTTTATGGAAATTAACAGGGACAAACGCAAGGTTCTGTGCTTAGCCAGAAAATCAGTGCAGTCTTTGGATATTTTCCAAGGTGATGCTGAAGAAAATCTTGAGCAATGTGGTCTAATGCTGTAGCTGACCCTGCTTTGAATATGAAGTTACAGAGAAATCTCCTGAAGTCCCATTCAATCTGTTTGTTTCATTATAATTATTTTATGATTTTATTATATTAATTTTTATATAGTGCAGCCAGGTTATATGTCTCCCAGCTGCACTTCAGAAACATTCATTATCTGAGGCCAAAGGCATCGAATGCACTTAAATTTTTTTCTTCGCTTCAAAGGGTAAGAGAATGAAGTACTTATTTAATTCTTGCAGTTAAATGCTCTTGAGTATATATTATTTAGCAGCTAACTTGTAAGTGATTTTTTGCTTATTTAGTTCAAAATGACTACACTAGTAGTGACCGTTAAAATGAAATTTCCTTACATCTGGAAGATATATGACTATGTTTGGGAAAGTAAGAGAAGACCCCAAAATGTTTACATAAATAAACCAGTAAAAGTAATAGGAGATGACAAAGTTTGCAGGTAGAAGTAAATTAATTACTCCTAAGGTATGGCTAAAGGAATTTAAACATTTCAATGCCTAATTTATTTCTTCATTCTGTGTACACAGAAAAAAAAAGGCCCTTCGAATGTATTTTTTAAGAAACAAACAAATTTTAATTAAAAATTCTGCAGTGGAACAGCCCTGGGATTTAGTCTAACGTAATTAAAATAAATGTGCTCAAACAACATAAAAGCCCAGGTATCAAATGAGATAAAAACCCACATTTAGTCAAATATCTAGTCTTCAGCCGTGTCCAATATGATGCTAATGATCCAATATGATAATAGGAAAAGAACAAGCAGTACTTTTTCCAGACTATTAACTTAGCCCAGGGACCTTCAGAATCCAGCATACCTTCTTTGTCCTTAATGAGGCCATTGCTGGATTTCTGTCTCTCCTACAGGTTTGTGTGATTACTTTTTAAATGCAGATTGTTGAGGTAATGAACAATACCAAACAGAGTCAAATTTATGAATAAAATACAGATGCAACTGAAAACTATAATACTGGCCAATGATTAATTTTACACTCTTTTCCATTGGATTGACAGTTCAGTTGTGAGGTACACTATTGTATCATATATAAACTAAGATATGAGAAAGATAAAATTCTCATAATTAAAGGTAAGAAAAGTTTTCAACACTGTGGCTGGCATCAAGACATACAATCAGCAATGCCAGGCAAGTAATGATACCCTTTCCCTGAAGATACTGAGTACTTTTCCTGTCCGTGAGGATGATTTTTGGTTTTCTGATGGAAATGGTATCTGAGTGTAAACTATTTGCTACGAGCAATTTGAAGCTAACTTTCTGAAGAAAAGGATCTTTTCTTAAATGTGAAACTACTCCAAGAAAGATAGGACAGAAGAGGCCATGGTTTAAAATAATGAGGACGTGTAATCTAATTCTTTCAATATGTGATGTATTAATTATAGAGAAGTGTAACATTTAATAGCTTCTTAGCATAATTAAATTAGTTTGACTTAAAATATATCTTTAAAGATCACAAAATCTTGCTTCTGTTATTCGTATGTTTACAGATATTCCACTAGCTTTAAACGTTAAAGCCTCAAAGTATGTAAAACTGAACTGAGAAGTTAAAACCAATAGTGTTTAATGTTTATGCATACTGGGCAGCTTGGAAGGAAACGATCAAAGCTGTGCTCTATGTGTTACTTTTTACCTTGGCTTTGCTGCTGTCTTTTTTCTCAAAAGGTCAGTGAACTCAAAGACGAACTCCAGTGTCTAGCTCCCTTAATGGAAGCCACCTTAATCTATGAATAAGCTCTATTTTAGTTAGCAAAAAATGCATTATGTATATAAAATACTTAAGGCAGTGTAATTACCTTGAAAACCTAGGGTAATTTGGTATTTCTGGTGTTTCACTTGAAGAAGGGGTTTAGTGAGTTGATAAATCCAGGTTGTACAAAAACATATGCTTAACTTCATGAACATTTAATTCTATTTTTTTAAGTGCTAAATGACTGCAGTTGTAAATGTCATTAGGCTGATGACGCTGTCTCCATTGTAGGCAGGTGAATAGTTTCCTTAAATAAAAAAAAGGCTCTTTTAACTTCTTGATTTTACCTTTCTGAGAACTCGAAAGAGCTTGACACCTTTCTAAAGCCAGACCTGGTAAAGCGATGTACAAAATATATGCAATAATTTCTTAGACTATTTCTGAAATGCAGCAGTTGCTCTTTAGCTGCCACATGAGACAGCTGTTGACAATAGAAGAATATTGGCATCCACTGCCGTGCAGTTCACACCCCAGGAATGCAGCAATTCCAGTGAAGATCTGGTCTTTCTGGAGGTTTGGTTTCTCTCCCATCTCCATTTTCAAAAAGGAAAAGACCCTACTGTGGAACATTTACAGTTAATAATTTGACTTAATTGTCAGAAATGAAGTTTGTGTGTCTCTTCCAGATTTGAAACAGTCAACTGCATAACTTAAGGAAGAAAGGAAAACATAGGAGAGAGTAACTGCAACAGTATCCTGGGTTGACAAATTTGGTGAGAAAAGACAGATGGAAAGACACCTGTGCAGAAAGCAAAAATACCATAAGCAGGGAAAGGATTTTATTTTTGTAACAGTTGGCTCTATCCATGTGTTCTTTTTCTTTATACTATCTTGACAGCTGGAAGGAAGGAAAAAAACCACTGCATTTCTAATTTATGTTGTTGTTTTTCCTATTTCTTATTTGAGGCTGGCTTAACTACTTATTTTCATCCTGGAATAAACCTGAAGAAAATCCATGCTTACAGCATCAAACTCTATGAGAAGCTTGAAGAAGAGACTGGACAGGTAATCATCTTAATCTGTAAAGTATTAATTCAGAGCAATACTAACTATAGTAACAGTCATACAAAAAAGTTTGTAGTTGATAAGGGTGTGGAGTGTGAGTGTGTCCTTTTTTATAGAAATAAATTATTCTGCATGCTTAGTCACTGTGTATTTTAGATGGTTTCACACTACAGTTTAAGTAAATGGTCTTCATAAAACATCTCAGAAACTCAGCAGACTCAGAGTCTGCAACAAGCTTTATAGAAGAGCTGAAATAGCACCAGGGATCTGGAATGTTTGGATTGATTATGATACATTCCTGCTTTAAACATGTCCGCTTAAAAAGTCATATGACATGATGCTGTCTGTACTTGAGAAAATTGCTGCAATTCTTCCTGTCCCTTTCAGAGATGTGTTTTTATTTAGTGAGTTAAGGAATGGATATGCAGAGAAATACGGGAGTCATCTTTTTTATCTGTCATCACTCAGCCATATAGGTTTACTAAACTCATGCTCGCTTCAGACTGCAGCAGAAATTGCATGATCTTCACTGTACTAGTCTACAAATTTTATAGAGTTGTTTTTATATTTTTCATATGTAATATGGCATGTATTTTTTTATATTTGTCATAAAACGGTTTTTTTCTTATTTCTGCTACTCAGGTAGGTAAGATGCCACAGCAAATTATCATTGTGAGTTCCAGTAAAAGACTTAATTCAGCCCTTTTGTTGTCCTGTGAGGTAACATAGAAAAGGTGAAGAAAATAGTGTGTACCAGAAAGTAAGCAGGCAGTTTCTAGCTGTGCAAGGGTGTGTACTTTATTAGGAAGACAAAGAAGGCAAGGGGTTATTCATTGTGTCAATAAAGGTGCTTAGTTAGTTAAATATATCCTTCAGCATCTCAATAGAAAATTATGCAGATGGTAGATTTTAATATAAACTGTTACATATACTTATTTTTGAGATGTATCTGATGATTATATTTTTGAAAGTGTGTGAGTCCATACATCAAATACTATTCAAATCTTTATAAAAATAAATGTATCATGAATTCAATAAATGCTTCTTGCAACCATTTTGAAGACAGCATGCATTAATTTAGGAAGTTAATTTGATAAGTTCTTGAAAAATTATTTTCTCTAGGAGTTTCTATCTAAGCCCTTTTCCTTCAAGGGCCCCTAACTTACTTGAATTTTCTTTCAGTGATGCTAGTGGCAAAATTCCTGTGGACTTCCCATAGCACAGGAACATGCATATATGGCTATCAGTAAAGGTTCTTTCAGTAATTTGCTACTTCTCTTTGGTTTAGCCTGTGGGGTTTCATCAGCCTGGCAGTATCAGAATTGCTTCGACCCCTACCAGGGTGGATGAATTCAAATACCAAATGACTCGTGCTGGTTGGCACCCAACAGAGCAGTACCTAATCACACCCGAGAAAGTACAAGAGCTATTCCCCTTATTGAACATGGATAAGGTAAAGAAGCTGATTTCATGAAATACAACTTCCATTGCAATTAAATATTGGTCTGTCAGATATATATATATGAGGTCTACTTACTTTATACAAATTGTAGAAGAAATTATTGGTTTTCAATGAAAAAAGATGTTTTATGGCCTAAAATCAGACTCACGTGCATTTAAGTCCATAATGTATCTCAATGTGCATACTATTAATTCATATGTATATAATATTCTAACATTAAAGCATTGCAACCTTTGATTGCATGGGAGATCTGAGCAACTTTACTCCTTTAGACTATTGTTTAGTTGGATAGTTCTGTGTAGGCCAATATTATTATATGTTTTGAAAATTTGTTTTGATTTGACTTCTTAAAGTTTACTATATTCAAGGCAAAAAGTATTTTGTTAAAAAGTTCGCTGATTTTGATAAATTTTAATTTCTTTCATTGGGGGGATTTTACCTCCATTTAGGTTTTAGCTGGCCTGTATAACCCTGGAGATGGTCATATTGATCCATATTCTCTCACTATGGCCTTGGCTGCAGGAGCCAGAAAATACGGTGCACAATTAAATTATCCTGTCCAAGTAACAAATCTGAACTCCCGATCAGATGGGACATGGGAAGTCGAAACTTCACGTGGAACAATTCGAGCAAAGAGAATTGTGAATACTGCAGGTAGGATTTAATATAAGCATTTGTGTACTCTTCAGATTTACAAACTAGCTGATGCAAAGCGCCTGTGCCGAATTGAATGGATAACTCATATAAGCAATATATCTGTTTGAACATTCACTTGGTTTGTGGTAAAAAGTACTTTGCACATATTACTTTACAGTAAGGTGAAAATGTCACTCATCTATTAATTGCCTTTTAATAGATATTAAAAGTATTTATTTATACTTTGTCTCCAGCAGTTACTAATCAGAGTGCCTTGCTATATTTTAGTAGCAAGAGAGACTTTTACTGGTCTATAGTAGGTTGTGTAGAAGAGGGGCTACAGTCTAGTATCACAGGATATCCTGAGTTAGAAAGGACCCTCAGTCATCAAGTCCAATTCCTGGCCCTGCACAGGACACCCCAAGAGTCAAGCCATGTGCCTGAGAGCACTGTCCAAATGCTTCTTGAACTCTGTCAGGCTTGGTGCTGTGACCACTGCCCTGGGGAGCCTGTTCAGTGCCCAGCCACCCTCTGGGTGATTGAACCACCCTCTGGTCTATGCAATATTGTCACAAAAATCTAATGAAAGATACGTAGGAAGGGAGATTGAATGTACAAATGAAGGAGAAATGTCTTCACTGTTTTTTTCAGAGACTATTTGACCTTGCCTCTTGCAGTATTATCTTTCTCTAAGATTTATCTCTATCCCGATATCCTTGAGACAGAAGACTTTCTGTTGTCCTTTGAGTAGTATTTTAAACATGCACTTAGCTTAACAATGCATTTTTTTGTGTGTGATAAAAATTGCCTAACTCAAAGGAGTTTGTATTTACATATGCGACTTTTATTCTTTAAAGAAACCAAACTGGTATTTAAAGAAGCCAAACTGATGTTTTGTGCTCCAACAAGTTTTTGGGCAAGCGTTTGTTGTCCTAAGCAAGTTAACAGGTCTCAAAACCTGTATTCAATCTAACTTCACTTATTTTTATGCTGACTTGTACAAGTATAGAAAAATGTATTATTGGTGAAACTGTTGGCGCATCCAATATGAAGCATACCTTCCGCTTCCTAGTATTTTCTGTTTTCAACTGTTTGAAAACATGTTGAGTATTTACCCCATAGATTAAATTTTCGCTGACTCTATCTGTCTCAGACTGAATCATATCTGCATTTTTAGGGCATTACTCCTTTATACATCCCATTTCAGTGACTAATCAGGCTTCAGTAGAAAGCTGTGATGTTTCAAGTAGACTTTCTCACTCAGGTGGAATGAACTGAGAGCAAGAATGTGTCTTTATAATTCCCTTCTGTATATATGCAGTGGAACAGAAAAGAAAAAAAAAGGCATTTATTTCTAGTGAAAAGAAGAAAAAATGGAGAGGTGAGAGAGGGACTCTTCTTGTTGGTGGGTAGAATAACCATGATTGACAGTGGGAATTACGAGTGAATTGGACTGGAAGGGGAATAGTCTCAGAGAGCAGAAATGCTTGGGAAAGATTCCTGGAGGTATTTGGCAGCACTGGCAGCAAGGGGGACCAGTTATGTGCTAGAGGACTTAATAAGGAAGCTCAAACACAGAGGGGATCACAGCATTGGGGATGACACTAGGGATAGGGATAGTGGGAAGGCACCTGATATGTTTCATTAAGGAAACCAGACCTAGGAGCTTTTCAGACAAAATTATCAGGAAGGATATCCAAGGAATGGTTGTGTGGGAAACTGAGTGGGAAGCTGAGGCTGCCTGAGCTGTCTAAGCATGAAAGACTGGTGGAGTAGCAAGGGAGAGGTAGATGGGAGTAGATTGGAAGGAAGAGAAGGCAGCTGGAAGAGAATTTGACAAACTAAGGAGTCTGACTTGAGCACAGCAGCAAAGTAGCTGAAGAAGGATGTAAGGACTGGAGTAAGAAGAATGAATTTTGAGACAGCAGAAAAGAGCAGGTATGAGACAAGCAGAGATGGCAAAGAGAGAAGATTGGGATAGAGAGAAATCTGGAGAGAGTGGGATAAAATGGCTGAGATCTCAGAGGATTAGCTTTACTGGGTGATTTTTCTTCCAGTGTCTGGGATGTAGACAGCCCTGTGTTAGATCATTCCAGGCTTTCAATAAAGAGTAACTTGAAAAGTGCACTTTCTCATCACATGCCTTCCATACATAGGTGGTAACCTGCTATTGCTATATGCTTAGCTTAAATAGCAAAGATCAGAAAAAGTTCACCTTGAAGCTCTAAGCTTACTCATGAGTGCCACATAATGACATTTAGGAGAGAAAGAGGACTAGAGGAATTCAATATGCTTTTTAGAAAGCCAACAACTGCACAAACAGGGAAGCCAAATTAAAAGAATTTTACGTAGATTGCAGAGTCAAACACTTGGAAATGAGAGGTGTCAATATTTGATTGCCTTTGGACTGTCAGTTCATGGCTTTCAGGCATGAATTATGGGACAGCATTCAGTTACAAAACCACAAGCTCTTTACAAATAGGATCCGTATGTCTTCGTTACACAGTGTGGATTTATTGGTCTGGGAGTGATCCAAGATAGTGCTGCAGCTCTTTTGGCCATCAGACTTATTTAGGCCGCAAAATTCTAGGCACTCATTATTCCTCACTATTCCTAACTATTGGCTCTGCATCATATGGATGAAATATCACAGATGTAGTAATTTTCTTATGATTTTGTAGTGTAGTTATCTTTCTTTGGCTTGTGTATCAGGCTGATGTAAGGCAGAGTTTTTTTGTAAATGCTTTTCAAATTTTATTTTCAAGGATTAGAATGCACCCTTGTGAACTTCTCATAAATCTTTTTTATTATTTAAGAAGTTATTAAATCAAAAATATATTTACTTATTTCTCCTGGGTAGTTAACTTTCAGCCAAAATGAATATTTGAAGCACATATTGCTTAACATTCTGGCTAATGATGTAAAATCAATACTGTATAACACATATCTCTTATAAATGTTTTCTCAGATAACATTCATTCTTTTTCTCGGCCTTGCCTCATTCCATGACTGGTATAATTCAGAGCTCATATTTTAGGTTCATGTTGCAGAGAAAAATACATCAGAAAGCTCTTTACATTCTGTCTCCTTCCCCTCATTCCACAACTGACATCTGCTGAGGAACAGGAACAAACTAGTTTCAACCAATCTTTAGTTGTTCCTTATGTGAGATTTCCATTTTGAAGGAAAGCAGATGCCTGATAAATAATCCCTGACATGAACTAACTGGTACTGAGCCAGCTGAAGTGTTTTGCAGTGTATTTATAATGGAATGTTTGATTAAACTCTACAAAAATAGTGAATTTAGTTTATATGTACAGTGTGAGTGTGTGTATATAAGCGTATTTTCAGAAGTACACACTATATCCAACCATGTATATGTATATTTTTATATATAAGTACTGGTTGGGAATTTTCTTTTTTGAAAACAAGATAAAGTCAGATTACATACTTCAGCAGATATGCTAAGTAATACCATCACTGAATATTTCAACATCAGGTGTTTGCAGTCTCTGCAATTTAATCTTCACAAATGTCCTAGAGACATAATGTATGCCTTCATTTATCTCTACCATATGTAATAAGACTTGACATCTGCTTCCAATTAGAGTTTTGTTTCAGAGAAATATCCTTCCTTTTGCCATCTTTGGTTTTTCAATACCCTCGCACATGGTTCAAAAACCTTAAACAAAGAAAGTGTAATATTTTTCAATTAGTAAATGTCGCCTGTTGTTATTCTAAGAAATTAAATACACACTTACCATAAGCGAGACCTTTTTAGAAGTACAATACTGAAGATTTTATTTTAAACAAACTTCTTACTCAAAAGCATTTTAAAATCAGCTGTGTTTAATGTTATTCTGCAAAATTCAATGGCTAAGAAACTTTCTATTGTGAAAGAGACAAAACTAGGTTTCAAAGACCTAATTTTTTGCTACTTCCTTTTTGTTCTCTTCTGTGGATCATTAGCTGATCTTACATTAAAATAATTTTATTTGTAGGTGTTATGGAAATGCCCAAATCAAAAGAAGTTCTCTAATGATTTTTAGCCTCCACTTAAATCCACATTTGGATGTGTCATGTGTAATGAAGGAAACCCTTGCAGATATGCTAGAAATGCAGTTTTATCATTTTCTGTATAAGGGATCATAACTCACGTTTCAGTATCTTTAAAGGATGTTCTGGATCATTCAGTGTATGCAACTATGTCAGGATCATCCCCGAACCAATTCAACTGATGTGTAACAGGTGTTCTGGCAGCGAGTCTCCTCCAAGTGGTGAGGGTGCCATTAAAAAGCAAAAGCCTTACAAGATCGGAAGAGCG
>JAWWMP010000093.1:47487496-47505189 GCA_035047865.1 Dendrocincla tyrannina | reverse complement strand
TTTTTATTTCTCAATAAAATTGTCATTTAAAATTTAGTGTTATCTTGCAGGTGAGTAGTTGATTCATCTGAATGGTTTAAGATTTTAGGGACTATATAAATGATATTACTACATTAGTCACAGTCCAGATTTTCAGTGTTTGTAAGAGACTTGATTTAATATTCATCAGTGGAAATGAAAAATATAGTACTTTCACCGCTCCCAATGCTATAACCCCTGTGGTCTGGAGTAGATAGTAAAAGCTTGAACCATGTTCAATATATTATTTCCTGAAATTTAGTAGGGAAAAAAAAATCTTATGTTCAAGTAAAGTGTGTTGATGCTTAATTCAAAAACATAAAGCAAAGAAAGTCAAATAGAATGGAAATCAATGTAATTTCTGACCTAGTCCACGGATCCATACTATTTTTATTCTGCATGCAGCTCAGCAATGTCAGTGGTACTCTTTTCCAGTTTCTTAACTGGTCTTCACTAAAAATGGTGTATTCTGAAAGCTATTTCTGTGGTCCCATAATATGTTCCCATACTAATGCTACACCATCTCTGTTTTCCCCAGACCCAGGTACTTACAAACTGGGAAATACCAAAGGAAATCAGGATGTTTTTTTCATGTGCCATTCTCCTTTTTATGGTGTAATGTAGAGTCCTTAAGTTGAATGCATTTGTAGACTGTCTGCAAATCAAACTGTAGACCAGATTGCTTGCAAATGAAAACCATCCTGTGCCTACAGAATATTTTGCATCTTGGATGTTAAGAAAATGGTATATCATTGAATTAAGACTTAGAAGATAGTGAAAACTTAAGAATCTGTTCCAAATGATGTACCTACCATTTCCTATATAAATTCAAAGTTTAACATACAAATTTGATGTTAGTGGAAATCATCATTACCCAAACAGATCTGGATAACCCAGCCCCAAGTTAAAGGCTTATCTTCTGTGTTGTCTTTCAAAATATTTGTGTGTATAATATGATGTGAAATATAAAATACAGACTTTCATACAGCTGGACAGGAATCTCTCCTGAAAGATGAGAGCTCACTGTTCAAAACTGTAACAGTCTGGGTAACTCTGCTGGTTAGGGCTTTTGGTGTGGCCTGAGAATTCCTCCTTTAGTGAGGGAACTTTTGGACAGTTGGAAAAATGATGTTGGAGGAAAGTTCAGAAGATGCGGTTGTGGGCAGCAGTGCTGACCACAAAGAAAAGTTATTGGGTGGCTTCCTGAGTTTTACTGCAGTGAGCTTATGGTTCATTTCTTGACTTTGTGTTCTCCTTTCTGGCTCCACAATCCTATAAGGAACTAAGTGCTGGGTACCTGTTACCTGGAGTCTGCCTTTATTCTGCTGTTTCAGTGCTACAGGGGAAACCAAGCGATATATTTAAGTAAACATTTCCTAGATCTTAACATCAGAGCTTAGTGACGTGGTTTTTGCAGCATGGAAAATTACTATGCAATTAGTTTTTATCTGCTTATCCATAAGCCTGTTTTTTGTAACATTCATGGCATTTTGTGCTCTTGGAAATTTATTTCTTATTTTCTTAAAGTCTTTCATCTTAAATCATGTACTCGCACTTTTGATTTTAAAATCACTTTTATTTGAGGGGATGATTAAGGCATATGTATTGTTGCCAGAAATGATTGCTCTAAAAACAGATGGGGAAGCCTTTCATATGAAGATTTTGTGGAAAACACATTGTGTCTACTGAACTGTATGGATAAAGGGGAATTTAGCTTCATTTGTTTGATTAAGAGAAGGTGATAGGGTGTAAATTCCTTGTTTGTTACTGCTGATGCTTAACCAGTCTGAACCAGAGCCCACTGGAATTAATGGAAAAGTTCCCATTTGTTTCAGGGTAATTTTTTTCAAGCCCTAACAGACTTCCTGCTGTTCCACAGTTGAGCATTAGTAAGGCACAGGAAGCCTGCCAATCATGCAGAATTTGTATGTGTGCATGTGGTGAGATTTCTAGGAGACTGGAGATTGCTGTCATGAAGGCAATTTTTATGTGAACTTTCATAGTATGTTAAAAAAAATAATTTTTTTTTCTCCAACTTCTGATATTGCAGTAAAAATACAGGATAAGGTGATTAGAAGGAGACTGCCATGTCTCTTGTTAGGAAAGTAATCACTCATGATTTTTTTACTTGCTTGAGTTTTCTTTTTTTCTATTTAGTGGGCATCATATAAATAAAGATTTTAAATCCTGATAGTAGCATAAAACAATTTACATAAAACCAGAAGCCTTTATTTTAATGAAAGCAGTAAGAGAATGATGCAGTTACCATTTTTCTGACAATACATACAAGATGGTGAATACAATAGGAATTTATTGAATGATAATAATAGCGTGTTGATTTTAAAGATGATAATGAACATACTAGAAAATACTCTTTTTTCTGTTTGGGTTTCATGTGTAAGTGGTTTTTGGTTCATCAGTCTCCGGCTTCTGTCTGGGGATCTCCTCTGTGGTTTTTGCAGACTACTAATCAAATCACAAGAGGCAAGGAGGGATATGCATTGCCTTACAATGAAAATAATACCGGTTACTGTTTGTTGGGTTTAAGTCCTAGTGAAGCAGCCCATGTGGTTTTTCCCAATGTTTGATCCAACTATTAAGCAGAATTCTACTCTGCAACATATACAGAATGGTTCACTCCTCTCTAATAGAAAACGTTTTTACAAAGTAAGGAAACTTTTTTGAATCATTCATTATGTCTTAGAGTATAATCTCAGCAGAATTTGAACCTGTAATTTATCCCCTTGAGACTTGTCATTGCCAGGTGACATACCTTTTGAAAGCCTGTCTGCCAGGAGTGACAGCCTTCAGTGTGTTTACAGTCTGCATGCATGAGATTGAATTATTTTAAATACAGTATCTTTTTATTGGACATATGCATAAGTGCCGCTTCATTTCCTAAAACTTCCTCACTGCAAGCACTATTTTCTGCAGTTCAGTAGTTTCATACCATCTTGCTGTGTGATGGAACCTTGTCAGTCTGTGTTCCTTTGCTCTGAGGACCTGTCTGACAGAATCCTGTGATGGGTGCCTCTTGTCACAACTGTAGCTCTGCATGTATTCCTACAGCCTCTGTCAGGAGAGATAAGTCTGAAAACATGCACTCTTGCAGTGATCCTCCCAGAGTCTTTGCAAACAAGCAGGACTTTATTGCAGGGCTATCTTAGTGACAATTGTTCTTACGTTGTGCCTTCTTACTAAACTTGGGGAGTTGTCCTAGCCATTCTACTAGCTGAGATGCTATTAAAAGAAGATTTTACAAAGTGATAGAATAACATGGACATTTTCCACGAAACATCTTTGCTGTGATTCAAAGTAAAATGGCATGTAATTGAATTTGATGATGTAGCCAAGATTATTTTGTTCAGAGAATGTCGTCTAGTCCCGTTGGACCATGACTGCTACTAGCAAAAGCAGACAATGAATTTCCTAAGTAAACAATTTATGTCTCGTTCAGTGTTCCAGGATGTTTGAGTTTTTCTCAGTGCAGGTACAGGCTGTGCAGTAGTGCTGTTCTTCATTATAGATGACATCTTGTTAGGTCAGGTATACCTGAGTCTGAATATACTAAAATGTACTGAAAACTGCCAAGATCATGTGATTTCACTCAAGATACTTCATAAGGTCTTGTGTAGTAAGCACTCAAAATATTTGGCCTGCATGTTTAAGTGATATGTCCCCTGTCATTTAAAACAATAAGGTCTTGATTATTTGATTGCATTTGGCACAATGTCTCACAGGATGGGAAGAACCTTCCTTTGGTCATGCAAGGGAGTGAAAACAGGCTGGTCCCTGGAGCTCCTTAGAACATGCAAATTTAATTAAGTAGAATATGCAGCTAGCAGAGGATTTTTAGTCATGAGGGATTGCTGCACACCATCCAACCTTGTAACTTGTTTCTGAACTTTCTCAGTCTTATTTTTGAGACAGGAAGACTAGAACTACAGTTTTCCAGTTCTGTAGAGCTTTTTGCTTTGTTCATGAGTCGTTTTCTAATAATTCCTTGCACTCAGTTTCCTCTTTGTCCAATGCTGACATAATTCCGAAAAAGCATCAGCTTAATCTGTCATGATTCCAAGGTTTCACTCTTGGTTATGGGTGACATGCTGACCATCATTCTCTGTGTGAATTTAGGCAGTAGCACCTGTTTATTATTTGTTTGAGATGTCTTTTTAATTTGGACTGCAAAGAGTGGGAATCATCTAAAATCTTAGTTCACCTTGGGTTTCATGGCTTTGCTTAGTGTGTACTTTTCATTTTTTTCCGTCAAGCAGATTGCAAGTAAGCTTGGAGCTTATAATGATTATATTTTCTCTGTCATATGGCTGCTACATTACATTATTATAAATAGATATTTAACTTACAGAATGCTGATATTCTTCCTGTTTTTCCTTGAGAAATATACTGCAAAAGGTAGATAACTTCTAACATCCATGTTTTGCAGATGAAGAAACAAAGATAGAAGCTTCATTTGCTTCCGTTTTCCTTAAAGGGCACAGCTTATATGTAGCTGCTTATAAAAGAATGTTTTTGTTACTGTGTGGGATATTGGAAAATTGTAGAGGCATGGTCACTGTGATACTCACTTAGCTGCTCAGATTACTCTTTGGGCAGGACTCTGTCTCACAAATAAATAATAAATTTTTGTCCTTTTGTCTTTCTCCAAAATTGCTCTCCAATACCCAGTACTGCCTCCCTACACACTAGTAGTGTAGACCGCAGTGTACAGAAATACAGCATGCTTCAAGCAATATTGTTTTGAACTCTTTAAATTTTGTGGTCAGGATCTTGCTTAATGGCATATTAGAGAGAACTGTGTGTTCTTTGATCTCTTGCCAACCAAGAAAACTTGTTCTCAACATGGAGCACTTTCATCATCTTAATCATGCACTGAAGGCAGAATATTTTTTATTTTTAGATGTACTGTCTATTTATTTTGCCGCACTTCAAGTTTCTACCAATTGCTTGAGTTGTTCCTATTGAATGAATAAAAGAAGAAAAGCTAGAGGAATGAGAAGAGTAAGTGATCTGTGTTTATTAGTTCTGCAAAATACCATATATTAATATAAAATATATATTCCCCTGTATGCTCCTCTTTTAAATAGTTTATCTTCTTCCTTATTATGATTAAAGTTTAGATAGAAAAGTTTAAATCAATATACTCTTATGAAACAAATTACATTTAATAAAATGTTTTCACAAATTTAGCTTTTAGACTAATTTAAAGAACCAGCCTTTCTTAAAAAGAAAGCAACAAACCAGGTTCAGATTGTACTTTTTATTTTCTTTAACTAGCTAGTTTACATAATATGGGTGTGGGCTATCCCTAAACCTCTCTTTAGAAATTATGGTTCTGTGGTACTTGAACTATTTGCTTTGTAAAGTAGAAAGCCAAAGATTGAAAAAAATCATAGGAAATATTTACAAAGAAGCTGACAGATCTGAATTTTCCAGCCTTCATATCAAGTACTGTGTTGCAGTGGCTTTTTGCTGTTGTCTGTGATATTTTTGAATTTGCTTGCATTAGGAAAACCTTTTTTCTTTATATTTGCTCTTAATTGAATATTAAATGTTTCAGAGACTATCAGTGATGCTGTTGGGAACATCATAAGACTTAGATAAACCAGTTGGCTTTACAGTCTCTGTACAGGAAGATGAGCAGAGAGCTTCTGATAGACTTCTCAGGCTGTAAAATGTAGTAAAACTGGATCAAACCTTCTTTTATTACCAGGTAGACTTGCAGGCATGATAGGCTCACAAACTTATTTTTGTTTGCAGCGTGGTAGAAGAATTTAAAAGGTTTTGAGTTGCACAGAAAATAAATGGATTTTCAGACATTTTTTGTATTTTTCATGGTGGTCAGATAAATCTTTTAATTTTAGATAAGGTAGGAAATTAGGATTGTATGAGCCAAGAAACAGATGATTGATTCTCAAGTTTATATTGATCAGCAGGGAAGAAATATGAAAAATTGTTGCTTCCTTTTTTCTGCCTCCAGAAGTCATTGCCCAGTTGGATAGGTGAGCTAATGGGTTAAGCAGAAGGCTGTTGTAAGAATATGCAAAAAATATATAGGAAGACAGTTTTTTCCATGGAAAAACTAGCCACCTAACATAGATTATGTTTTAAATCAGGAGTACACATGGGATACCGAATGAGGTCAGAAGAGGTTTTTTTGAAAGACTGGGAGGCATAAAACAGGGCTAAACACATTGCAGCATTTTTTGTGATCTTCCTGATGCTTAGAAAGTGAAGTGAAAGAACAGATTGCTGGACAAAGTAAGCATTTTTTGTTTCTGTTTTCTGTTGAATCATCAGTTGTTAATTAGTTCTTGCGACACATTTCAGTATGGTAAAATCTGTCACCTTATAACATTTCTGTGAATTGTAGGGGCTTTTTTAAAATTTCAAATTGTATGTCCAGAGCAGGAAATAATGTAGGTATCAGATTCTGATTTCAGTCACAGGCATGTAAATCTGCTGTGGATCCATCATTTCAATTACTTTACTCTTGATTTACATTCTTGTGTAAGTGAAAAACCAGCCCTAGCAAATAACTGACTTGTCTGCACAGACTGATCTATGCATTGGAAGCCATTGCTAATACAAATTACTATTGTCATTTCCTTATGCTATCCTTCCCTTAAAGAATAGCACCCAAAGTAAACTAGACAGCATGCTAGACATGACTCATGGTATTCAGGTATTTTTGAAATTATGGTGAAACCTGAATCATATATATACAGAGAGATGAGGGTGACCCAAGACGGTGGAAGACCTCAAGGGCAAGAGTTGAGATGAGCAGCTGAGGTCACTTGGTTTACTCAGCTTGGAGAAGAGAAGGCTGAGGGGTGGCATCATGGCAGTCTACAGCTTCTTCACGGTGGGAAGCGGAGTACGAGGTTCTGATGTCCTCTTTCCTGAGACAAGGAGTAGGACATGAGGAGGCTGAAATGACAACTGCTTTAGGGGAAGTTCATGTTGGGCATTAGCAAAAGGTTGTTCACTGGAAAAGGCTCCCCAGGGAAGTGTCAGAGTGCGAAGCTTGTCAGAGCTAAAGGAGCATCTGGAGAATGCTCTTGGTCATGTGGTTTAGTTTTATGTAGTCCTGTGAGGAGCAGGGAGTTGGACTCTGTGATCCACATGGGTCCCTTCCAGCCTGAGATGTTTGATGGTTCTACGATTCTGTACTTACCCTTTGTGCAAGTTTTGGCCTTTTCAGTTCAGTGCATAGAGAGATTAATATAATAAAAGGATTTGCATAAAACTGCTTCAATATAGCACTTTTTTGAAACAAAATATTTGGCCTCTCCTGAACTGAAAGGAATTTGGTAACTCATCTTGTATAAGACCACAACAAAAATCTGTATAAGTTGCTGTTGTGAGAGCTGCGTGCACTTCTGGCATCCACAGCACTCCATGGAAAAGAGTTCTACACTTCAGTTTGGTTTGTAACAAGGAAGTATATACTGTCATTTATTTTCAATACATGATTTCATAATTTATTCAATGCCCTTATTAGGAAAGACTGGTTGTTTCTTATTCAGTTCTTATTCATGGCCACACAATTTCATAGAACTCTGTCTTGTCCCTCATTGGTTGTCCATTTTTGAAGATCAAGGATCCTATTTATTCAGTCGTTCTTCACACAGAAGTTGTTCCATAGCTTTTGTCTTCTTTGTCATATCTTTGAATCTTGTATAGTTTTTCTGTGTCCATTTTTTAACTGGGGACCAAAACTGGACAGTATGCCATGTGAGGCGCAACAAAGACTTGGGTAGTTGGCATAGTGTCCCATTCTTTGCCAATTCTAATATTCAGATTGCTTTTCTTGACAGCTGCTGGATATTACCTATGTATTACAACTTCACAAGCACTTCCCTAAATAGCAATAACTTGTTCAGAGCACTTTCTTTTGTTTATGTGGAGTGAGGGTTGGCTTTTTCCCCCATGTTCATTAGTTTGCTTTTTGTTGTACTTAGGTTTGTGCATTAACAAGACTTAATGCACTGAAAGAGAGTTCAGTTTTCTGAAAAAGTCCAGCATATTCTCTGATCACTTTTCATGATGTTATTTATGTATTTCTCCAGTAGTCAATTTTCCAACATCCTGCTTGAAGAGTATGCTATGGAGTATTCAAATTACCAAAATGGCAATTATTTTTGCAAATGCAGCTAACATTTTGACTCATGCTTTCTGAGCATCTTGCATAGATTTTTCAGAGTTGGTGACGCTGGCCTTCTGAGAAATTAGGTCTCCTGAAGATGCTATTAGCTATTGAAAATTATTTAGGATTTTTCATCCTAATTTGAAATATATATATATGTATAAAAATTGTGTATGATAATAAAACTAAAAGAACTAAGTTGAAGTTTCCATAAGGGGCAAAGGGCCAGGCTTCTAACATATTTATATAATAAACTACTTCTGTGGGTAGTGAGAGATGGCCACCTCAGTTTTGTTAAAAATATGATTCTGAAAGCATTTTTAAGGCTGTCCAGACTAAGAATTTCTTGTACTATAACCTCCAAAATTGCATATCAAGAGCAACATTTTCTGAAAGACTTAGTTTTTTCTATAGAGATATATAAGCTATTTGAATACTATTTTGTGACCTAGAACTCCAACCAAAACTCTAAAATCTTTAGATAAGCTTATTTTAGCATTAAGTATTTGGAAATAAATATTTGAATGAGAGGTCACTGCTTTCTTAACTAATAACAGTTCTATCATTTCCCAAGAGACTGCTTTAAAAAGAAATATAGCAACTTCTGTTTGATAGTAATAAAATTTGTGGCAAAGGCTGTGGGATTCTTCTTTTAAGGTAAAAACAAAGCTTTAGTATTTCTTTAGTCACTGATACACAGGTGATCAAATGACAGAAAAATAAAATGTCTTGCCTCTTTGCACAAGAAATAGCATCACATTTTTATATGTAAGTCTATCAGAAGAGTATGCAGGCATAAGAAGACAGACTTGATTACAGAGCTCAATGAAAGGCTCCTGTCCTTTGGCTGCTGGATTAGACCACAAGGCTGTTGCTACTGCCTGGTCAACCATAACAGGAAAAAAAAGAAGAAAAATCTCCCCAGTAATCTAGCATAAATGCAGAAAGAACTTTTATCTTGAAAGAGAAATAAAAAGAATGTGACATCTTCAGTCTGCCAAACTGGAAAAGGGATCCCTGTAAAATTCATATGGCAAGGGAGAAGACTGCCCAGGCATTTTGCATTTCATCTGCGCTAGTAAAAGCTGAAGAATGAAGACAAAAGCAGAAACTTACCAGCTGGGCTGAAGAGAAGGAGGAAGTAGGTAAATGCAGGGGGAAGATATCCAGGCTTGAGGTGCAAGTTGTATGACAGGAATATTAGGCAATATTTTTATTTATTTTAGTTCTGTATCTGCTGTTTATATAATGTAATAAACTCACAGTCCTGTAGGTATCTTTGTAGAGAGCATTCAAAGACGCATCAGTGTGTTTTCCATGGCTGATACATGTGATGAAAGTTGACCTGGACTGTCTGGGAAGCAATGTTTTTGTCTGAGTAATAGGCAGTACATTTCTTTGGCTTGCAATGGGTGAATTAACATGATTGACAGAGTTCTGTTTATAACAGCTCACCATGAGGAAATTTATCCATTTATCTTGAAGAAATTTTTCTGAAAGATAATATTTCACCAAAGAACTTCAAGCTCTGGTACAAGCATTTCCTTGCTTGGGAGTTTGGTTTTGTTACCTGGACCAAATCAGGGGTTTTAAAAATTATTTTATCTTCTTGAATCTTACTTTAAGTCTCATGTATGGCATTCTAAGGATATTTTGCAAAATATATCTAAAAATATAATCTTTCATACTGTTTGTTCGAAGTATTTTTAATAATTTATCTTGTGTAATAGTGTGGCTTCACATACTGTGTGTAGCTCAGCAATCAGAAGTATGTTTCCATGCTAAACCTTAAAATCAGAAGTCCAGCCTCGCATAAGTTTATTTTTAAACCAGGCCTTGATATTGTAGTTTTGAGGCATAATGTTTCCAGGTTTTGACCTGCCAAAAGTCTTTCATTGTGCTTAAGAAAGCAGACAGCAAAGCTGAGTATTCTCAGTAGCAGAACTTACAACAGAATGATACAAACATAGTGATGTTGGAAAGTGAGCTGTTTTGTATTTGCTACAGACATCACATGGGTGTGTGAGGGTTTATCTTCCAGAAGAGATTCTGCTGTGGTTGTTTATGAGGTTTCCCTCATAAACATAGGAGTTTGAGGGCTTTTTTTTTTCAGGTTAGCTTCAATGCTTCTTGATCTAAGATCAGCTGAGTCCTCCCTAATCTGTGTGTGCACACTCTAAACAAGTAGCCCCTTTTATAGCCTTATTAACGTGGGAATATTATACAAGTCTTACACAGGTGGAGAACTTGGGCACACACAAATGTGCTTATTACAGAAAAAACAATTCCAAGCGTGAAGCCCAGTAATAAAATAGAAACTTTGCAGGACCTTCATTAAAAAATAGAGAAGTTGTGTCCTAGCATTTCATTTTCAAACGTTCTGTTCTTTCTATTGCTTGCGTATTTACCCCACTGTGTTGGGATTTTAATTTTTTTTTACTGTGCGGATTTTATTCTTTTTAGAAATCTCTGGGTTTGCTTCCTATTGGCTCTCCCATGATCATTGTACATCTAATGGATTCTCTTTTTGATTTCAGTGGCAAAAATCTGTTAGCTGAGTCCTTCAGATTTCTTAAACTGGTTGAAAACCATCTCTTTAAAGATGCTGCAAAATCAACATTGGTTTCTGTCCATCTTCTGATGTCTCTTTTAGTGTGATTATAATTGCCTTCTGGTAGTCACTGGTAAACTGTTATCAGTTGGTACAGTAGTATAAGACTTGTAGATTTTATGTCTTAAACACCTATTTTATTTATGAAAGCTTATATGGAAGTTGGTTTGGATGCTCCTGGAATGTCTGTCTGGCTCCCTTCTGGTGTCAGTAACAAAATGGTTTCCTGACCAATGTACTTTTTTTCTATGAGCTCCCTTCTATAAGAAGCTTCAGGAATCTGCACAGTTGACACTTCAGTTTTCTACAGTATCTTAATATCAGATCACATCATATACAACTCTACCAAAGACAGTATGAAGATGTGCTTCATGCTGTGTCATGCCACAGCAGTAGCTTGCTGGCCAGATTTGGGTCTTTGTGAACATAGCCAGCTCAGTCCAGAGTGACAGCTCTCTGCATGTGGATGTGTCAGGCCCTGGGACTAGGTCCCTGTAGTTATCTAAGAGAGTCAACAGGAGCAGCATTGTCTATGGAGATCTTCCAGTCCTATATTCCTAACTGGCAAAAGATACAGGCACTTAATGCAGCTATATGAGATATAATACCTGTGTACAAAATGAGTCCAGTTATCCAGACTCATCTGTGACATTTTGCACTGGTAACTTTTTAAAATGCAGTTCAAGTTCTTAGTTAAATACATCTGTTGAATCATAGCATGGATCTTTGTATATATATACAACAAATTGTTTATCCAGTACATCAAACTCAATGGATGATACTGCTTTGTTTTCCAATAGAATTCTAAAAATTGCCTCATGCATATACGATGTATCTAACTTCATTTATTGTTTCATTAAGGTCTTGGCATTGACAACAGGGCATCTTTACCACAGAGCAATTCTTCTCCATGGGATGATACGCTTTTCAATATATCCATGCATGCAGCAATACGACATGGAAAATGGAAGTTACTAACTGGATATCCAGGTAGCAAAATAATTCCTTTTTGTGCAGTGTGGCCTGTCTCCCAACTGCCACAAAGACAGTTTTATTCTGTTTCGTGTATTTTAATTTCTTAGCAATTCTGCTAACTTCTTATGATTTTGACCACATGCAAAGATCTAGAATGGGCACTTCTAAAATCCAAACAATGTACTCTTTTGTTTTCCAAATATTTGGTCTATAAATTACTATAAATCTAGCGGAAAAACTGTCACAGAGTATCTCAAGTTGGAAGGGACCCCTAAGGATCATAGAATCCAAGAAGAAAGTCCATTAAATTAATTGATATGAAATAAAGTAACATGGGATTCTGAATCCAAATGGTGCACCTTTTATGTGCATAAATAGGACCCTTTATTGGTAGCCTTGGACTACAGATACTCTGGTGCAGGGCTAGAGTTAAGGAGTGCAGCAACAGTCACTGACTGCTCAGGGGCTTGTCAAGGGACCTAGTGAATTTGTCAATACAGCATGGCTGTGTCTCCGCACTACTGCTCCATATCTGAGAACTGACCCTTGGTCTGTTCCTCTTTCTTCAGGCTGCAGTCATTGGTTCCCTCCACCATCGTTGTTCAATGTGTCGGAGATTCAGTCATCTGATCCACCGAAGAAGAGACTTTGGCTGTTTGATATTGTTCATGATCCTGAAGAGAGAAATGATTTGTCTGAAAAATATCCTCACGTGGTGGAAAAACTGCTGTCACGGCTTCAGTATTATCATAGACGTTCAGTGCCCGTATTCTACCCTGATGAGGATCCCCACTGTGATCCAGCAGCAACTGGGGCTTGGGGTCCTTGGGCATAGTGTATGACTGCATCCTAAAAAAAAGCCCAGCAAAGTCTGATACATGGACTCAGAGGCCTAGTCACATGTCTTACTTTTTTTAATGAACTATTGCTAATGTGAACTTCTTCCTTGAGCAATTCAGTATTTTTTACTCTCAAAATGTTTGGAATCTTGTTTCATTTTTTTCCCTCTCAATGCCAAAAATTGTATGTGGAGTGTTAGTAAAATTATAAATCTATTTTTTTAATATTCTTTGTTTAGAATATGCTTTTAATGGAGAAGATAAAACATTGCCTTCTTCCTTAAAAGAGAGTACTTTTCTTAAAAAGCTGCAAGGGACACCCAGAATGCATCTGTCTTATGGAATAAACTGATTTTTGGTTTCATGTTTGTCCAGAAGAAAATTCACCCGGAAGCTGTTACGTATTTGTAAAGACTGGAAAAAAAATAACACGAAAGTTTGCATGGTAATTTTTGCCTTTTATGTGTACCTCCATTCAGAAAAGGGAAGAGGTGGAAATCTCCCACGGTAAAAAAGAAAACCTCACACAGTACAGCAAAATTCCTTTTACTTGTTCATTCTTAATGTATCCAACTGGAGTAGAGAGTGGTGGTCAGCAGGAGGGCAGGGCTTCAAGAGGGATCTTGAAGGGCTAAAGAAACGGGTGAGTAATGACACCATGAAGCTGGACAATTGCAGAGTACTGCACTTGGGATGGACTAGGTGCATGCAGGAGTCCATACTGGGCCATGACCAGATAGAAAGCATTTTTGTGGGGGAAAAAATGTGAGTGTCCTGCTTGACAATAAATAGGACGAGAATTACCATTTTCTCTCTTGATGAAGAAGGCCATATGTGTCCTATATAAGCAAGAATGTAACCAGCATTTTAGGGGAAGTCTTAACTGTTTTCTGTCGATACTAGAGTATAGCATCACATTGTGAACTCGCCTGTACAAGAGAATTATTGACCAGTTGAAGTCAGTTCAGTGAAGGACCATGAATCTGATCACAGGAAAGATAGCAAACATGGGGAGGCTAAAGAAATGGGTTTAAAGTTTATGCTGGAGAAGAAAAGGGAAGTTGCTATCTTCAGCTACCTCATGTGAGGGTGTAGAGAAGAGGAAACTAGACTCTTCTCAGAGATGCAGAAAGATGGAAAGTGCACAGGGGGTTCCAATGTGATGTAAGAAAAGAAAAAGCAAAAACAAACCATGAGTTTAGTCAAATAAGGGAACTGCAAGACTGTGGCAACTCTGTTCCTAGAGATGTTCAGCCTGGGGTTGGAGAAGATTCTGAACAACATAATCTATTCCTGAAGCTGGATCAAATTTGAGGTCGACCCTGCTTTGTTAGAGATGGTGAGAAACAACCAGGTGGCCACCAAAGGCCTGTTCTGCTTGAATTACTCAACAATTCTGTGATGTACAAAACCTTACTTCTATTGCCTGCCTGGTAAGCACCCTTTCTTCTCCTATATTGTTTCTTTATTACCATAGTGTAGTCTGTTTTCATCTTGAAGTGGGCTCTGAGCCATGAAGAAACCAGGCCAAGCAACATTTCTCAGTTACTCGTCAAATTGATGCAAGAGCAACCCACCAGCTTATTAAATGTCTCAAGCCTTGAATTCTGGTACTGCTTTTCGGTGTCCTTGGCCAAGTTCTCAGGATGCAGAGCTCAATCTGTCATCATATCCAGAAAACAGAGGTCTAATTGCCTTTTTTCTGGCTCCAGGACCAACTCTTATAAATTGCACTACAATTTTGCACAACTTTTCCCAGTTTTCTCATGGGAGACTTCTGCTAATTGTTAGCAAACAGATTAATAAAGATGTAGACCTTACAGAATTTGTGCATTTTTTTAAAATAGAAAGATATTCTGAAAAAAACTTTAAAAAGCTGAAAATGCATATAAAAGTGAACATAAATTCCTATCTGATACACCTGCTTCTCCACTACGCTGTCTTGAATCTCATCTTAAGTCCTTGTCTTTTCTACCTTTGATGTTTTCCTACAGGGAGAAGTGAAGCAAAAGCTCTCCAGAAGCCTGTTCAGCTGTTTGTCTTTTCCCAAAGAAATCTTTGTCTCTCTCCTTTGTCACTTCCACTATTTTATTCCAGTTTTTTTTTCTATTGTATTTCGTTCACAATCTTCAGCCTTGAAGACAGAGAAACAAGAAAAGTAGCTTGGGAGAAAGTAATTCTCCTGTAATGGAGTATATATTCTCTGTGGTTTGGTTGTACATGTTCCTCTGGAACCCTGTCTCAGACCAAGGTTCAGTTTCCTTCTCCATTCATCTGTCAGTGACTGAAAGCAGATGATTGCAGCAGGATGTGACTAAGGGAAGTTCTTCAGATTATCCCTCACAGTTGCTCAGAGTCTCAGAGATTAGTTTTCTGTTCCATTAGGTTGCGCAGCCTTTCCACTGGGGTCCTTGGGCATAGTGCACAGCCTTACAATACTTTCTAAACTGTTGGTGTTCACACAATTCACACATTTCCACAGCTTGACTAAACTGTGTAAAGAATCATCTGTTTGTTACCTGCCCTCATATAATTTGAATTTTCACTGGTAAAATACATCTACTATGACAGAAACCCTTACTATACTACATTTAGCAACTTTCTTATTACCCAATATATTTAAAATATTTTTTAAAAGTACATATTTTGCAAAGGTAGTCTCGAAACTGGTACGTAATCAGATGTCCTTCTCTTTCATGGAAGACATTTGAGCTTTTCTACCGTGTGGCTCTTCACCCAGGTCCTGTTCAGATTTTAGCTAACGTGCAGCTCACGCAGAGCCCTGATGTTTGTTGGGAGCAGTGCCAGGAGTGCTACAGGAAGGGCAGGGGTATTTATGAAGCCAATACGACCTGCAGCTTGCTGTCTGCTGCAGCCCTAACCCTTCCTATTCATTGTCCGTCAGTTCCTTCAGAATCCACTAACTTACAGAAACCGCGTAGACCAAACCTTCAGGCTGGAAGGTGTAAATACAATAGCTTGCATATCCAACATGAGCCAGGCTGCTGAGGCTTTCGTGCTTCCTGGTGTGATACATGGGAGGCCTGCACCATGACAGAGGAGAAAGGATGAGCACTCTGACTACCACCTAGGGGAGTAGTTTGTTTTAAAGTATGTAAGTTAAAAGTTACAAATTAGACAACTTGAGAGTTAGAAACCTCATGAATTAAAGAATGAAGTAGTGAATTCTGCTAGTCTAGTCTGTACAAGGGGGATTGAGCCCTTGTTTCCTTTCCTAATGAGCTCATAAAATAATTTACAGACTATGTTGTCCTGTAAATGAGAGAGATCCAATTGGACCATGACAGTCTTGGCTTCAGAGCACAGCAGCATTTCACTTTTGAGCTTTTGAAGATTCTTTATGGTAACTGAGGCTCAGGCTCTGTTATTTGTGGACCACATCAAGGGAAGGAAAATGTAAACACCAAAACCTTTTTATACTCTGCTGCATCATACTGACAAAGCCTGCACCTTCCTTCAGTAGCTCTAGAAAAACCTTTATTGCAGTTCCCTTTTCTAACCATTGCAGTTTGTTTATTTTATACTGCTATAATGATTTATTCTAGTTTATAACTTACCCTGTTTAGTGCAACTGTAAGTTTTGTATCCTAATTGTTTGTAGCATACAGTTAGTAATATGGTTTGGAGTATGGGATTCTGAAAGAGTAAGGTGTCAAATTGCCTTTCATGACTTTTAGATTTACTATTTTTGTATGTATCTTAATGATACATGTTGTCCTTCAAATATGTTTTTGGGATAAATCATCCAAATAGCAGAGGTTTAGTGAGTTCTCATTCAGAATGTGTTGGTTAGTTTATTCTGCAATCAAATGCAGATGGAGATACTGACACCATTTCCCAGTGTGTAAGGCAAGTAGATTCAGTAGATTTACATTATTCTCTTTTTTACAGTGCCTATTTCTGACTAGAAAGCTAACTGTTCCCAGTCAATATCCACATATAACATTTTAGTTTATATTAGCCATTACAAAATGTGGTTGCCACAATAACAAGGGACTGGACTCAGGGGTGTGGGGAATTTCTGCCCTACATTCCTGTGTGTCCTTCAGCATTCAGTACTCATATTACATGAGAAAAGATGTTGGCTTACCCACAAAAGCAAGACTTTTTGTTAATGATATTTTTAATACAAGTGTTGCGCTTTCTTATGGTGATATGTAGTCTCTTGGAAGAGAAACTAAGTTGTAAAAGCTCAAGTAAATAACGTATTTGAGTCTCCTATCAATGTCAGCTCCTTGGGTAAAGTTAGAAAATATAAAAAAAACATGTAATTTTAATTTCAGAGGTAGAGCAGAGCTTCTATATGTTCTCTATGTCCTGCAATCTGCATTTTAATATCTTGCAGATATTCTAGTTCATATAATTCACTTATTACGAAGAGACTGTGGCATGTCACTGTCTTGTATAGGTATTAATTCACCCTCTCTTTCTTCTTGTTATATTTTAACATTCAAAGATTCAATTTTTTCTCAGCTACAGTATACATAATTATTCTTCTAATTATTTTCCGTGGGTGGTCCTTCATAAAACATTGAACTGGATTAGGGGGGAAAAACCCCATCTGGCTGACACATTTAGGTTGGCATCTGCAAAGAGTTGTATACTGTTCAGTTGTTTCGAATTGAGAAATAGGGAATTCTTTATATGTTTTGTGGTTACTTGAGTAACATTCAAAAATGCAAGTATTTGAACTCTCTAAATAAAACTTCATTTCATTCCTTTCCAAGTTAAGATTCATTCTAAATCTAGCAAACATCTGAGCATTTTGAATTCAAAACTCTTAATTTTTATGCTGTAGAAATTATTTAAGCTTCAGAAAAGTAACAAGTTTAGGAAGAATGCTCACACTGACTACACATTTTACATTGCTTATTTATGAAAAAAGATGCATACAGGCAAGAAGGGGATGATCTTAAAAGCAAAACAGAAGATCTGGATCTGTTCTTGAGTCAAAGACCCTATATTCAGCCTGAAAAAAATTTGTTCAACTTTCCTTAAGTTGATATACAGGTCTTGGGTAAAGATCTGAGTTTAATGCTCTTTGGAACCTCTGAACAGAACC
>JAWWMP010000093.1:47351497-47363782 GCA_035047865.1 Dendrocincla tyrannina | reverse complement strand
TAGTGAGCAAATTAACTTTTTCTTGGCAGGCTGTCACTTCAGCTCTCTGTTATGACAAAGGGTGTATTCAAGTCATTAATATGCCAGGTTGCTTGAAAACTTCATGCTTTCCCCTCTCAAAAAATGGAAAATTAGCTGAACTGTTGTCTCAGTATGTCGAAAGGCACAACTAAATATGTTTTGCCTTTTTTTTAACGCAATGCCATAACATTGAACTAAAGGAGACAAATTCAGTTGTTGGCATATCAGCTTAAGCCCTGTATACCAAGGGAATCTGCAGATCTAGATGATTCATTACTACCAGTACAGGAGGGAGTAGAAGTTGCTGGATGAAATTCTGCATGTGTGAAGTTGGGTGCATGTTTAATTTTGCATTCAATGGGACTAATATTCAGCTGCTGGACTCAAAACTCCTAAGAAATTAAAGACCAACCCCATGACAAAGCTAAAAAAAATATTGGGGATGTCTGTTCTTCTGGCATCTGCTGATCCCTTAATGTTTGGCAACAGTGCAGCAATGAGATCCAGATCTGGTTCTTGACTCTCTTGCCTCCAGTTCAATTTCAGTATTTTGGATTTTGTGAGGAAAACTTGGACGTGCTATGTTCTCATCATGGAGGGGGTAACATGAGGGCATTTCCTGCTCCCACCCTTGCTTTCAGGCGACACTGCTTCAGTTCAAGGGCAGAGGCGTGTATGATAACCCGTTTGTTATTTTGAGGCCAATATTTGGAGAGAAGTTGGAAGTAGAATGCGCTTTGCCTCTTGTACTAAGATAAGTGTAACTCTGGGAATGTCATCAGCTCCTGCTAAAAGGCAGCACTGAGTCTGGGGAAAGCCCTGGGAATATTTTGCTGCAGTCGCAGCTTACACAGGACTGTGGAAGGGGGAATTGAGAGGAGTTAGGAAGCTCAAGGCTGACTGGCAACCCCTCTCACTGGCGCTCTTGGCCACTTGGCAGTGACTGGAGCACTTTTCCCCAGGTTCCTGTTTACAATGGCATAAACCATTCACCAGAGGCAGCCCTTGTTGGCATCAGTTCAAAATGAAGCATGTGACATAGCTGCAGGTAGATTGCTTTTCTGAAACACTGGTGCAATCCTGGATACAGAACCCAGGGAACTGCTCCTGCAAAATCCAGGCTTCAGAGAGGTCACCACATCACAGGGTGGGTCTGTCCTTAGCTGTAATCCTGTTCACCTGAGGCTGAGTTGGCTCAGCTGTAGTCAGTAGAAACCCAGAAAGTTGGAACAAGGTTGCTTTATTGCCCTTTGCACCCAGGTGTTCATGGCACTGTATTCAACTTCCATCCCAAAGGCACACCATGCTGCCTCCCCAAACTGAAGGCAGGAGCTGCACATCTGTGAAACTGCTTAAACGTGTCCGAACATTCTGCTGGGGAACTGCCAGCACCCTTGGTACTTTCGGCCAGAAGAAGGTGATGGGGGTGTGGTGGTAGGAGTGGGTGGGACCGCTGGGTGTTCCTGAGACCTTTGCTTGAGAAGCGCTCCACAAACACAGTGGGAACAGGGCGCAGCAGATACTGTAGGTATCAGCCACAGATACTATAAGTATTAGTATCAGCTGCTGGGGGGGGGGAGATTAATTACTCCACTGGGACAAACCAGAGAGGTTTCCAGCAGGCTCTGTTTGGTGGCCCCTTGTTAGAGCTTTTGTATGTTGATGTGGATTTGCGCCAGATCTTGGCTCTTTGTGGGGGTGGAAAATACTTTTTTTCTCACTGCAGATATGTTTTCTCTTTTTTCTTGTAGGTGTGTGATGTCAAACAGTGGGCAGTCCTCGTAGCCTCCCCCGCCAGCCTGCAGTGTCATGTGCCAGTATGAATATTAAGAAAGAAAAGTGTACTTCAGAGCTCGACATCCCAGAAGGCAAAAAGGAGGAACTAAACGGAGAAAACAAATGACTGCACTGCTTGCAAAACTTGGGGCTGTTCACTTTTTCTCCTGAGAAGCTTGATCCTGGCCTTCGTGAGACAGTTGAAAGAGTAGGCAGAGCAGCCACAGTGATTTTCTTAGGGTCCTTTTTTTCCTTTCTTAATTTAATTTTTTCACCTGGTGCCTGGATTTTAAGACTGTCTTCTGCACTGATCACAAGCACTGGACATCAATATGTGTCATGTCATTGTAACGTGCCGGTCAATGCTGTGGACTCTCCTGAGCATCGTGGTGGCTTTTGCAGAGCTCATTGCCTTCATGAGCGCAGACTGGCTGATTGGCAAAGCAAAGCCTTCAAGCTCCGAGGATGTGGACAACAGAACGGGGGGATCGCAGGAGCCTTACCACCCAACACTGGGCATCTATGGGCGCTGCACCAGAATCTCCCACATGCAGTTTTCTAGACGAGACACGCTTTGTGGTCCTTATGCTGAAAACTTCAGTGAGATTGCCAGTGGGTTCTGGCAGGCGACCGCTATTTTCCTAGCCATGGGAATTATGATTCTCTGTACCGTGGCATTTGTGTCTGTCTTTACTATGTGTGTGCAGAGTATTATGAAGAAAAGCATTTTTAATGTCTGTGGGCTGCTACAAGGGATTGCAGGTACGTGCACTTTGACAGTAACTAACATTTTTAATTTTGGGGCCATTCAGATGAAGAAATGTAGCAATTCTGTCCTGTATGCAGACAATGTTAGGCAGACCCAAAGTGATTCTATACGCTGATGTTTATTCAAACACAACTGAAATTTATAGCTACACAGCATGTAATGCATTGACATTGGCAGCAGAATTGCAGCCTAATGTGTGCCAGAATGAACTGACCAATATTGCTTTTGTTTCCGGTTCGTTTTTTTCCCCCTCTGTTTGAATTTCTTTCAGTTACAAAAACTTCTCTCCTTTATTACCAGCAGAGAACAAAGTTAATACTCACATTAAGGCAGTCTATCTCCCTCTTGCTACTTTAGTAATTTTTCCATGGACCAAAGGCGGTTCCCTCAGTGTCTCAAAGGCTTCATGATTGTGGTGAGAGTAAATACCCCCCAGGGCTAAGAACTGCCTGCAGCTGCACACCCAGTTCCTCCAGCATTTAATGCTAAGCAGCCTCCTTCAAAGCTGTGAGCTTGACAAGTGGTACCTTGTGATAAACCCTTCCCTTAGCCAGCTTATTGTTCAGCTGCCGCTACACAGCCCAGTAAGCTTATCTTTTCACTGTCCAAGGATCAGCTGTGCTTTGCCTGAAAAGATGAATTTGTTAAGAGATTTGGTGTTTCTGCTTAAACCCATATATTTTACAGAGATTAATTGACTGTTAGCAAACCAGCCCTGGACAGCCCTCGTTGGAGAAGTATTTAGCTTTCTGTAATTGCAAGCATGCATGGGGAGAACCTGTCTCGTACACAGGGTTTTATCATTTGTGCTCTGTGTGTGTGTGATCACCTGGAGGAGGAGAATAGTTTTCTGCCCTACCTCAGAGAGCCGTCAGAGGCTGTGAGGAGGGAGGGAAAGAGCAGGGACACTTTTCTCTTTCTCACTTGGTGGTGCTCTCAAGCAGATATTTTAAACTCACAAAATTATTTCATTACAAAAAAAATTAGGAGTTTTAACTTGTTTGCTTTAAATGTGAATCCAACCTTCCCTCTTCTCACCTTCACTGAGATGGCTAACCATGTCTGTGATGACTGTACCTAGACAGGAGGTGTAACGATAGTGTTCAGACCTTTGTGAAGCTGGTTGGCTTAATTTGCTTGGTTGAGACCTAAATTAATCTTACTCTTAACACACATGAAGAAGTAAGTGAAAACTGAACTTACTGCCTGCTGCAACCCTCCAGAGCCAGCATTACAGGCCAGGGACTGGCTGATGCTGGCTCCAGAAGCACTGGCCTGGCAGCTCTCATCATTGTCTACTTCATGTATCTTCACTATAAAATTGTAACACATTTCACGCCACCCACAATGTCAGGTTTGTTCTTCGAAGCAGAATTAGATCCCTAAATTGGCTAAAGATGCTTCTGTTTCACATGATGGCATACAATTAGCATGTGAATGTCCTTTAGATAAACATGACAAGTTTTGCTGTAATCGCTCCTGGTTTGCAAAGTTTGCCAGAAGCAGGGAGACAAGGAAGCAGCTTGGCTGTGCAGATAAAGCCAGGGGAAATTGTCGGCTTCTTGCTTTCTTGCCCTGTACTTAGAATCCACGAAACCATTTTTTTAGGAGATGCAGTTACTACTTCTTTTCTGTTAGAGGGGTATTTGTATGGAAAAGATTGCTTAGCAGCATAAGTACATCTTTGGCATATCAGATTTAGGTCTGTTGAAAAGATAACTTCACTTAAAACTGATAATCTCAAAATACCTAATCCGTCATCTAGGATGAGCAGGAAGTAGGTTCTTGTAATTTAGAGTAGTGTTCTGGAGACCTTGTGAAAATACATGCGAAGAGATTGTTACGTGTTATTGTCAATCCAGATGCACCTGTCATGGGACTTGCGGCCTGAAGGATTGAACAATACGGTTGATAAAGCCTTTCTTACGGTTGATAAAGCCTTATTTAGGGGGTAAATCAGTCCTTGAGCTGTAGTGAGGATAGAAGCACTTCCCTTCTTATAACTTAGGTAACGACACAGCATGAAACCGGGTAACAGAAAGGTCACGTTACTGAAACCGTTGCTATGAGAAGTACGCCTGCCAATATTTGCAGCCAGGCGTCTCATGGCTCACAGCTCCTTTTGTGAAGATTAGTTTTATTGGGTCCACTGCTACTTTAATGCCAGTAGCATTACAGCATCCGCTTACTTAGTTGCAATTATTTTCCTTGTGACAGCTGTTAATTTCAACTTTCTCTGTTCCTGAGTTTTGAAAAATGCTTAAGCAAGTTGCTCAAGGGGGACAGTTGTCAGCATGGTTAATCCATACAGGGATTATGATAGCTAAACTAATGCCCTGACCAGAGAACAAGATACAGCCCTGCCTTAATCGTTTTAACCATAACATCATTTGTTCAAATGTGAACAATTACGTTTTTAATAAGCGTAGGAGAAGAATTCACAAAATAATTTTGTTTATCAGCCTATGTCAGTCCAATATTTGCAAGTATGTCAAACATCTCCTTTTCAAAGATGAGATGCACTCATAGTAGAGTCATCTACAGGAACTCAGGATCTTGCAGACTTAATCTTATTTAAAATCTCTATATCTTTGCAGTGGAGATTTAATATAATTAGAAACATACAACAAGTTAATTTATTCCTGGAATTCATCATGAAAAAACAATAACAGACACCGGATATATCTTTCCAGTCTAGCAAGATTGGATGAGACCTGGATGATGCCTATGGTAAAATTGCAGAACAGAAAGCAGCATCTCTTCTGTTATGGCCCTTGGACAAATAGGCAAATTCTCATTTAGGCCAGCAGGAAGAAGCCATACTTTGTGGCAGAAAATGAGAAATACAAAGCTATAAAGGAAGAAAATATGGCTCTTGTTTAAACTCCTGTAATTCCTTTGTTATACAGCTGGATCTTCTAACACTTGCTTTCAGACTGCAGTGCCTTTCATTCTACAGGTATAAAAACAGTAATCAGTAGCCCCGGTTTTGGAGATGTTTGAGGATTGTTTCACCTGGATAAACATGTTTGCTCTGCATTAGAGAGTGCAGAGAACGGAGCCATGTAGTTGAATAGTTAATTACTACTCAGCAGCAAGAAGACCAGGCAGACTTTCGTTTGTATGTCATTTTGTCTATTTTTACAGTCCATGAACCACTTGAAATGCAGAGGCTAGAAGAGGCAGGATGTTGTTACATGATAACTGACAAGAATCAATTAAAAGTAAATTTGCACAGCAATCACGTATTTATAGGAAGTAAATTAAAAAAAATAAATAAATTGGTGATCCCCTATTGACACACCTTGGTATGCATATAGTGTAGTTGCATATGTGTTTGCAAGTATTATTTGGGCTTGTGTCCTTCACTTTGATGCTAAGTAATACAATCTAGCCATAACCTAGCCTCAAAGGAGGGTGGGGGAGCTTAGGACAGAGCCTACACCAGGTTCGGCTTCCATCTTTCATAATTTATGAGGTTCATAATCAACAACTTTTCTTGGCTTCTTTTTTTTAACCTCTGTTATGTCTGGGTGAACAGGTCATTTCCCCACAGCCAGTGGCTGCCTGACCTGCAGGTGAGCCACAGCCTCCCATCAGCACCCTAATGGTGTGCCCAGGTGGCACCTAAATTAGCTGCATAAATACTGTGTCAGCCACAGAACCTGAGCAGACCCCTTAATTTCCTTGTGGGAAAGTGGACATCATGCGCCCACAAAGGCTTTGGGGAGAGTGAGAAAGGGTGCTGATCTGTCAGGAAGGCAAATGGGTTTGGGAGTTCAGTTTCTATTACTCCTGTTTTGCCATGCTGAAGCAGGGCTGCCTTGCCAGGCACATTTACCAAAAGGGGGTAAAATAGCTCCTCTTCTCTAAAGTCTTTTCAGGGTGCTGAGGGTTTCATCTGGGAGGCCTCTGAGGTCACCCCCTTCTCATCTTTTCCTCTCTTCATAGTCTACTGTCTCCTAGCTCAAACAGGCTTGACTAAACTGGTTCCTGACAGAAGCATGGCAAAAAAAAAAGCATGTAAAAATTGGGTTGCATCCTCAAAAGACCAGTTGTGTCCCAGCTGCATGCTGAGGGGTGTCTCTGGTCTGTTCAGGTGAATGCCTGGCTGCATTTTGCTTGGCTGGCTGTGCCACTGGCACTTATGTCTTTAACAAGCAGACATCCAGTCAGGCAAACCAGATGTTTGTGTTTTCCAAGGCTGCTGCAGGCAGGCTGAGAGCATTAGGTTCCCCTGGACACTTTGTTGAAGTCTGCCTGCTTGGGCCTAGGTGCTGGAGCTTGTGCCCTTCTCTGTCACCTCAGCAGTTTTTCCTCCAGCATTGCTGGGTGGTGACTCAGCTACTTCCGTTCCAGGGTCTGAGAGGCTTGGGTTTTTTCCCTAGAAACTTGTCCACAGTACTTTCTCTTCCCAGGTACCTCACAAGCTCTCATGGATTCATTCTTCTGATCTTTCTATGATTTCCCTATATTACTGTTCATGTCTTCTGTTTCCTTCTGTCATGTCTTAGGGGTTCCTCCATCAGCAACTGCAGCTGTACCTTGGCAATAGTTCAGTGCCAGGAGTGCAGCTTTATCCTCAACGCAGGGAAACTTCTCTGCAATTTTCTAAAATGAAGAGATGAACTTCAGTTTGAAGCCATCTGTGCGTGTAACTATCTTTGCTGCTGACAGAGTTTGTTCTCCATCTCTCACACTGGGAAATACTTCAGCCTGTTGTACTTCCTGGGCATCATTTTCTTTCTGGGAGGCTGGGTGATTAAGAAGATGGCCTGAGCAGAGCGTGATGGGAAGTGTCTGAAGGGGATGAGGATCTGGAGCTGCTTGTAGGGGTGGATGAAGTAGCATCCAGCTGTGCAGGGTGGGCTCAAGGTGTGTGCCATGTGATTTCACACTCCTGGCCACTAGAAGGTAAGGAGGCCACTGGGAGTTGCAGAGGAGGAAATGGGAGGTCAGCCAGGCCTTTCATTGAAGCAGAGAGAAAAAGCAGAAGGAAACGTAAGCTCTGGTGGAAGGGGCAGGAGGCTGCTATAGCTCCTTGATGCTCAGAGCATAACAAGAAAAGTTATGATGGTTGTGGCATAGTTTAGGATATTTGCATGTGGGTAGCATCACGCTGGAAAAAGGCATTATTTCGTCTGAGAAAGGGACAAACTGGCAAGCAAGCTAAAAAACACCTTGTGAGCACATGTTATTACCTGCAGGCTATGGAAGCTGCTGCATGGACGGGCAACCCAAGTAGTAGGAGAGCAGAGCAAGAGTGGTTTTGCCCTCGAAGGCAAGGAAGCTTCTTGTTTGTCTTTCTAAAACGCAGAGCATGCATTTTTCAAAAAGCATATTTCCTCTTTGGATACAGCTCAGAGTTTTTATTTTCTGATGCCAGAATTCTGAATTCTTGAGGTGGGAAGAAAGAAAAAAGGAGGGGAGAGGGATTTCTAATGGAAATCCTGACAGTCTGAACTGCTTTTGCTGTCTGCAGTATAGTGCTTCCTGTAACCTATATGGCCAAATGCCAGCATGACATCTAATACAGACTTGGCTGCTGAAAGTTCAAGCAAAGGGGACTGCTGTGTTGGAATATGCCAAGGAAGGAAAATTGAGTTCAAGTGCTAAATTGCTATTGAGTCTGAGGGAGAGCATTAGTAACTTCAAAGAAATAAAATTTTCAGTGTTTGTTTAGATTTGATGGTTGACTCATCTCCTGCACTATCAAGGTGGGCACTTGGGAACCACTAGATACAAAGCAGATTAAAAAGAATAGAAAAATAAACCAAAATTTCTCTTGGCAAGCATAAATCTCTTCCATCAGACTTCCACACTACCCACTGACCAAAATTTTACTGTGGCACATGTGCACACTGAGGTCCCTTGCCTCTACCACCATAGGTGAGATGCTGAGCACTTCTTTACACCCCTGCCCTGGTGAGGTAGAAAGGAGTGCTGGTGACCCAGAGAGGCCAGGGGATGATGGGAGGGCAGCAGGGCTCCATTTCTGTCAGATTTTTGCTTCCAGGCCTCAGAGCCAAGACAGGTGGTGTTGTTTGTGTATAGGATGCAAACACTAGGAAAATATTTAAACTCAGCAAATGCTATGTTTTCACTCAAACACAAAAAGAAAGATGAAAGGAGCTCTTTCAAGTCAGGGGGCTAACTTTTGCATAGCTCCTGTCTTTGGTGGTCCTGGTGTGGTGGTGAGGAAATCTGTTGCTTTGAGTTTTGCTTCCTTCCCCAATACGGATGCCCTGCACTCTGCTGTTGTACAACTTGTGAAGCCACATGAAATTCTCCCCTTCCTGCATCCCCCTTTGCCTTTTTTCTTCTGGCCGAGCCTTAGTTCCTCTGCAGTTCCTCACCCCCACACCCCTGAGGTTTTGCTTGTGCTGCAGGATCAGTGTTGAGGAAATGTAATGCCTGCATCCCTTTCACCTCTGCTTAAGCTGAGGCAGGTTGTTGCTTTGGCCACCCTTGCTGGGCAGTGGCCATTTTTCGTTCCATTTCTGCCAATTCAGCAGAAGTGATGGATGGGTTGGAGCACATGGCGCTCACTGGTTTAACAGCAGTGGAAAAGGTTATGGTGAATGGTGTGAAATGTACTGAGTCTTCTCTGTTTCTTTCATGGACAGAGCAATTGACACAGCCTAATATTTCCTTCCCTGAGTCACGAATCTCCCAAATTTACAAATTACAACTGAATTTCTCATTTAGCAGCTTTGAGGAAGCCTTCTATTGGGTTATCCTAGATTAAAAATACTCAAAGCTTTATTAGCTTTTAAGATAAAATGTGAGAGGTGGCTGTGCCTGAGCAATGGCCCTATGAGTGAAGAGTCTTTGTTTACCTCTGCATTGCTGAAAACTTGTAAGCATTAGACTTTTCTCCTGTAAGGTTCTTTATCTTGACTTAGTTGCTGGGTTGACATCCACCACATGGGAGCCCCCATACTGTGATGACTTTACATGGCTGACAGCCAGCAAGGAGGCAGTGGTGTCATTTCAGGGCTAGGGACTAATTTTACTTGGAGACTCCACATTTCCTTCCCTCCCAGCTAATGAGGACTCTCACTACATACATGAAAATTATTAAAAACTAATGGCAAATTTACTCTTCCTCCCTTAAAAGCAGGAGTCTGCAGGCTCACACTTTGCTCCAGAGAAGTCCAAGCAGTGAGATCACACCAATATAAAAAAACCCAGCCCCTGAATCCCCCACATGATGCATTTCTGCTAAAGCAACCTGCATCAAGTTGATGAACTGACTCATTTTTTTTGGCTTTCTTGGTAGGTAGTAAGACATAATGGTTGAGTGTCCCACCAGCAGTCCCCTGCACTGTATTCCTATCACTATTTCCAGAGCCCAACACCTGTCATGTCATCATACATTTGCATATGTTTGCATAGGTTTAGTTATGAATGAGAATCTTTGATTTGCATAAAACATGGGAAAAAGAGAGTAGGGATCTTACCTTCTTCCTCAACTTGGCATAGGCAGTGGTTAGGGAACTGCTTTCTCTTCTGGTAACTGCGTACTCTTACATCTCCCTAAGACAATTTTAAAGGAAAAATGTTCTGTGCAGGTTTTGAGCCATCACCTGGTTATAGTTTTAAACTATTGATTCTCCTACTTTAACTTAGAGTATCCCAGATACACTGAAATCTGTGTATGGGAGCAGTCATCTGCAGTGACTGCAGGTATGAAGGTATGGACTTTGCCTCAACACATTGCCTGCTGGCAATCCTCCCCACCCTCAACAGCCATGCTTCCAGCTTATTCCAAATCACCTCTGCTTGTGTGAACCTGCACTGATTGTGGTGTCCAGGTAGGCTTTTTAAGGCATTATTCTTCTTAAGGTTATGAATTTTTCTTTTGTTTGTTGTGCAGCATTTCCAAGCAGGCCAGAGGCCATCTCCAAGGCACTAGAGCATGCTGAGTCTCCCCTTTCTTTTGGGGCAAAGACTTACTTGCTTCTGGTCAGCTGCTGTGTTTGGTGGGTCTGGCAGCCATCCCGGGGGATGGAGAGCAACTGCAGAGGCAGGTCTGGTGCCCTGTGCTGTGGGCACTGTAACAGTGCTCCTTCGACATCTCAGCACTACCCTGGTGCTTCTCCTATAGCCAGTGTGGGGTGCTGGGACCACCATGTCAGCTGGCCTGAGCCCATCTTGTGAGCTCTCATCTGTGATTAAAGTGGTATTACTGAATCATTTCACAGGGCTGAAGGTGTCTGTTGTGCAGCTGCTGAGTTGGAGGCCATAAGTTTGCTTGTCTGGCAGTGGGTGAAGCAATCAAAAGTGCGCAAGTGGTGACCTGGTAGTATCGCTGCTGGGTTTGTCAGGGAAAGTTTGTGTATGTGTAAGTCTCCTTGGCTTACGCTAGAGAAGTACATTTGTAGAAATACTTAATACGTGAAATTGTTTGAGTAGCATAGGGACACATGGAAATATGAGCAATAAAGACAGGGTGCCTGGCTGTTGCAGTGTCCCTGGCTGATTCTTAGTCTACTGTGATTGCACAGAAGAGGGAAACAAATAGGATCACTGCCTCTGGGGTTGTGGCCCACCTGCACTGCACTGCAAGGCTAGTCCCTCCCTGCCTTTACCCTTTTTCTCTTTCCCTTTAAATATTGTTGCTCAGTTGTGCTGCTCCATGGGAGCCTGTTGCAGTGCCACCTCATTGATCACAGCTGCTTAATTTCCTGTTTCTTCAGCAGTATTTAAAAGCTTTTTTACTATTTTGCTAGGAAATGAGTAGATAGTTTGAGGCTTTGCAATGGAAATTGGCTTTGTTAGTATATGCTGTTGTTTAATATGGCATAACAGCAGCTGCACAGGAGACTGTCAAAACTTAGCATGCCTTCACTTAGCTAAAAAAGCATCTGCCTAACTCCTGCTTCAAGGGTTGCTTCCAAGGATGGAATAAAAAGGCTTTTACTGAGATCCAACCCCAGCATATAATGTGGCGTACAAATGCCCACAACAATAGACTGGTCTGTTGGCTTTCCACAATGCTGACCATGCACTATGCAATGTATAAAAACCAGGAGTAGCAATTGCCTCATGCAGCTGCAGGCCCTTAAGAGGTGAAAAGTTCTTGGTGCACAAATACAAAAGGACTTCTATAGGAAAAGCATTACTGAACTGTCTTCAGAAACATTGCACAGTGATGCAGTCTACCGGTATTCGGTGCTGTAATGTTTTGCTTTGGTGTCTAAGGAGAAAGGAGTTGCTTTTACATCATTTGAGTATAGAAGGCCTGATGTTTAATAGGCTGTTGTAATCAGAAAATATTTTTAAACTAATGACAACATTAAAATCTAAATCTCATAAAGGCTTCTTTTTGAAAGCACGTAATTATGGCCTGATAATAAAAGGTTATGTGGCCAAATTGCTTTCAATGAAAGATGGGAAAATGTTCTCTGTGGGTAGACTTACACCAAAGACATATAGATGAGGTCTCTGGATAAAAAAGTAATTTGACTGTTTTTTTGTTGTCATTCCTAGGCATCTGACAACATTGTATGGCATTCTTTCAGACCTCTGTTTTAGGGAATCCTAAGAAGGAAGGTAACTGAGAACTTGCAACAACTAACAAAAAGAAAAATATAATTTTGAAAAATTATCATACTGATTTCAAGAAGTGGGATAGAGCTAATTAAGAAGTAGGAACAACAGTAGGTGTAGATCAGAAGCTGCTCTCTCAGAAGTGTAGCCCTGCTTCAAGAGGG
>JAWWMP010000093.1:47261440-47276102 GCA_035047865.1 Dendrocincla tyrannina | reverse complement strand
TTGCTTTTCTTCTCCCTTGTAAAGAAGTTTTTCCCCTTTCTTTGGCCAAATATGACTTTCTGTGGGTTTTTGTTGTGCTTATAGTGAGAGATCTGCTTGACATGGCTAGCTCCAGTGGCATTTCTGGGGCAGCAGCTAACCTGGAGCTTGCCCTACACTGCCTGCACCAGGCGCAGGGCAGTGTTCCGGTAAGAGGCAGATATGTGGGTGGAATGAATAGTGGACAAGGAATTAATAAGGACTGGGGACTGGTACAGCCCTTGCTGCCTGCTCTTTGAAGACGGGATTTAACAAGGAGCACTTGCCACGTGCTGTATCTCCACAAGGAGGCTCTGCCAACCCATGTGCTGCAGCAGGGGTGAGCCCAAAATGGCTCAAGCAGGGGGAAAGCCTCTCCTGGGGGCACTAGGTGAACGATCCTGCAGCTTTCTCCCTTGAAAACTCCTGGGAATCTGTTTTCTCTTAAGACATTTTAACATGGGTTGAGGAAAGATTTCTAAAAGCCTCAGTGGGCTGAGGTGATCCTGGATACAAGATGAGCTAAATCATAGGGTTGATGAGCAAAATCATGATATTGGGGAGTGGAATCAAAGGGTCAGGGAGGAAAATGAGGAACTGAGGAGCAAAATCTCAAGGTTTTACTGATATGAGCAAAATCTTACTCCAGCTTACTGAATCACTGAAGTGGCAAAGGAGCTGAAAGAAAGCATTTACCCTTCTGGCTTCTTGTGGTTGGGAAGTTAAGTCTTTTTCCCTTCAATCTTGCAGGAGGCTCTGAAGATGTTGCTGTCAGGTGGGCCTCAGACACCTGAAGGCCATCCCTTGGCTGATTATCATTATGCAGGTAACTGAAGAAGAGCTTGTTCCTTTGCTGACAGATAGTGCCATCCTCTTAATTGCCATGTCAAGCATTTATTGTTTAAAAAGTAACAGGAGAACAAGATCTCATGTTCTTCAGAGGTGGGGAAAGCAGCAGCATCTCCCTCTTCATTTTTAATTGTTTTCTGTGCTTTTTTCCCTGGGGAATGTCTGTTCTCATCTTCATTGCTTTTTAAAGGAGAGATGTTGATAAATGAATAATGAATGATGCTGACTTCTTTTCAGCTGAAAGTGATCTGTTTTACCAAAGGGATCTATTCTGAATTGAGAGAATGATTGATTTACCTGTTGCTCTTTATTGCCAGGCTCTGATAGATGGACACCTGAGGAGAAGGAATCATTTCAAAAGGCTTTTCACACCTATGGGAAGGATTTTCATCTCATTCAGAAAGAGGTAGAATCATTGGACATTATTTGCCCCGATGGATATATACAATGGAACTAATTCTGGTACCAAATACCAGAATTCAATCTCCCTCTTCTCAAATACCAGAAATATTAATATAATAATGAAGTGGTACACTGGCCACCTGTGTGAAAGGTGTGATTCTGCTTTTCCAGCTCTTTTTTCCAAGTTGTTTTGGAAAAGAAGGCTTATGTTCTGTCAGATCTCTCCTGAATGTGAGCCAGTGCTTCCTTGGCATGTTGTGGTGGGATAACTGAAGAGAATGGGGGAAAGAGAAACCGTGCTAGATGGATCTGTTGTTGATCTGTGCCTTATATGTTTTACTGCAATGCCTAATACCTATTTTGCTCCCCATTTATTTCATTTTACTCCCTGTTCATTTTACTCCTTTTTTTTTTTTTTTTGCTGGCTATTTTATTCCATACTCTAATTTTTCTCCAATCCATCAAACAGGATCACCATTTTTGATTCCTTCTGTTTGTCTCACAACAGATTCAAAGTAAGACTGTGGCACAGTGTGTGGAGTACTACTACTTCTGGAAAAAAGAATGTAAAATTGCTACCACTCCTGCTCAGGTGAGTGGGAAAAAAAAAAATCAAAAAATGCAAGGAGGATCAAAAAGCTGAGAAAATGGGAGAAAAAGTGCCGGGAGGCCTGTGCACTGGGAATGGTGCAGCAGATACTGCCCAGGACCTTATTGCATTGCTGCTTTGAAATACAGAATTCTGTAGAATAACTTTGACCCAACAAAATAGCACCATCACCAAAACAAGTGTTGATTCCTTACAGAATTTGTCCTGAAGTGCTTGCACCCTTGCTGATTCCAATCAGATCCTCAATTCCGCACACTTCCTACCATGAGTAATCCTGGTTACGTTGAACTGGATGTTGCAGATTTTCAGGGATCTTTCATAGCATCCCAGTGCACTCTATAAAAGGAGCTGTTGGTGTTGAAGCTCTGGTAAAAATTTTCTTGCCAGCAAACAGGAAGTTGGTTCACAAAGATGGACATTATTTTGGGTGGTAGAAACTGGGTAACTGTGTATCTTCAATAATTTGACTGAATTTTCAGCCCATTCCCTAGACGTTTGTGGAGGAAAAAAATATATAAATAGATATTAAATAGAGAGGTATAAATGATAAATGTAGAAGTAGCTATATAGATAATTACATATTTATCCTACCACTTTGGGCAGTAGAAATGAGATGGTTTTTCTTCCGAGTGCTATGTTTGTTCCCTGTTCTCACAGCCAAATCCAGCATTTTCTCAGCTCTGTAGTGTTTGGAGGAGTTTGCTTGGGGCAATACATTTTTGTGCTGGAAACTAATTTCCAGCTTTCTGAAAAGAAGGATGAGTTCATAAAGACTCTTTGATTTCCAGACTGTGGGCAGACCGAAGAGGAGTGAAGACCTTCCCAAGGAGGAGAATGAGGAGCTGAAGAAGAGAAGCCGAAGGAGGACACGCAGCACCGTGTGTCCATGCTGTGAACCACCACAGCCATCCCGCTCAGTGGGAGGCCCGTTTCCATGTGGGATGTGCAAATGGTGTGAAAGTTATTCTACTTTCTGCCAAAAACCTGCTGCTTTGAACTAAAACAGACTGAACTTTTCAAAAGTGCCATGGAGCAAGCTGAGGGCAGTTGAAGGATCACCTCTCACAGCTGTGTTCAACATTATAATGCACTTTAAGCCCAACAAGCTTATTTAAATCCCAGCATTCAGAATGAACCCTTGCCGTGCCCTAACAAGACAGTCTGTAGAAGTCGGAACTCCAAAGCTTGGTTTAATGGAGTTAATCAGATTACAAATATAATGTACTGAAAAGAAAGAGAAATTTGAAAGAGTTGAAATAACAGTTCACAGTTGAAATATAGTTTCACGGTACTTATCAAATGAAGAATATGTCACATCCCAAAAAGATGGAAAGTCTTAAAAGTTGAAACCTTGAAGCTTGATTTAATGGTGTTTATTGACTTAAAAATTAAGGAATTCAAAATGCTGCTTTGTTTCCTAACTCTCAGGGTGTTTGAAACAATGAAGGAAAGGAGCACACACAGGAGAAGCCATTGCCCGCAGAAGGAAGATGACTCTCTTCCCAAGAAGAAAAGACCAAACTAGGGGTTGTCTGGGGCTAGCAAGAGTTAGATGCAAATAGGAGTTGATGCAGATAAGATTGGTTTTTAAGGTTTTAGAGTTGAGGTTTTTTCCTGTTTAGTTTGTTAGACAGAGATTTTTATTAGTAAACAGAAGAAGTTTGGTGTTATGTTCTATCATCTGGGGTTTTTTATTTACTAAATCATTAAACCAAAGTTCCTTCCATTTTGTCTTTTTGTCTTTATGAGAACATGATCCAAAGTTTGTTACACTTGTTTGGTGTTGCAAAAACAGCATTTGCCTTGGGCATGGGCGTGCACATTCTGCAGGCCCAGCTTCTTGCTCAGCAGGCAGAGAGCTGCAAAGGTGGGTCCTCATTATGCCACTGAAATAATGGTGGGATTTTATCCTTAGATTCCTAAAAATCTGAAGTGGGAGTGAAAAGGGAGGCTTTGATTAATTTAATGAATTGGATCTAAATTAGTGGTCTTGTCTCGTACTTGGAGGGATAAAACACGCTTTTTTTGTTTTGTATTCTTTGCCAAGCCACAAGATTTTCATGGCTTTATTTAACTTGGGCGAATGGATGGACTTGACCACCTTTAAGGTCTTTTCCAACCTGACTGATTCTATAAAATTAATATCCACATTCAGTACAAAGAAATCAGAAGTTCAGTTCAGTTTTCTCTTTAAAAGACCAACCTCCAGCTCCGGGCCTCAATTAATTTCCTTACCTAAAGCAGAGCAGGTGTGAATACTATCCTCTTGCTTCTCATACCTTGTATTTGCACCCAAAAAAGCATCAAAGTCACTTTTTATCTAGCCTGATGTACGAGGTGTGCATGGCAAGGTTTTGGTAGCAGGGGCTGGGTAGAATGGAGAGGAGGGTGAGGGAAGGGGGACTATGGGGTTGGCTCTGAGAAAGGCTGCAGGGAGCTTCCTGGCATCTCATGGAGCCAATGCAGGTGGAACTTGTAGAGCCTATAAAGTACCTACTTTGCAGTGGGCATTTTTTAGGACTGTACCTACTTGGTTTGCTGTTGTGTGTGCAACAAGCACACAGGGAAGGAAGTGGGATTTACTTTTGTCTAATATTGGGCAAGAAAACAGTAAAACCTACTGGGGTTTGGCTATTTGGGATCTACGTATTAAAACAAATTTTAAGGCTACTAGTGTAACAAGGTAATTCTTGTAATGTTAGTCTCTTAGACAAATCCCAGAGTCTTTTTAAAGGAACGTCAAACTTCCTCAAGGGAGCTGGCAGACAGACATAGAAATTCTGCATTAAATGTTGTGATGTACATGATTGCTTTAGAGCAATTGACTTTTCCATAAATTTCCATTCTCCATGTTTTTAAGAGTTTGGGTGGATTAGGTATTGTTTTGATACAAGTTTTGATACCAAGATTGGTATTACTGTGATCTATTCTTTATATCAATATGTGACTTCTCTCTGTTCCAGAACAAAAGCTTGCCCTAAAACCAAGTTAGATTTAAATAATAGCAAGAGAGGGGTTTTAATATATTTTCTTATATATTCTATATATTCTCACAGGTAGCAATTTTATTACATTTTAAAGCTTTTCTGTTGCAACCATGAGACTGAATATTTAAGATAGGTATTATGTGCCTATTTTCATCTAACAGTTGAGGTTAATTTAACTCCTATTAAATCCTAATTTCTGTTGCTTCATAGCTCTTCCTGCTTTTGTATTACTTATTCAATTAAATAACTGTTTAAATGGAAAAAAATAAAATTTCTTTATTAACTATTTACTTAGAACAACAAAAATACAAATCAGGTGGCTGCACACATGAAGTGACAAAAGAAGCAACGAAAGATAAAGCACCCAATAGTAATTATAATAAATGGCTTAACTAAAAATTTGTAAAATGAGTATCTCATCACTCATTTTGACTTGCCTGTCTTATTTAGATGGAGATGTCTCACAGCTTTGCTGTAATTTAGCTCTAATAACATCCCTGTTAAGTAGATGCCTGTTGAACAGACAAGCCTTACTTAAATAATGACACTTCACTAGTGAATTAACTTTCTCCTTTGCAATTAAGTAGCTGTCCATCACATTCATCAGCTTACTAAATCATCTTTCAATATCTTCATTATGAAGTATTAGCCACCCACAGTGGCAGGCCATACAGTAACTCGTTTCCAGGGCTAGATTTGAGTCCTTTACATACTGATGGTAGTAGAGAGGAGACAGGATACTGATAATTATTCGGAATCTCAGGATAGGTGACTTCTCGATTATGAAGAACAAAGGCATTTACTTGGCTGATACAACAATAAAATGCTAGGTTATTATAATGGTGACTTTTATATAGAACTGCTTTGCTCACATTGCATACACATCTACAAGCTCCATATTCTGCCCCAGATTTGTTAGATTCAGATCAATTTTATTTTACAGTGTTTGTTCCAGGGTGGAGAACAGGACAAAAAGTATATGATGTTTTCTTTAAATTCCTTGTCACTCACAGTAAATGTGTGTTTTTTAGAATCTGAAAATCAGAGAAACATATTTGTCAAAGGTCAATTAAAATCAGTGATTCAGATTTTCCATGTAACGTGGGCCATAAGCTTTATCTAGCTAATCTAGTTTTCAGCCAAACAAGTTAAATTTAAACCCAACAAGTGGAGTCTATTGAAGAAAATAAACATTTAGTCCTCATCTGTAAATGCTTTTTTTTGTTTGTTTTTGTTCCTGTAACTGACCACTTTAATTTTTATGGGTAAGTACCTTATTTTGTATTCTATGGCCTTAATTTCAATTAATTGCTATTGTGTCTACCTTGAGTGACTTCCTTCTTTGTTAGATTTTATTTTCCCCGATGAGATACATTTACAACCTAATAAAGTCATCTTTCTTTTGGTTACCCAGTCAAATTGAACCCATAAATTTCTAAGTTTCTGTAAGGCTTTCTCTTTTTTTCAAGTTTTGAAAAAGTGATTTCCAGTCTCTTTCATATCCTTCCTTGTTCACAGAATCACACAGGATAGTTAAGGTTGGATGAGGCCACTAGTGGTCATCTGGTCCAATCTTCTTGCTCGAGTAGGGTTCCCTAGACCAGCAGTACCCAGGAATGTGTGCAGACAGCTTTTGAGTATCTCTGGAGAAGGAGACTTCACATCTTCTCTGGGCAATCTGTTCCAGTGCTCTGTCACTCACACAGTATAGAAGTTCGTCCTCAACTTCCTGCGTTCCAGTTTCTGCCCATTGCCTCTTGTCCTACTGCTCAGCAACACCAAGGAGAGCCTGACTCTATCCTCCTGACACCCTCTCTTCAGATACTTGTGTACATTGAGAAGTCTTCTCTCAGTCATCTCTTCTCCACACTGAAAAAGCTCAATTACCTCACCCTCTCCTCATAAGAGAGATGCTCCAGTACCCTCATTATCTTTGTAGCCCTCTGACAAACCTGCTCCAGCAGCTCCACGTCTCTCTTGTCCAGAGGAGCCCAGAAGTGGCCACAGCACTTCAGGTGAGGCCTCACCTGGGCTGAGTAGAAGGGCAGGATCAGCTCCTTTAAACTGCTGGAAATACTAAGCTATTACTAATGCCTAAAATAATCAATTAATTAAAAATTATATTTTTATATTGATAGCAGAACTGAAAATTATAGTTCTGTAGTTACTACTACTTCTTTCAACTACTTTCTTGAAATGCATCATCAGACTCCACAGAAATGATAAATTTCAAACTAGTTATGTAACAAATTATTTGACTTCTCTGTTTTCTGTTTTCCATTGGTCATGGGACTAGAACGCTTCTTGCTATATTTGTCTGCCTTTCTTCCTTCTGTTTTCAAGGGTTCTGAAGTGTACAATGACTGAATATTCCAATAGGTCTTCAGAGAGATAGTCAGATAATATATTTTGTGAGCAGAAACTTGCTTTATAACTCCAAAACTTTGCCTGCTCTTTGATTTCTTCTTGGATGGCATTCATTTAAGTAAATGAAACTGTCTTCTCTGTCTTTTACAATGCATCTCTCAACATCTGATCTACTTATCATATATAACATTTACAATTAACAGCAGGCAATAGAAATAGAAATAGAATTAGAAATAGAAATAACAGAAATACTGTGTGATACAACTGACCAAGCACAGATACCTACTTTAGAACAAAATTCTTTGGTCTCCAGTAATAAATACTGTTCCCTGTGGTTCTGTTCCATCTGAAGTGTCATTCATCCCTTTGTTTTGTTTCCCATTCTTACAAGAAATACTGGGTGATGATTGATAGCCTTTTTCTTGAACAGTTTCCAAATTTTCTGAGGTAGCAAAGAAAATCTGCAAATATGCCTTAACTTTAAAAACAGTATCTCTCATCATATCCTTTTGCTTATGGCAAGGTCTGTTCCACCATAGTCAATAAAGTCAAAATTACTGATGTCTCAGGAATAGCTTTCCTTTTTAATAGTTTGTTATTTGGTAGCTGTCTGTTTTGCTGCAAAACTGTTTCCAAAATCATTAGCATCATCATTTGGCACAAACTTCTGTGCATTGAGCATCTTTCTGGATTTCAAATGAATTAGTATATTTCTAGAAGTTCAGCCAGGCTGAGCAAAGAATATCTGTTTGTTAGTCTCTTCTATTCAAATGCAAATATTGAAATTACATTCGTATAGTCTAATCAAAGAAAACATTAATGCTTTTTTTTTTTTTTTCTGAATCATGCAGTGCCTACTGTCTTGGGGGATTTGCAATATTTGCAATAGAGTGATATTAAGTTAAGGTGGTAGGAGTAGTGAGATTCTTCTCATCAAACAGAGATATATTTTTCCAAAGCTAGCTTTTTTTCATAAAGAGATTAGCTATTATACGCATTTATATGAAGAAAATTACTATATTACTTGTAGTAATTATAAGATAAATGCAAACAAGAAACAAAGAAACCATTTATTAGGCAATCTGCACAATAGAGTTATTCATAATTAAGTAATAAGAGCAAAATATCCTCTATTTCTCCTTTTAGGCAACAGCTTAAATGGGATCCTGACACTTATTGAACTGTGCATAGTCAGTTACAAAAACTTGGAAAATAGGATTGAGATTCCACCTTTTCTCAAGTAGGAAAAAGTTGTACCTAAGCATACTTTAGAAGTAGTGTTTTACAGAAGGGCTGTCCTGGAAGACCAGGAATGAGCTTCATTCTCCAACAAACATATGAAAATTTGAGATTAGTGCAAGTCAAATAGTCAGATGGAAGAAACAGACAAATTTAAATATGTGGCACATGGGGACACTTAAGTTCTTGCAAAACATAGCCAGCTCCTTGAATTTTGTGCCTTCTGAGAGCAAAGAGAGCAATGTTCAATCACATGTTTAGAGGCTGTGTGTTAAAACGTAACAGCCAAAGCTTCTGGGTGAATTTTACTGTCCCAGATAAAGTGGCTAAAATAGTTTAGCTAACTTATTCCACACTTCTGTAATCATGTTTCTGGGATAATCTAAATTTGTGTTATTAACTAAGAGAGGAGGTTTTTTTTTCATGGCAGGTTCATTAGCTCTAACCTCAATTTAGTTACCATTTTAATATCAGAAAGAGATGTTCTGTAAACAATAAGAAATTTCTAGAAACTTAGCTCTGAACTGAATAACCATCCATATAAGCAGTTGGGCTTCTGTCCAAAATTTTAACAAACCTCCTTTTGACAACAGTATTGTTCTCCCTATGCAAAATGGCTTAAATTATTCTACTGGTAGTTTCTGCATATCCAGGTATCCATCACCTTTCCTCAAAAGGAATTTGCAGTTTGAGTTATCCTCTCCAGTTCTGTATAAAAAGCCTAAAGCACTTTCCAGCTGGATCTGATAGGCACAAACCAGGAGGTTTGCAGGCCCTCAACTGACTTTTGATTCATTTAGCTTTGTTCCATATATTGTTATTCTAAAACATGAAAAGCTGTAAACTGCATAGCATTAAATTTCACACACCTAATTTTAAGGTAGCAAATGGTGAGTTTGAAATAGCTATGACAATTCATCATCCCATTATTTTCCACTGGTTCTACAAGCTTCATTAACCTTGTTTGGTGAATTTTGGGTACTCAAACAGGAAACCAAATTCAGCTTAAACTTACCTGGTTGTAACTTCATTGTGCTTCAGTTTCCTAGGACAACTCATTATTTTTTATATTTATCCCATAAGTATATTACGACTATTTGCTTCACAAACAATAATCATGTATCATAGGCATGCTCATGTATTCAAAAGTTAGTTTCTGTATTTATAAGCTGTAGTTTAAGTCTTGTTCTATGTACTACTGTATTATGGCATATGAGCCAGCCTTCCAGTAGGCTGCTCTTGCTTTATGTAGTAAAGAACCAGGATGCCAGCTGTGCTGCAAACCTTGTTACTAAGAGTGTGATAAGTGGGGCAGTCAGGATGCAAAACCAAAAAAAGGGAAACCACTGCAAAACTCTTCTGGGGTGTCTGGTCTGTCTAAAATACATACATACTGCAGTAGAACTGCACACTTGCTGCTTCTGGCTTCTCACTGCATGGGGGACAGGGCAGAGAACCTCAGTGGTTTCCCTGCATGAAGTAGCCTGTAACAGCCTGGCTGATACAAAAAGAGGTTCACTGAAAGTCACACTGAGATCCTGGAGGCAGGACTAGTTTTCCTTAGAATGGACTCTTTACCTAACAAATCTGTAATCAGTCTGTGCTGAAGAAGGTTTCTGGAAACACCCCGAGGCAATCAGTGATAGCTCTTTACTATGCAAGTCTGTCTCATTCTGGTTTTTTTCTGCTTAAATTCCTGAAGTATTAATACTGCATTTACAGAACCCCTTAAGGATTTCTTAAGAATGAAGTTAATCTGGAAGTATAAAACTGCATTAGCTGGGGTTTTCTTCAGTTATTGTTCCACAACTGGTTTTCTTTTACATGGAAAATGCCAAATGTGCAAGAAGAAAGTTATTAAGATAACCTAATGTTATGATATTCATGCTCTCACTGATGTGGAAGAGTAGGATAAAATTTCAGGGATTTCTGAGAGCATTGTCAAATACACTACTTCAATTATTCTTCTCTTCCAACTTTAACAACCTGTTGGAATACAGTGAGTGACTGACAAGTCGATGAATGTTACAAGAACCAACAAAACGCTGGTTTTTTTGGTTGCTATTTTGCAGTGTGTGAGGCAGCAATTATAAATCATCTACTGTAGCACAGATTACGTACTTACAGGATCAAACCTGTGAGCAAAATGGAACTGATACAACTTAGCACAAAGACATCTGAACAAAGCGAATATACTGGATACAGGAATCTGCATTGGTCAATTTTCACAGTGAACACATTACCACAAAATAATTGCATAAGCTCATGATATAAACACTGGAGAGTTCCATCACAGAAAAGGTAGGATTGTGACATAAAACAGAACAAAGGAATTTATCCATAGGATTTCAGAAAATTTAATCGCAAGTAATCACTTAAAATTTCAGTTTTAGTTTTAACATTGGATACTACAAGCCTACGTAACACATAGGTCTGTGAAAAAGTACATTTAAAGCCTATACTGCTGCCTTTTACAAAAAGCAAGTATCATATGTAGGTACCTATAGGAAGGTTATAGATAGTTTTTTGAACACAATGGTTGACTTAGTTCAATATGTAAAGCAATGTTCATGTTTGCATTAATACAAAAAATCTTTCATAATCACATCACTGACAATCCTTCTTCTATGTAACAGTTAGCCAGGGAATGTGTGTGTGGGTCCCTATGGAAAATAAATATAGTGTGTTGCTTTTTCTCTATGATATTTAGGAACAGAAAAGTTCTCAGAATGTTAAACATTCAAATAATTTAATGTAGTTCTTTCCTATGATTTCTTATTAAAAGAACCCCAAATCATATAATGTAAACACAACACTGTTTAAAACTGGTTGGTTTTTTAAGCTGCTTTGATTGCAGTGAGTAAGAAACAATTAACGAAACAGACCCAATCCATGCAAAAAGTCACTAAATTCAGCACAGGTCAGATGAATGCCAGTGACACATACTCTCAGTCTCCCACAAAATCAGCTTCACTGATTGTACTCTGGTCTCATAAGTGTATGTAAGTGCATGTAACAATATTTTTGTTCAGAAAACAAAATATTAGCATCCCTTCTGAAGCCCTAATATACCCTAGCAAAGTAAATAACCATGATAATCCATTATAAATAAATGCACGGCTACTCCCATTCTCCCCATTGAACCTTTATGATTAGTATCACCTTTTGTAAATGTATTCCTGCATAAAACATGGAAGAGGAAATTCACAACTGCTGACTCTCTCTTACCTTGAAGTATAACAGCTGCTTAGTAATGTTGAGTATTTGATGGAAGTTTCATGTGGAAACATCTACCTCTTGTGCCCAAAGTTGGAACTGCCACAGACAAGACAATTTTCATTAACCAATACAGAATAAAACTTCATGTATTATCATTATCTCCTTTTGATACTGATTCATACTAATATTATAGCTCTTCATACTGTAAGGATACTGTGGATCTTTGGACAGTCCTTTTCCGTCTGTGAATTTAAAAATCAGTTTTCAGGAGGGGTTAGAGGCTCCATGGGGAGAAGCCAGGCCAGGAAATCATCCCACATTAAAAAAAAGTTTCAAAAGCACTGATTCCTAATGCAATTAATTTAATTAGATGCCAAAGGTAAGTTTATTTCAGAAAACCCAAATTAACTTCATGTGCTAAAAAGTGCCTGATGAATATAAACTCTTATTTTGCTGCTAGGAGGCTTAGAATTTAAATTTATGTGTGTGCAAATGAGTAAATTATATCAAGATCTTTAGAAAATCAGATTTGGTTACTTTAACCCTTGTGTTGTGGAGATAATTGAAAGGTTTTCTATCATGTATTCCTCCAAACCTTCCTCTAAAACAGTGCTTTAAAGGTAATTTATTTCTGAGTTACCATTTTCTCTTCAATGCAGTTTTTATGCTATTTTTTTCCCTTTAATACTTTAGATGAGATTTTCCCATGCTGATTCTATGTTCCAGTCTCAATTTTAAGAACATCAGAAAGGCCAGAGTGGGTCAGAACAACAGGTCATCTCTTAGTCTCCTGTCTCCAAAGAGGAGACTTTTGAGATGTTTTGAGACTTAGTGTGTGGTATCACATTTTCTCTGCACTTCTGACATACAGGAAGTTGAATGCCACTCAGAGAAACTAAAAGAGGGCAAACAATGTACAGAAAGAAATGAAGAACACTATTGATGAAAGTCCAAAGTCTTGGAGAAGGGATGCACTTAGGCAGCCAAACTATTGAGTTCCTATGTAGCCTAAAACTTACACCTATTGCTGTTTCAGAAAGCCTGAAAATTCATTTCCATTTAGAAGTGTTTTGCTGGTGTTGTCTGTTCTGGTGTTTGTAACTGCATATCCCTTAAAATGAGAGGGTCTGAATTTAGACACTTTCATTCATTGGTAAGGTCTTCGGTAAAAGTAGCCTGCTTTTATAATTACTAATTCAGCTTAAATTAATTTTTGCTCAAAAATATGTCCTCATCTTTTCTGAAAATCAAGCACTTAAAATCATTGAATCATAGAGTCATTAAGGTTGGAAGACCTCTAAGATCGTTGATCCCAACCTTTGACCAAACACCACCATGCCAATTAAACCACAGCCCTAAGTGCATTGTTCAGTAATTTCTTGAACACCTCCAGGGATGGTGACTCCCCCATATCCCTGGGCAGCCCATTCCAATGCTTAACTACTCTTTCAGAGGAGAAATTCTTCCTGATGTCCAACCTGAGCCTCCCTGCTCTGGCCCGAGGCTACTTCCTCTTGTCAAGATCATTGATGTAGCTAGTAAACAGGACCAGCGCCAGTGCTGAGCCTTGGGGAACCCCACTGGTGACCAGCTGCCAGCTGGATGTAACTCCATTCACCACCGCTTTTTAGTCCATTGACCCAGTTTTTCATCCAGTGAAGAGTACAAGTACCCAAACCACAAGCAGCCAGTTTCTGCAGGAGAATGTTGTGGGAAACACTGTCAAAGGCTTTACTGAAATCCAGGTAGACTACAGCCACATTTTTTTCCTCACCTACTAAGCAGGTCACCTGGTCATCAGGTCCAAACCTGCCAGAGTCCAAGAAGTGTTTGGACAATGCTCTCAGGCACATAGTGGGATTTTGGGGTTGTCCTATGCAGGGACAGCAGTTGGACTTGATCCTTGTGGGTCCCTTCCAAATCGGAATGAAAGGAGATCAGGTTGGTCAAGCAGGACTGCCTTTCCTAAACCCACAGTAAAGTGCAGATAAAAGGCAGAAAGCTGTAAGCCACCAGAAGAAGCAAGTGTGAATGGGAACCTGATGAATATAGAAAGAGAACTTCCATGGCTGAAAAAGTGGCTTGGAAACTGGGTAGAAAGATACTGCAATTTGGTCTTTGTCTCTCTGTTTTCAGGGAACTGGATTTTGTATACTAAGATGCATTAAAGAAATGCTTTTCTCAAAGCAGAATTAGGCATTTGCTATCAAGGGTGAAATTTCAGATGCTTTCATCTTCTTCAGTTCCCCCAACCCCACATCTAAGTGAACATGTGAATGGGTGGGTGGGGTAGTGCTCTCCAATGCTCAGTGTTATCTTCTGCCTTAGAAGCAAAGCCCAACACACAAAGCTCTGCTGAGGAGAACCAGATGCAGACCACCCTGGTCTTTGTGTAGGTGTGGTATTCCCTGTTGTCCCAGCTGGATTCCTTATCCCACTCCTATCCTCCCACTATCTGGACTAGTGTGCCAGGTTCATCTATGCTGCATGCTCGGTTTTGCAGTTTCAAAGTGGTTGACATTCCTTTTGAAGGTTCTGGTGCAGTTTCTCCTTTTGTACAACACTGTCCTTTACTTATCCCATCCATTTCTTCTTCTAATAGAATGAGCATAATAAGCCTTGATTATTGTGTAGCAACTCAGACCAGCAACAAGTGACAGTCTTTCTCTGTTGAAAAACCAGTAAAAGACAGTAACAGAAATGCAGCTATCTTCTTTCACTGACATTTAATGCCTCAGTCACTAATGATGAAAAGAAGGAGGAAATGCAGACATTAAAGGTCAGAGAAACAGAACTATGTGATGAGAATGGTGTCAGAAGGTTTGCATGACATATAGGTAAATCTTTAAATGCTTTATCAAGTCTCGATCCACATATGAGATACTGTGAGGCTTCAAGTTCCTGTGTAAGAAAAGAAAATCCTGAAATATCCAGGGATGACCTTCAGCAGTTCAGCCACAAATGTATTTAA
>JAWWMP010000093.1:47236800-47248300 GCA_035047865.1 Dendrocincla tyrannina | reverse complement strand
GAGCTAATTAGTAACACAATCCCTGCTAATTGCTTATATTAGGGTGCAGCTATTACTGCCTGCAGTTAATTGCAGGTGGACAGGGGATTTTCATCTCTATTAATTGCATTTTAAACAAAATTGACCTGCATGTAAAATTAAAACATAATAACATTTGGTTCTTGGAAGTGGTGCAGTTTCAGTAATAAAACTAGCTATTGTTTTTTCTGAATAAAATATAAGAACTTAGAGGTGAACCACAGGACTAACATCATTAGGTATCAATTGATAAGTACAGTATTGAAGCAGATGGCAAAATTTTTAACACACATTTTCAACTTTACTGCTTTGCATCTTTAAGCTGTATTCCTGCCAAGGAAAATACATTTGTAATTTATTAGACTTTTTTTTTTGCTGCAGATCTAGCTTATGCATTTTGTTGAGCCATTCATCAGAAAACTCATCAGGGCTGCAAATCCATTTTTTTTTTTTTGCAGAGATTTGCAAGCATGTTTTGCTGAGAGCTGAAGGTGGTGATTTCATTAAAGTACTCATTCCCCAATTCTCTGCACAGAAGACTTTTCCAGAATCATCAGAGCTAAAAACTTGCTTTCAGCAGCTGCCAGAGGTGTTCTTGGAGTCTTAAACTGATCTAGTTTTGTGTTGGCATATTCTGTTCAACCAGTCATGGAGCGATTGTACATGGACTGCCATTTGTGAAATTCTTGGAGGAGACTCCAGCTCTAATATTCAAACTTGATGCATCCACTAGCTCATTGGCACAACTCCTTTCTTTCCCCATCTGTTAAAATGGCCCTATGCCCACTAATATGGTGATATGCCAGTTTCGGTAGGATGTACAACCCAGCAAAGATGAATGAGTTGGATCAACTGATGAGTCTACAAGATAAAATCTGAACCCTCTAGTCAGTACAGGGTAGAAAGTAAATGCAGTGTACAAACGTGGGCAATACTATTGCAGAGCACTTCTCCAACTGAAATCTGTTAGACCTGATGGGAAGTGACAAACAGTGAATATACTCTTACTGCCATGCTCTTGGCACATATGAGGATGCAAGCATTGAACTGTTGATTTGCTGTGGTACTCTATAATGTAGTCATTACATTTTTTTGAGGCTTCTTTTTATTTTCTCAGGCAAGCTTTATAGTTTCAGGTTTCACTGTGCTTTCTGAATATTTATTGCATTGTCGTGTATTTGCCTTAGACACTTCCTTTGATCTGCATCCTGAATGGTATTAAATACACATTTTTATAATTGTTGTAAGGCAGGTGCTTGCAAGAAGTTCCACTTTTTCTTAGTTCTACTTTTTCTGAAGGCTATCCTTGTCTGTGCCACCTTTGGTAGTTTTGTTTCTTTGAGAAAACCAGAATTCTTTTGGCATTCTGCCAGACTGTAAATAGCATTATGAAGCTCTTTAATAGTGTTTCTGAAATGTTGTGGACATATACATAAATATACTAGCACTGTCGGTTTTGGCAGCAACTACACCACCATTGTGGTGGTATCTTTAAAAGAAGCCTTTTCCCACCAATTTTGGGAAAGCTGGAAATACTAAGAATGGGACTCAGTGATCCGTGTGGGTCCTTTCCAGTTCAGAATATTCTGTGATACTGCTTCTCATGTTTCTGTAATCCCTTCACAACTACCCAGTGCTGCAAAGTGATTTACAAATGTGGGCAAACCCTGATCACTTGTCTCAAGACAGGCTGTAAGCTGACACGACCACTTAAGTGGCAGCACCAGCTCAGGTGGCACTTTTTCAGCCTTTGAGAAACCTGTATCTTCTGTTGAGGAGGATTTCTGTCTGGCAGAAGTTTCCCTGCAGTGTTGACGGTGTGAACACTAGCAGAAGAGGTCTTAGGCTATGAAATTGTAAAATTGATACTTTTCATCCTTTCAGAGGACCTTTCTTGTCTCTGGATGAAGTAGTGTCTCTTACTACTCTAGTGACCACAGATATCTTAGATTAAATTGCAGTCATCAAGAAAGGGTTTCAATCTGCTTTGTTATACTAGCTGCCATCTGGTTAGAGCATTTGAAATGTGAGTGGTTTGCATGTCTGCATGGATGTTGGCCATAGCAGCAACTTAGAGGTGTTCATGCACTGAGTTGTTGAAGCACTGTTCAAGTACTGTAGGTTCACAACAGTGACCTGGGACGGTGCTTTACTCAGGTTTTAACTCTACACTTTTCTATCTGTTTCCTTGCTCAAAAAGACAAAACTACACCTAAACAATTCAGATTGCAAGTACTTTGAGAAACTAGTGGCAAAGCAGTAACTAAATGAATTAAACTATATTGCTGATCAGACTCTCAGCACAGTATCCTGTGGCTCTCAGCCTTACAGGATACTATAGCGATCCTCACAGCTCTGCCTATCCTTTCAACTATAGAGTTCGCTTTTAGAGTAGTGTGTTTCTTTTTCAGATTGAAAAACTAGGAGTGACTGGAAAGGAAATGAATTTCTGCTTATGTCAAATTCTCTTTAAACTGTAGAACAGCTACACTCATAGCCATATGATTTGGAGTCTTCCTTGAAGTAATAGTTAAATACTGTGTTGTGCATTAGCAGTAAATATGGTGCTGTAATGGAAGACGGTGGCAGTACTGAATAACACCACAAGATGTCATTCAAACAGTTTGTGGCATAGACTGAAACACAGTGAAACTCAGGTCTCTTAATTTCCTGCTAGGGGAAAACCCCAAAGAACAGCAGAAATAAACTCATGCTGCAGGATGTATTTGCTGCCAATTTAGCTTCCACGTTTTATAGCTCTGAAATCAATTTGCAGTTCCTCTTTAAATGTTAAAGTCAAACTCCTGTTTAAAGTTTATGCAGTAGCATGTCCTGGAATCTGCCAATTTATTTTAAGGATTTTGTGGTGCCAGTAAAATGTAAGAAAAAAATTTATTTTTGCATTTTGTGGGGAAACATGGAACGTTCTATAGGACTTCATTCCTACTCAGATGTCAGGACCAAAGGTTATGCTGCTGTCTCAGTGTGGATTTTCTGCTTCAAACCTGGTAACATTCACTTATGTTGGAATGTTTTGCTGTGCTGAAGGCAAAAAAAATAAATTGTCTTTGTATGCTCTGGTGACAACTATGTCCTCCCAACTGAAGACTTTGAACACAAGAACAGTTCAATTGATGTTGTGTAATTGAAAGTATGCAGTGGATGGAAAATTTAATATAAGAAATGTATTGTTAAAATTCAGCTGAGTGGGACTTGTGCAACTTCTGTTCTATAACAGCTTGTTCCTTAAAACAAAAACTTGAAGCTTGCTTCCTCCCCTCTGGTGGATTTGTTTGCCATTTCCTGTATCTTACAGTGATACAGTGTTGTTCTTTTATATGAAGACCCTTTGTTCTCACCATGAGTTCATTTTTTAAAAGTTCATTCTTCTTTCTTAGAGGTGATTAAAACCTGTTCCCAAGGTTATTGTTGCATTGCTGGCTGGACTTCAGTTTCAGTTTTGATATGTATGAACCTTCTGCTTATTTACAAAAAAAGCCTTATGATTAGTGGGTGGCTTCTTTCAGTAACTGGGTACATTAGAAGTGAAACCTGACAATTCACGGGTTTCGTCTTACAGTGTTCCTAAAAAACAAATAGGAAATAAAATTAATGTATATTTTACCACAGTGGACAAGTGCTCTCTTAACAAGAATTGTTCAGAATATGTAGATGCAGCGGCAAATGACGTGCCATAGGTTATGGATTACTATTTTAGTGTGATTAAAAGTTTGTCATAGTTCCTATGAGAAGATGAAGTAACTGAGAGGTCCAGCTTTATTGCTGACATAGGTGCGCAAACCTTGGTAATCAGTGGTGTGTAGTTATGCCTACCATTTTTCTTGTTTGTTTGTTGTGGATTTGGGTGGGGTTTTTTTTGTTTTGTTTTTTGTAGAAGTGGGTAACATTGCTCAGTGGAACCTGTAATCCTCAGTCTTAACCTGAGCAAGATGCCAGTTTTAGTGACCCAAGTGTGTCCTGACAACGGTATGGCATATTCAGTTGTTCTTCGCTTGCTGTTTGCCATAATCAACATGGATAGTAAGGTGGTTCTGACATACAACTCTAGGCTGTTAAAAATATGTAAACATGGAAGAAAATTAGAAATCATCTTCCTCCACTTAATATTCAACTAGTGTTTTAAGGTGAATGTATTATTCTGGGTGTGTTTATGATGTCCATCCTGTTGTGTCATTGCTGATCTGCCATATGTGATGCTTGTTATGAAAGTTAGGTGATGAATTTGCATTTCTAATTTACAGTTCTTTAGCTTTCAAATTCTAATATTGAGGAATACAAGTATGTGGTGGTAAAGATTACAAAGGCAGCTGGAAACTGATTTCTGAATATATTAATAATTGACTCCTTACCTTTTATGGTAGATGCCATAAAGATAGTAAAGATCATATTTCACAGCACTGTTATGTATATTTCTAATTATATAAGTATATATTTTAATATTGTATATTTCTAAATATAGAATATGATATTTCTATATATATTTCTAATTATAATCCATAGCAACTTTTTAGGACAGTGGGGACTGTATTATAGTATATGTTAAGACACCAGATTATGACTCAGGAACTCGAGGAAATCTTGTTGCATTCTTTGATGTGTCATTGGACAGACAGGTGGGAGTCTTCTTGTTCATCCTTTTTTTTTTGCTCTTGGGAAGTAATTTTATCTCTTCTTATTGTTAGGGAACATGGCTCAGAGACTATATTTACTCTTAAACCTGATGTTACTGCTGAAGTGATAAAGCTAGTATTTCAATCAACTGTAATATGTGCCTAATTCTGTAAGGCTAGAATTACCCTCATAGTTTTAGCAGGGAGAGGCAAAGGTATTGATGCAGCTGGAGAGTTGCTTCCATTTTCCTGAGACCCTGGCAAGTGAACGTAAGTGATAAAGAAATTAATTGTCTAACATTCTGTACTGAAGAATTGTCAGTTCAGAATGAGTATATAAACAGGAAGAGAAGTGTGATGCTTATATTTATGCTTTCAGTTTTAAGGGATCTAACTTAAGGTTTGAAATTCCCTTAAATCTTCTTAATGCTCAAAAGATATTTTTGTACTGTACAATAAGCTGTATTACGAATGGCTGAAATGCATTTGCTTTTCTCATTGTTCATTGAGGCTGCTGATAAGAGTTGTTTTTGGAGGGAAATGACATTTGAAATCTGCGTAGGATATTTGTTTCTAGAAGTTAAAACAGCAAGGGAGTGGGTATCCTGCTACTTAATAAGATTTTCTTTTTTTTTTTGAGTTGCCTCACTCTTGGCAGGCAAGCTTGATTGAGCGCACTGATTTTTTTCTTGTTCCAAATACTACACTTTAAAAGAATGGAACGAAGTTCCACAGTGCTGGGTAAAATAGTTGAGGTGTCTTGCACTCTTAAATCTGCTCTTAAGGGGCAAAACTTTGAGGTTACGCTGAAACCATGTCTAACTGTAGAAGAAAAAAGGCTTGCTACTGCTGCTGATCCATGTGGATGTATGGAGCAATATTTTATGCTGTAAGTACCTAATGTTTGCTAGTGCTGGATTATAATTTGTTAGAAAATATTTAAACAAAAGCCAAACAACCCATCAATTTAAATAACAATTAATTTTCAAATGGATTCATCAAGAAGTTGTAATTTATTTTCTATTTTTCTTTCTTTATTTTTTTCCCCCCTTCTGCCTTTCTCTTACGGACGCAAGTGTGGATGAAAGCAGGTCTTTATATCTGATTTTTTCTGGTTTATGTCTTTCCAGTTAACATTTCAAAATGTTTTATTTTGAAATGTGTGGTAGAATATTTTCTAGAAGCAGTTAGAAGTATATTTGGTTATTTAATACTCCTTTCTTCTCTCTTCACATCTTAAATGCACTTTTTCCTTTTTATTTCATATTTGTTACATTATGGGAGAAAATTGTCAGTGTTTACTTGGTTCTTGTTCTGTGTAACTTCCTTCCCTTTTTCTACTTGATCCTCAAGTTCAAATTTTTGTTTTCACATTTTCCACTTCATTGACATATTCTTATTTTTTCATGTTAATTAGTATTCTGTCTTCTATTTTTCTCTCATTTCTCGTTTCTTATTTTTTCGTGTTAATTAGTGTTCTGTCTTCTATTTTTCTCTCATTTCTCATGCTAAGTAGTCCATGTACTTTCTTTTCTTTTGGGTTGGTGGTTTTCTTGAGTCAGTGGTCTATTGTCACAACTTCCCACTGCTGAGTTACCTTTTACCCTGTAAGAGCTGATTCAGCACTGTTGCTGAGTTGCCTTTATTAGTTTCTTCCTTATCTTGGAAGTTTTGTCAAATGTCCTTGTGAAGCATAGATTCTGCATTCTTTGTGTCCCCCATCAGTGCTACATCAGTTTTCCCAAACTGTTAACCTTCCCCTAGGTCTGAGAGAGTTGAAACATGTTGAGCCCTTAACAAGGCAATTCTACTGACAAGTAATCTGTCTTTTTAACACTTAGACGTAACTTAAAGCTTGCTTGCTATCTGTTTCATGGATTAAATCTCCTTTCTTGTTGATTAGGCTTGAAAGTATACAGAGATAAATATACCTCAAAGAACATCCTTTCTCAGAAAATTTTTACATATTTCACATTTTGCAATAGCAATAGGGAGCAGAAGCATAGAACTAGAAGCAACTTTCTAAATCAAGTACAGTCTTTTGCTACATAACTTTGATAACCATGTCGTACAGATTCTTGCACAGGTGAGGATTAAGGCTTAAGCCGGAAGAATTAGAGGTCTCTGAATTTCTATATCCAGCTACAGCAAAGTCTCGGGCAAGGTACTTCAAGCTAACCTAAAAGAACTGAGACTTGGTGTCTTATGAGTAATAAGTGGGTAGGAATGGTCATCAAATTAAGCTGTTTCTGTGGCCAAGGATAAAGAGAGCTCAGTAGGAAATAATGTTGATGGGGTTTTTTTTCCCCTCTGGTTGTGGTTCTTAATTTTGTGGATGGACAATGTGGATTTCTTGTGGAGGGACACAAAATAGATGCAGTATTTGGTCTGAAAACATTAGGAAATCTCTATTAGAGTGACTCTATCCCTTACAAGTAGGAAAAATATTCTGTAAAGGTTTACGAAAGAATAGCTAACAACATTTGGTTCCATTGTAACTAATTCTGACTTTGACTTAAACCTCTTTTACTCTTTTACATCTGAAATTCTGAGGGTAGTGGTAAATCACAATATGTTTAGGTTTTGCATTCACTTTTGAAATCCTGTCTGGATATATTTGCTTTGGCTGAAATGGAGTTATTTTTCCTTGTAGAAGCCTTCACCATGCTGTGCTTGGTGGTGGTATGTAAGAAGGTGTTGGTAACATACCAGTGTTTTGGCTACTGCTGAGCAGTGCTCACACAGCTGCCAAGATGTGTTTCCAATATCCACCTTCACTAGTAATCTGGGCTTGGGCAAGATCTTGGAAGGTCTTGGTGGGCACCTGGTGTCCAGCCAAGGCCTACCCAACATGCTGTACCCTTCACTGTGTGAAAGGTCACAGAGTTTGTAAACTTAGAAAGTTTTCAGAGTTCTTGGGAGTATTGCAGGTGTCTCTTGAACCTTTGTTTGCTTCATATTTTTTTAATACTTAAGCAATGCAGACATTTCAAAAGGGTGTTTTTTCAAGGAATCTTTTTTGTAAGCTTTCACAGTGTATAAATGCAGTTGAACCATGATGTCCTTGCATCTAAAAAGCAAAGCAGGGTGAGGTTCTGTATTAGAGGCAGCTAATGAGAAACTGTATCTACAAGAGAGCATCCTTGTTGACTTTTGTTATTTTTGTGTGAGAATTTTATTTCAGCTGTTAAAAGTGCTTGGAAGCTGTATGTGTCTAATCATCAGTCTGTCTTAGTCATATGGCTTGTAGACTAGGCAAACTACAGATCTGAGGACAGGGGATAGCAATTTACAATCCAGAAAGGCAGATGAAAACACAAGGTTATATGCATGGGTCTTAGTGAAAATCAGAGCATACTGAAGTCTGCTATTGAGCTTTTCAATGACTTATGTAAGCTGATATTATATTTTAACACAAACATGTCAACCTCAGGTTATTGCATCTGGCCCTCACTGGGGGAAAAGGGAGAAGTGAATGAGTTGTTGGTTTAAACTAAGCTCTTCTTGTGCCTCAAGACTTCAACCTTCCAGTCAAGGTTCAGCTAACAGCAGATTGAAGTTGCGTGGTCTTACATTATTGTTAGAATCTGATAGATTCTTTTACTTTCATTATAGTAGGCCAACGTGTTAGTGAAGACAATTTAAAAGCAGTCAAGAAGGAGCAGTGTTTCACCTTAGGCTGCTGAATTGATGCAAGAATATAAAAATGGTAATCTGGTTTTATGTTTTGTTTTTTCTAATTGATGCTTTACTTTGTTTCTACCGCAGAAATGAAGACCTGAAACAAATGCTGGAAAGCAGTAAAGATTCAGCAAAGCTGGATGCTATGAAAAGGATTGTTGGGGTATGTGGATTTTTTTTGTTAGGGTACATGGGTTTTTATTATTGTTTTTATTACTTGGATGGGAATAATGTTTTCACTTTACAGATCCTGTAGAACATTAATACTTGAATCTCTAAATGATGTTTAAAAGTTGTAGTGAAATGGTGAAATTCTTAGTTTGGAATTTTGTGTAGAGTTTGCTAAATTAGGATATATGCAGTCAGATACTTTAAAAATATTTATGTAACAGTGCCAATATGCCTGTAAATAACTATTTTCAGTGAGATCTTGAGTAGGAAATGGCTCCTTAAGAGAAGCTTCAAAATCAGCAGACTGGAAAAAACAAAAATCTGCAGGAATAAAATGAAGAATTGCATTTACTATTTTTATTTTATTAGATTAAATAAGGATTTTCTTTTTTTAATTGAGTATGATGCCTATATAGTTAAGACTAAGTATAGACTAAGTATTTCGGGTGAACTGTGCACCCACAGAGGTGACTAAATGACAAGGTAACCCACCCAGCTGATCAAAGGAAGCCAGTTGATGTAACCCTTTTGAAGTTCAGTAAAGCTTTCAATACTGTCTCTCACAGGACCCTGGACAAAATGTCCAGCACACAGCTGGGTAAACACATCATGTGGTGGGTGAGAAATTGGGTCAAGGGCTGAGCACAGAAACTGAATGGGGTGACATCGCACTGGTGACCTGTCACTTGTGGAGTTCCACAGGGCTCCATCTTGGTCTCTGTGCTTTTCAACATCCTCATAAATGACTTGGATGCAGGACTGACAGGAATACTAAGTAAGCTGGCAGATGACAAAGGAGAAGCTGTTGACTCCCTTGAAGGCAGGGAGACCCTGCAGAGAGACCTGAACAAATGAGAGGGCTGGGCAATCACCAACCATAGGAAGTTCAACAAGGGGAGGTGCCGGATTCTGCGCCTGGGATGGGGCAACCCTGGATGTACGGACAGACTGGGGAATGAGATGCTGGAGAGCAGTGCCGTGGAAAGGGACCTAGGGGACCTGGTTGATGGCAAGTTGAATCAGAGTCAGCAGTGCCCTGGTAGCCAGGAGGGCCAGCCCTGTCCTGGGGGGCATCAGGCAAAGCATCATCAGCCGGTCGAGGGAGGGGTTTGTCCTGCTCTGCTCTGCACTGGGGCGGCCTCACCTTGACTGTTGTGTGCAGTTAGAGAGTGTCCAAAGGAGGGCCTCAAGGATGGTGAAGGGCTTGCAGGGGAAGCTCTATGAGGACCAGCTGAGGTTACTGTGTCTGTTCATCCTTGAGAAGACTGAGGGGAGACCTCATTGCAGGTACAACTTCCTTGTGAGGGGAAGAGGAGGGACAGGCATTGATCTTGTCTTTACAGTGACCAGTGACAGGACCCAGGGGAATGGCCTGAAGTTGTGTCAGGGGAGGTTTAGGGTGCCCAGAGGGTGGTTGGGCACTGAACAGGCTCCCCAGACAGTGGACACAGCACCAAGCCTGACTGAGTTCATGAAGTGTTTGGATGATACTCTCAGGCACTTGGTGTGACTCCTGGGGATGTTCCTGTGCAGGGCCAGGAATTAGACTCAATGATCCTTGTGGGTCTTTTCCAACTCAACATATTCTGTGATGCTGTGAACTAATGTTTAACACTATTGTGTGTTTAAACCCTATGAATTAGACATGAAGTTGATAGTTGCCTTTATTTCTTGTCAAAAGGATTGGAAGAATGTGCTGTGGAAAACTGTTCGGTTGACTTCCACTTGACTTCTTGGTTCAGTCTTCTCTGGGTGTGCTTTTTGCTCGGTTTTTGCATGCTTAGTCCTGTCTGAGTATGTCGCCAAGTGAATAGGTATAGTTTGTATCATGCAATTGTGTTCTTTCCTCTAACTCTAGAGCTGGCAGTTTCTCCCTTCATTACCCTTTAGCGAAGAAGATTTTACTTAAGCAGTTTGTTTTTTTGCCTTTGATCCAAGTTCTGCCAGAGACATCAGTTACCTATTAGATCTGGTTAACCTGTCAACTGCTATTTCATAACGTCATTTATTTTTTTGGTGAAAGGTTTCTTGATTCATCTTCTCCAACATGATGAGGGTTACTCCGGTTTTGACCAGTGAGAGTCTGGCATACAGAAGTGCTGTTGCAAAAAAACATGGCCTTTAGAAGTTTCATGGTTTCAACCTATGGTAACTTATATTCTAGTGTTTCCCTCAGAAAGGCTATTTTTCTGGCTTTTACTGTGGGTAGGAGGGCTGGGGAGAGTTGCCTGTTGCTCCCTTTGTTTCAGAAAGTTACCAGATCTTTGTATTTAGAAGCTGTTGCAACTGAATGTATGTCTGTGTGTATGTGGGGGGAATTAGAAACCATTGAATTGAATCAGCTTTAAATTATAAATCCAGGCTTTACTAGATTGATTTTTTTTATTTTTCTTTTTTTCTACAAAGAATATAAATGAGTGTGCAATGAGCAGATACGCTCACTGTAAATACCTACTACTGCTGCATATTCTAAAGAGTTCTTAACTGTTTCTTTAATTTTCTGGAACGTATGATGCCATGAAGCTGGGGACATGTAGTTAGCACTGATAGCTGTGGTCCTTGGTGCCCTTAGGCTGAAGTGATCAGGCTCAAGACGTCTTCAGCAAGGGAAGGCAGAACTAATTGGACACATTGTTTCTTCTGCTCCCTGATTTTCCAATTCCGGCAATTCTCTCCAATTTCCAGTTAGAGATTTTTGTCTTTTTTTAAGTTCATGGTCCGCGGTTTCTGTGCCTGTTCTAAGCACTGTGCAATGCAGGAAGAGCTCTACATTCCCAAATGGTAGCAAGCACCTTCTGTTTCTTGAATATTTTTACCTTGCTCAGGGAAAACCTAAACTTGACCTCAAGTGGGCTGTTTGAATTACTGAATCCTCTGTTTTCAGTTCCTTCCGTATCTTCAAAGTATTTGCTGTTTTTTCTGTGCTGTTTAAACTGTATTTCATACCAGACACCTGGTACCAGCCTCTGGTTGACGTAACAAACTCAAACAATGAGCTT
>JAWWMP010000093.1:47225119-47236700 GCA_035047865.1 Dendrocincla tyrannina | reverse complement strand
AGTGGTGATAAGGTTCTTACAGAGCACAAAGGTGCTTGTGGGCTTGCATATAGAGAGTGCCAAACATCTCTCAGGAATGTGATGTCTTTTCCAGAGATGAAAGGCTTCCTCTCTCCTTATTATTAGAGGGAAAAAGGAACTCTATTGTCAGAGTGTTGTTTAGAGTGTCTCACTGAAATGCTCTTTTTCATAGTTTTAGATATGAGAAAAAACTATGCATACAGCATTCACAACTTCTCTGGGCCTGGTTCCAGTGCCTCACCACCCTCACAGTAAAGACTTTTTTTCCTTACGTCTAATTTAAAGCTACCCTCTGTCAGCTTGAAGCCATTACCCCTTGTCCTGTCACTACGTGTCCTTGTAGAAGTCTCTCTCCAACCTAGTCACAGGGCTCTTTAGGTACTGGAAGATGCTGTAGGATGTCCTCAGAGCCTTCTCTTCTGCAGCCTGAACAAGCCCAACTCTCTCAGCCTGTCTTCATAGGGGGGATGCTGGATAAGGTGTCACTGTCCATGAACGAGGTGTTAGTCTTTAAGGTCCCTTCCAACCTAAACCATTCTATGATACCAGTAGTTTTCTTAGTCTTTTATGAGACTTCAGGAGGCTGAACTTTCATACGGGCATGATAGAGAAATGCCAGGAGAATACTGCTTATGGCACCTTTTGCTGCTGCTTCCCCTCTAAGGTGGTTTGTGAACTTTCTCCTAGGGAGAAAGGGATTTTTTACAAATAAAACCAAATCTGTCTTCCAGAGAGTGACTTTCAACAGCCTAACTTCAAGCATAGGAGTAGTCCAGATTTGATCTTTCCACTCCCACCTTATACTTGAAGGTATCTAAGCCTACCTACAGGTAGAATGTGTATATGTGACTTTCATGGTCAATGTCCTTTTTTTTGGGGTTTTAGTCAGTTTGTTATTTTTTGTTTCTTCCTTATGTGCTTGCTGTAAAATAATTGCACTCTTTGGAAGAGTGTGAGCAGTACTGCTGGTTTAGAAATAAATCTGAAGTGTATGCATATTCTAGTATTTGCACAAAACCACAGCTGATATTTCTTTTAAAACATACACTGATATTACAACAACCAAGGCGTTACTGGTACCATATCTTAAAACCAATCTGAACTTCTCATCTGGGAAAAAACTCTGTGGAATTTTACTCCTGAGGATTTCAGAACATAAATTCGGAAACAGTCACATGCCTGATTTCCCTCAGAGAATATCATCCATGTCTGTGTCTCTCACATGGGAAACAGAAGTTTAGTACACCCTGACATTACATAGCACTTACTCTAGAATGAAAACTTTTGTGCAGAAACTCCAGGTATGTAAGACAACACATCTGGAGAATCTCTAGGCATAGCACCCAAAATGACATGATAGACCTTACTCTTGGAAAGAGCCATTATGTTCTTTCAGGTTAATGATCCATGAGCTAAGGAGGATTTATGCTAATTGTTATGCAATAATGAGTCCAAATGCACTCTTTTAGAAGACCCTAAATACATACTTACATGGTACACTGAAGCTATTATGGTTGATCAGTTGAATAATCCAAGTAATGCATAGAGTCATACTGTTACAGCCTGTCAGGGAAGTCTAAGGATCATCTGACTGTTATTGAGTAATATAACTTCTATTGCATCAACATAAGATGATAGAATTCTGTCAAACTTCTCTGTGTTGCATCTTGCTGCTAAGTTCCACCTGGTCATTCTGAATTTGACATTTATTACAAAAATCCGCAGTCCTGACAGCACTGGTTTATTTTAGATTCTTAGTTAAAACCCCATTGAAACCCATATAATAGGCTTGCTTTTTAGTTTGTTACTTCCTGTGACTTTTAATACAGTTGGAAGAAACAGGTTAAGAAGTTAAATTGAAATTTCATGCTGGACAGTTGCTCTTAAACCCTTTTGAAAGACTGAGTAATAGCTTGAACTGCAACTGCCATTTTTCTTCTTCCAGCATCTTTCTTCCAAGCTTCTCTGAATATACAGTTTCTCAGGTGTTGCCTGGTTTTGTGTGTTCTTGCTTTTGTTGCATGAGATCCTAATTCTTTATGCTTTTAATTTGTACTTTTCAGTGAAGTACACAAACAGACCTGTGAGTTGAGAACAGAAGTTTAATCAACTGTATAACGTTGAGTAATGGTCAGAATGTGAGATGGTTATGAGCAGGAGTAACTGCAGTTGCAGAGCTCATTTCTATGTTGGATCCCTGCATATTTGTTGTTGCTTGTCTGTATTGGACCCCAGTGGACATCAGTTACAAGTAGTGTCTGTCAGGAGTCTATACTGGGATTAGTACTGTTTAATATCTTTATTAGATGTTAGATATCCCACAGACAGTGGGATCAAGTGCACCCTCACTGGATTTGCAGACAACACCAAGCTCAGTGGTGCAGTTGATGCAGAGAGATGGTAGATGCCCCATCCCTGGAAACATACAATGTCGCTTTGGGCAGGGCTCTGAGCAACTTCATCTATTTGAAGATGTCCCTTCTCATTGCAGGTGAGTGGGACTAGGTGGCTTTACAGGTCGCTATTCTGTGATTCTGTATTTGCTTAGTGAGATTTCTGATTCACTTGGTGATCAGCTGGCTGAATCTTGCCCTTGGGCAAGACACATAGCTTTTCAGAGCTGTATTCAGCAGCACTGTAACTTGATGTAATATATTCCTGAAATTCCCGGGTTTGCAGTTTGAACATAAAGTACTGCCAGACATTCTGCTGGAAGAGCAAAGAAGTAAGAACATCGTGCAGCTGTATATTGAAGTATTTTCTTCCTTCTTATGTACTTGGTTTCTTACAAATAACTTCCTCCTTAAGCCATTCATACAAGAAATGAAGCTAAACCGGGGTTTTGCTGTTTGTGGTCTGTATTGTGACAATTTTATTGTTTACAATATGCCTAGTTTCAGATTTCCCTGAGATCAAACATGAAAACTTCCTTTCAAAAAAAAAAGAAAAGGAAAGAAAATCAGTGCATTTATTGATCTTGCTTTTACTACATGGTTTTTGTATATCCTTTTTTGTTCTGTATAAACACTTTACAATCTTCTGTGTTTAACCTCCTATGGAAAAGAGCTTTGCTTTGTTTTTAAAGTGTGATGTCCATTTTTATTTTTATCCTTGGTTCTTTTGCAAACCACGACTATTCCAGGGAAAAGGAGCAGGATTTAAACTTGTGTAACTTCTGATCGTTTTTGTTGGGCTTTTTCTTTTCAGCTCCTGGAAGGTAATTCTGCAAGGCTTTTCAGAATAGCAGGGTCTCTGTTTTTAGTAATTTTTAAAGTAAGAAAAGTCCAGTTAATTGATTCCACCCCTCAAACTTGTAACCAGCCAGCACTCAGGGTTTTTGTTGTATGAATTGTAAATTCTAGTAATTAACAAAAAAATGGGCTTTATCCTCAATTTCATATTAATCAATTTTGAAATACAGAGCTGGAATAAATCAACAAAACCCAAGCCGTGTTCTAATAAATTTTATTATTGCATTATTAAGATTTGTCTCTTCCTTTTTTTTTTTTTCAGATGATTGCAAAGGGAAAAAATGCTTCTGAGCTGTTTCCTGCTGTTGTGAAGAATGTTGCCAGTAAAAATATTGAGGTATTCCAATAACTCATTAAACATGCTGTTATGGAAGGTCTGATTTTGAAAATTCTATCCAATTGTATCACATTTCAATATAAGCCATAAAACCTCTACTATTTTTAATAGAACTTCTTAGAGGCTTATGCAGCATTATTGTAGTAAATTTATGTGTAAATAAAGAAAACCTATTAGGTGATTTGGAGGGAGGAATAATAGGTATTCACATTTTAAAAGTTTCTTGATTTCAGAGAGTTCGTGAAGTGTTTTGGTGATTTATTGTAGTTCAGTTGGAGTATGGTGCTTCTTGTAAAGTTTGAGGTCGTGCTACATTGTATTTGAAAAAGTCTGTTGCAGATCCAACCTGAGAGAAGGGTTGGTTAAAAAGGTGTGCTTTTGTTCCTTTATCAGGTGTTAGACACACAAAGTAGCTTGCTTCAGTAGCTGCTCTGGTCCAGAGTTATAGCTGACTTTACAAATGAGATTTGGATAAAAATAGCATCTGTAAGTTTGTAGTTTGAGACCTCACAGTGATTAACAAACATCAGTGTGATCAAAAGAGTGAACCTGCAACACTGAAAAATGCGGGAAACAATTGTTTGAAGCACTGGGTTTTAAGTCAACTGAATGTATGCTTCAATTCTTCCATCTTCTTCTGGAAATATGTACTTCAGCCTTTATTATTAGTGTGAACAAAAAATTACTTTTTACCTGGCTTATGGTACTGAAGTTTATTTTTCCTGTAATAATGACTTCAGCAAACTCCCGTCTCTCTCTAGTGCACTGTTATATAATAGATAAAACATCTGTTTTCTTCCATATTACATGGATGGATAGTAATCGTCAAGTTTGAGTCTAATTTTACCTTTTAAGAAATTATTTTTTTTTTAGTTACTACTTTAAAAACTTTGTTTTTTCCCATTCTTTGAGAGAGTGGATTTATTTGGCTGAGGCAAAACTCTGATAAGTCAAAGATGCTAAGTGTGCAAAGATGCTAATTCAGAGTCTTTTAGAAACTTACTGTATTAAAATAATTTTAGAAATTGTGATTGTTCTTTTAGTATAATTACAGTAAAAATTAGGCAATAAAAAGAAATGGGACAAGAAGCAGACTATTTAAGTATTCTTTTCCTCTTCAATTTGTGTTTGTAAATTATGAGTACTTTAAGTCCAATTTTATATAGAACTTGCACCAAAGACAAATGCCTTAAACAATATTATTCGTCTTGAATGCTTTTAATTGTTATGGCTGGAACCACTAGCCCAACAGAGGTGAGACTGCCCAAGCTCCAGACTTTCAGCCCAACCAATAGTGAGCAAGAGAGTGTATTCCTTGTAGGTGTGCCCATACACATAAATCTTGTACGTGTATATATACAAAACAAATATGTATGTACAGAGACAGACACATAAATTGTCACAGGATATTCTGGTAAACACAAACAGGACCGGGAGCTTGTCGGTTCAAGATAAAGGTCTGCTAGTGGGAGTGTGTGTATACATAGGTATGTGCAGTGTGGATCCATCCACATTGAGTCTGTCCAGTGGCTGTTGTGTGGATTGCAGTCATCCCTGTTGCTGGCACTTGGGTGTATGAGCCCCTGAGGCTGCCACCCTGTTTCATTTGCTGGTACAAGCAGCTGTACATATATGAATGCTTGTAAACCTGGTCTCTCAGTAGCTGCTGCCTTATGGACTTGCCCTTAGACACACAGGTGTGTTCACATGTGCACAACTGAACCACAACTGGACTTGAACAGAACTTCATTGATCCTCTACTGTCCAAACCCCTGTGGTTATGCCCTTGGATTGGTGCACAAAAAAGTACAGTTCTTGCCCAGAGGCCCTCTGTTTTCCTCAGCAGCTGGATGGGATATGCCATGGTCTATGCCATAGCCATTTCCTTCTGCAGCCCTTAGGTGCCCATACCAGTATCTACCTCCTTCACAGGCCACTTCACCTACTTGGCAGCCAGTGCATCTTGATTCACAGGTACACTTGCACCCATTCTAGTCACTGGCATCACAGACACGTAGGGTTGTGCTTGGTTTGATATACTCTGGTCTCTTCGGTTGCTGGCATCCATGCTCATGGGCCCTCTGGCCTGTGGTCCCAGTCCAGGTGTAGGCAACCAGACCCTCATTTGTTCCATGATCATTTGATGACCATATGGTGGTCATCAAAGACTGAGAGGTCCCTATGGCTTGGAGTCACACATAAGTCCATTCGTTCTGGTCTCTCTAGTTGCTGGTGCCCATGGACATGTCCACCCTCTAGCCTATGGCCTGACTATAGTTGCTGGCATATACATGCCCCTTCACACTGAATAGAGAGTACCTAACCAAGGAAAATAGTTAAAAATGGAATTTAATGAGTAAATGCAACCGACTGTATTCATCACATTCAGGGCAGAGGGTAGATGTACCAACAGGTAGACTGTTCAGATGTGTCCAGCCCTCTGTTTTCCCCCACTTGTTCTGCCCCAGATCACATAGATTTTCCCTGCTTTTGCTTCACTTTGGTTCTTCCTCAAAACGTCCCATAATAAGTCTTGTCTAAAATGCTCTTCATCTGTGTCCCATACCTGTATGCATAGAAGACCTTCAAGTCTGAAAGGTGTTCTGGTGTTTGTTGACTCTTGGTGGTTTTAACATCTGGGCATGGGAGCTGAGGCTTTCCTGAGGTGGTTCTGGAAGGAGCCTGACAGAGTGTCCTTTCTCTCAGTCCTAAATTTGATTTCTCTGCTATTAATGTATCTCCCTCTGCACCTTTGAGCTGATGATTCCTGTCATGGTCTTGGGAGAAACTAGAGTGTTGCATGCAAACATCCCTCCATCCCCATTGTCTTCTTGGTGCCTTTGTGCATGTGAAAACGAGGTCTTATCACGTAGCCTAACATTAATAGCAGAAGCCTTTCACTGTTTTATTTTGCGGACTTATTTTTTTTTAAACAAATAGGCAATTATGTGAATTCACATGTTGTCTTCCATGCAGTTCCCTCGTTACTTATTTTTCCATCATTTAGTACTAACATGTTTGTGCAGGAAGCAACTGTTAAACTGCAAAGAGACCAGGACATTCAGTAAAGCCATCTGACTAATTTCTTTGTCTAGTGAATTAGACAACAAGGTTAGGTCATAATGTAGCTCTGCTTAGAGCTGACTAGTTAGACCTTTTGTGTTTCAGGAATGTTTATCATGGTCCATTTTTTAGGATGCTTTTGAAATTATGAGAAATTACTGGATTAATTCAGTTTCTTAGTACATTGATCCTGATACTGTTTTCTGAAAATGTTTTGCTAAATTTATCCCTGTTTCTAGGAATTCTTACGCAAATCTGTCTGTACAAATTGCTACAATGCAGTAGCATACAATACATCGGTTTATCTGAGTAATTTTGTATTCAAGTGACTTTTGTGCCCAGAAATGGTTGCTATTTTTTTTTTCTAAATCAGGGCTGAATGCTCTGATGCAGAAAAATGGAGATGAAGAAGTGGTATAACATGTTAATTTGTTTTAAGAGAAGCAAAGGACATCTTATTGTTTGCAGAAGTGCCTTATGATTATTTTTTTTTGTAAGTACATACCGACCTCAGCTTGATTAAGTGCATCATGTCATGGATGGTAAGGGTACAAAAAGTGACCTAATAAACAATTGGTGGTATAGAACAAAAATAAGTCTTCATCAATAATTCATGGAGTTTGATGTGCTTATATTGATAAGTTAATTAAACAAATCTGCCTGTGTTCCTCAAGCCGAATGTGCCCCTGTTATGATTAGTTTTATAGAACAGAGCATTTTAACATTGAATGAAGGTAAATGGTAAAAGAATAGTGTAGTCACGAAGCTCTGAGTGCTTCCATTTCTAGTCACAGAGTGGTTTCAAGGAAAGGAGGCTTTCTTTGCACACCTGCAGTCATTCAGTGCACAGGCCTCTTGTGGTCAATGTTGATTGCTACTTCTTTATAGCTGAACAACAAATAATTTAGTATGGTGTAACCTTCTGTGATTTAATATTACGTGGGTTTTTTGCCAGAATTGGCACAAAGATACATCTTTTGATAGTGACAGTAATTATTAGCACAGCTGTAGTTGAGGGTTTTTCAGAATTTTCCATTATAAACCCCAATAGTCAGTTTACAACTCAAATGTAAAAAAATGTTTTCACTGCTCCCTGGGCATACAGTGGCCATGAGGGGGTAAAGTGAAATAAATTGAATACCCTCCTCCCCAAAATCATACTGAGGTTTTCTTAATCTTTGAACATTGTATCCCTTGTAGTATGCTTATATTAGCTGCGGCTTCTGGATGCTTGTAGTCATGCAAAGGTGAATCTAATATCCTTTGTTTTTGTGCAAAACATGGTCAGAAGTGCTCTTTTAGTCAGATCTAAATAGTGTAAATTACCACAGCTGGAAGTTACATTCACTTTCAAACGTACTAAAGTGACTGATATTGAGTTTCAGGGTAAAATAAAATGGGCTTGTTGAAATTCTTGTCTATTAGAGTTTAATCTATTTTCTGTAAGAAAAAAATATGAGTGCTCAAGTAATCAGTTGACACATATCAACATCTTAGATTATTCAAGTCTTTATTTTCTAGTTGATAATGTAAGACAGTACTTTGTGTTATTAGCCTTCATCTGACTGTGTCATTAATTAAGCAACATTGCAGCACCTCAGGAGTTTCTATTTAAAAAATTAAAGTAAATTGTAAGACATTGGAGAAGCATCTGAGTCCTTCAGTGATACGTTAGCTCTTTCTTCAAAGAAGAAAATGTTGATGAAAATGTGCAATCTAGGACTTAGTTTTATAGAATTCTGTAACTTTCTGATAGTGATGTTCTCTGTGCTTTTTCTTTTCAGATAAAAAAACTCGTGTACGTTTATCTGATGCGCTACGCAGAGGAGCAGCAAGATTTAGCATTATTGTCTATCAGTACTTTCCAGCGTGCCTTAAAAGTGAGTGACTACTAAAAAGTGACTACTAAATAACATTTCAAAGGGAATTCTGAGTTGGTAGCACAAATATATAAGTAAATGTGTAAGTGTGGTGTGGTAAACTAAAGCTTATAAGTATCTGCATCTGATAAAGTTTCAAGTTATGTGATTGACAAAGTTTTTTGTGCTACCTCAGACCTTGTCAAGCAGCTAAGCCTGCAAGATGTAAAATTATTTCATTAAAGAACATCCCCAGAATGGTGCTCTCAAATCCACATTCCAGACATTTAATTTCTGGAATGCCTTTTCTCATTCCAACGTAGTTTATATATATAGGAAAAAGACCCTGTTAGTACCATGAACTACCTGTCTTAGTTTATGTGAAAAAGTTTTGTGTACAACAGAGAATTGAAAAAAAGACCAGGAAGATAGTAGTGCCTAAATTAAAATACTCAGTGTGTTTTTCATTAAAAGCACTGAAAAAATAGCATTTAGTACTCTTTTATTTCAAAGTAGATCACAATGAGAAATGGGATTAGAGGGCAAAGATTAGGATTGCCTTTGAAGTGTGACTGCGGAGAAAAGAAAGGTTTATTGAGTCTCTGTTCTTAAATGTGGCCAGTTTTTATAATAAAAGAAGATTCCTTTTTTCTTTTAGCTTCTACCCTTTTTCTAAGGCTACTCTAGGTTCATAATTAATTTATGTCATATCACTTAACCCAGACCTTGCATCTTGTTGGAAAATGTTGTTTTCAGAGCACCAGCTGTGCAGCTGTAGAAACATCCCACACCAACTATGGAGTTTTCTGCCCCCTCCCTTTCAACTTCTATCTCAATGTCAAACACACTGCCTTTATTGCCTGTGACTGCCATGAAAAGTTAAAATTCAAGTTACTTCGTGTTGTGTGTTTCTCCTGATATATGTATACAGTGAACACTTCTTGTGGCATAACTCTTAAAAGCTGTGGGTAATGAGAACAAAAGGAGAGGTGATAACTCAAATGCTGTGGCGGAGTAGCAAAGAAAGAACTGGTGGCGTGCCAAGGAGGTAGACACCAAGCTAGTAGAGATTGTCAGCAACTAAGGAAATCTGCCATAAAAGATAGGCAAATGCAATTAATTTTCTCTGTTCATTTTTTGTAATGTTTTGTTTCTCATGCTATAACAGTTATAATTTAGCTTTATGTGTGGAGATTTTTTTTTCCCTCTGTAGGAAAGACTTTGTAGGGTATTTTAAACTTGTGTAGCTGCAGATGAGCTTTGCAAACACTGGTAAGATGAAGTTGTTTTTACAAAAACTGTCAACTTAAGTATTTTCACCATCCAGATACTTACTACTCAGAAACTGCTAAGATGTAGAAATTTTGAGAGCTTACATGAACTCATGATTAAGTAATACTAATATGAAAATCCATGTTACCAGCTCTCAGTCCTTGAGAGAAATGTTTAGGATGTTCCCTTCAGGCAGGATGGTACACTGAATTAGTGATGCTGCAATTTCAGTTTGCTAGATTTTGGAGGATTTAGTACTTTAGCAAGCAACATTTTTCCCTTGTGTCTCAAGCCCATGATTAGTGGATGAAGTTTGCAAAACAGTTCCTGAAAATACATATGTATTGCTTCTTCAAGCTAGCTCTGGTATTGTAAAAGAGGACCAAGAACTGGGCCAAAAGAAGGGAGGATAAGAAATAGAAAAAAAGTCTCAAAACATTTAGCCTAATATTTTGATACGTTCTTTAAAAATTTGTTTTCTTACTGGCTTCAATTTATATCTTGCAGTAAAGCATAAATTTGTTCTCAAGAACTTGAGTATGAGTGTCGCAACTGAGAACGTTTTCATTTGATCTTTTTTAAATATAAGTAATACAACAGATCTAATGTGTCTTTTAGAATATCTGAATTCCACTTGGATTTTTAAATAAAATACTAGTATTTTTTTATCCATCATTCCCATGTTCTGTTTGTGAAAGTGCATTATGTTAATGTTTTCCTTTTTAAAATTTTCAGATTTTCATGATTTTTGAAGTTTTCTTTCTTAATTTGTTTTCCTTTTTTTTTAATTTGTGGAACTTTCTTTGTGTGAAATGTGGCATGTTTTCTTATTAACATGGCCTTCATTTGCAAGCCTAACTTAGAGTCAGATTTAGTGTTTTAAGGTGTTGTCACTAATTAGTGTAAAGGCAGCAGCAAATTTAATATTTCTTTCTGCATTATCTTATTTCTTCCCTTCCCTCCTGTTTTTTAGGATCCTAATCAGTTAATCCGTGCAAGTGCTTTAAGAGTTTTATCCAGTATCCGTGTCCCAATTATTGTTCCTATTATGATGCTTGCTATTAAGGAAGCCTCTTCTGATTTATCTCCGTACGTGAGAAAGAACGCAGCCCATGCAATCCAAAAACTGTATAGGTAAGTGATTCTGGCAAATACTGGGGAAAAAAAAGCAATTTTAAGATAGCTGTGGGCTTCATTTATAAAGACTACTGGGGGTTTGGCATGTCTCAGATATGAGATCAATTTCTTAAAAATATAATGTGTGCTTAGACATTCTGTCACTCAGTTGTTTTGGTTGGAATTCAAGCACTTGTCGCCCTTGCTCGACTAGAAGGATAACTGTAAGAGATACAATGAGAAACTGATACACTATCTTTTTGTTTTTAATATACCACTTATTTTCATCTGTGTAACAATTGTTTTGATGGGTATTCTCAGAAACTTAATATTTCCCTGTTTCAAGTCTTCATCTTTCATCTTGACCGCATTTGCTATAGTCTGCAGTATGTATGACAAAGGAAACCGTAGAAATTTTTATCTGCAAGTCCAAATCTTCCAGGTCTTTCTCTTCCCTATTCAGAAATTCTTGTTGTGGAAGAGTCCTTGTCAAGATATGGGTAGTGGTTTGCAGAGGTGGGGACATCAGAACAAGTAGTTTTGCAATACATCATCAGGCATTTATTCTACCACTGTCTTCACTTCTATTTCATCTATGCTGGAACGTGATGTTTGAGAGGCGTTAGAAGTTCTGAATTGGGTAACCTCAGGCTGCTGCAGTT
>JAWWMP010000093.1:47198825-47214271 GCA_035047865.1 Dendrocincla tyrannina | reverse complement strand
TGTCTCTTCAGGGCTGGGAACTAAGATTTATGTATGTAATAGAAACAGCAAGTGTTTTCTCTGTTGTAATAATCTTAACCAATTCTATTTTAAGTAAGATACCATTTCTTTGGGCTCATTTTTTGTTGCTGTTTTGTTTTGTTTGTTTTTGCTGAATAGAATTAATTTGAAATTGCTGAGAATCGCTAGTATTAATTCTGATCTCACTTGGGGATGAACTATAGAAGGAATACTGACCTTCTGGTTTATATTTTTTTTTCTAGCTGGTAGCCGGGAGTGTTGTGATGGCATTCGAGGAAGTATGCCCAGATAGAATAGATCTGATTCACAAGAACTACCGAAAGCTCTGTAACTTGTTGGTTGACGTGGAAGAATGGGGTCAAGTTGTCATAATCCACATGTTAACTCGATATGCACGTACACAGTTTGTAAGCCCATGGAAGGTAAGCTTGTGACTTCTTAAATTACTCTTGTGAGCCTACATTCTGAATTATTTCCATTGTTGGATATTCTTAGTGTTTTAAGATGCATTTCTATGAAGACTTCAATAAAAATGGAAATCAAATACATTGAGTCTTAGCTCTATAAGACTTCACTAACACAAGGCACCCACCCTTCTTCAGAGCATGAGAATTCTCCTTCCAGGAGATTTACCCATGATTTACCCATGCCTGATTTATTCATGGCACATCCCATGAGCAGCAGGGAGACTCCATTTACTGTGGTTTTTCAAGCCGTGTGCCTCTTTGCTCTAGGCAATCTTTCACAAGCCAGAACAAGAAAGTTTTGCTATTCTGTCCTAAAACTGGGTAGAATGTACTTTTTCTGTAGATATGAATACCCAATATCACAGCATGTCAAACATTACATTACCTGTCTAGGCTTTACTAATGTGCTGAGGCACTATGTGGAGACTTGAATATATGTACCTGAAATGTGCGATATAAAAAACAATGTTGTATTTTAATTATGTAAATGAGTGTACTCTTTAACATTTATAAAAAAGAGATATTAAAAATACAAATCCTGTTACTTTTTACCATAGAAAAGTGCACAGGTCAAGAAATTGATGCAATTGGTTCAACGGGGATTTAACTCTGAACAACAATTTAAATTAAAAGACAGAATAGTTCTAGAAAGAACTGTATAAAATTGCTCCACAGTTCTGGTTGTTTGCATTTATTACAGGCTTGGGGATATTACTACTGTTAAATTTTACCATTTAATTTGAAACACATTCATGTTTAAAGATGTACATTTCAGTGCAGATTATTGTGGTTTGTAATTAGCATATTAACAAATTTTTAAAGCTTCCTTTATTTCAGCACTGGAATAGGGAATGGTACCAGCTCTCACTGAATTCTTTCAAACTGCCTTTTAATACCCTTTGCCTGGGAATCAAGGCAGAAATGCAGTTGTATTCTGTGTTAATATATGTATAATTTATTATGTGAAGATAATTATTTGGACAAACTGTTAGTTTCAGCCTGATTTGTATTTATATATATAAGTTTATAAACATCTTAAAGTCATAAGGACTTCTATACAAAGCAGTCATGTACTTTATCATTAAAACCTATAGGTGAAATATGTACACAAATCCAACAAGAAACTAGTACATAGTAAAGCCTAAGCATACTACTATGCAATTTTATGAATACATAACTTTAGAGACTTTAGTTTAGTATTGTTATCTATTAATCTCTGAAAACATTCACTTCTTAATAAGCATGGATTATAATGAATGTAGCAAAAATGTCTGAAGTAGAATCATACTTCTGCAATACCAGTTAGATTCTGAAACACCCTTTTCATTTCTGTTGAAAATTAAATTTTTTGTGAGAACACTTTTTTTCCCAGAAAATTGTTTAAAATAAGGAAAGTATTTTTAGACAGTGAGACATTTAAGTTACGTTTTCCTAATGTCCTTGAGGCAGAGTGCTTATAATGTGTTGCTTATTGGAAGAAAGCAACTTGCCTTCTTCCCTCTGACATTTAGAAGGAATCAAAATTGATAATCTGCTTTACCTAAAGCTACAGTTCCACAATTGTTTCAGCCAGTTTTAGTCTGTGACTAGACAAAGGAAGGTTAAAAGAGGAGAATACCTTCTGTCTTGGACTGAGAGGTTGGATGTCTTGATGGGATTTGGTTTCATTAAGACCGTAATGTACCCTTTTTCACTGAAACTGAATGGATGACAGTTGTTGCTGTGGTTTCTGCTCTAAGAATGTAAAAGGTTTGTGTGACAATACTGTCTGTGTCAACCTAAAATTAGTCATCACTAGTATAGTATTAATAACACTTTGTTTCCACTTTCAAGACCTTCAGTGTAAAATTTGGTTTGTCTACCTATTCAGAAATTAAATTAACAGATTTTTTTTTTTGTGGTGCTAGTTGAAATGCATGGCTTTGTCAATAGGTTCTTAAATGAACTCATCATACAACAGGCCATCTTGTGCAGTAGAAGAGATTTTTAATTTAGTTTATTTGCATCATTATGGATCAGTATTTAGGCTGTTTATATGTAAATGTATGATTTGAGGAACAATTAAGTGTTGACAAAGTAGATTGCAGTCATATCAATTGCAGTGCATTTTCCATAATTTTTCTAACTGACATCTTTGATGATAAATAGTGGATGCCAAGTCAAAGCCGATTATACAGTGCACTAGGAATTCATGGCGCTGTCAGGGAGAAGACCGATTGACTTTAAATTTACATATTAATGAGAAGATTTGTTAAGAGGGTGCTTGACTATAGAAAATAACAGCATATTTATAGGGCACGACACTTTATAAATAAAGCTGATACAGGAAAATGGAAATTAAACCTATCAGATTAATAAATTCAAGGCTGCTAAAATGCATATTTGCATTTTTATTCAGTAAAATTTACCTTACTTTTTGAGAAACATATGTTGCTTCTGCTCAAGTTGANNNNTAAAGGTGTAATGTTTCAAATTGATTTTCTGTGCATTTAGAAATCTAAAGAAAAATTTGTAATCCTTACCAGTTATGGGGAAAGATCTTTTAAAGCAATGTGCTTAAAATAGTTGCAAAACTTTAATCAAATTACCCATTAAACAAGAAAACTTAGTTTTATATTCCTATTTTTACCTTCTTTGGAAGGTGTAATTTTTAACTCCAGTTGTGAATGCTGTGAGAAAGAATGTCCTTGGTTTATCCTATTTGTCTTGAAATAGTTGAAGGGTGGTTTTTTAAGTAGTTACATATGAATTTCAGAATAACCTTAACTGAAATGAGAGCTGACACTCATATTCTGATTACCTACTTGGGACTAGAACCAGCAAAAACAATTTCAAATTTTCTGAGAAGCAACATACTTCATAGCAGATAAAAATGTGATGAATTCCAGCTTAAATGTTTTGCCCTGCTCTTGTTGCAGAAGCTGTTGGGGCTGCCAAGTTGTTTGCAGACATCTCCTGAACTATAACAGCTTGCAGCTTATTTTAAAATAAAATTGTTGTTGGTTTCAGTGAATGCATTGAGTTGTAGTCCAGCAGCTCAGAAACTGATTTGCGAGCCATCCATGCAAGGAGATGAAGATGGCCGGAGGTAGTGACTGCGTTAGTTGTCCTGGTACACAGATTGACCACCAAGCATGTGTGCCACCTGGGAGGGGTGTCTTATAAAAACAGCTGACTTGGTCAGAAGTTCTGATGGTCTTTGAATAAAGCAAAATGGAGCTGGGAGGTCTTGCAAAAAACCCAGTGACTTTCAGGGCTGCTCAGCTTCATTTGAGACAATTGCATGTTACTTAGATAAATTCTCTTGGCATTCAGTTAGGACTGGTGAATTCAGGTTGATCATGGGCTCTGGTTATAAGAGTTGCTGCTTAGTACTTATGAGAAGCATGTCTCAAGCATATTTTTAGGATTGATTATTGAAGTATTGCACAATTTAAAGGGCTCAGAATTTGGCATTACTGATGGGGTAGGAGGAAGGGAAGGGAGAATTAAGCCTGAATAAAACTATCTAGAAGAGTAAGAGTAAGGACTTTTACAAGAAAAATATGAAGTGTTTGAATGTGTATATACCCAGAACCATGAATTGTGGAAATTAGCCCAGATCTCAGTGAATTACAGGAAGAAACAGATTGAAAGTATTTATTTTGATTGATAGCTCTGATAAAATATTGAATTCCCTTCTGACCTCAGCTGCTCTGTGATCTCTTGTGCTTTGTTAAATGCTTTAAAACGTTTCCTGCTCTTGCAGTGTTTTCTTAGTATCTTTTAGTTAGGAATTTTTAGTGTATTCTATAAAGGTCATAGTTATGTGTGATAGAATTCAGTGTCTAATGGCTACTTAAGTCAGCTCAGCAGTGTCTAATACTGCTTTAAATATTTATTTTTTTTTGATTGCTCCCTGTGTTGGGGTGCACATTGGGTGAACTGCAATTGTGAATCATAAAGCTTCAAACGCGGCACACAGGAAATACTGTCTATCCTTAACTTTTGTAGAACTTGTTAACAGTGTAATCAGCATTCTGAATCAAGTGTGCTGGTTTACTGCAGGAAAGCTGAATAAAACTTCTATATCCTCTGCTGAGAGACTGAGAACAGAAGGGAAAGGCGTATTCAGGGTGATAGCCTCTTATTAACTAGGTTACCTAGATAAAGCAGTAAAAATTAAACAAGCTAAAATATTTTAAAAATATTATGTATGTATATCGTTCATTTAGTAATGAATCAATCTGAATATACCTTTCCCTTCTTTTGTAGTCCAGCTCTCAGTAGAGGATCTAGAAGTTTTATTATGCTCTTCTGCGGTAAGGAGTAAGGAGACGTAAATGCGTATTTAAGAAATATGCAGAAAAGCATTCAATCTTTTAGGATAAAATTAGTCGTGATGTGCTCTGTATTACTTAATTAACATATCATCTCCAGTCTGTTGTAGATCTCAGTGAAGTTTCTTTGTAGATATATCAGATGATAGTTTCACTGATTTCTTGATTTTGTTTTTTTTTCCACTACCCTAAGAGATTGTAAGTCTGGAGAATTTTCTTTCCCAGAGATCAAAACCAGTCATTTCACCTTCAGCTTCCACTAAGCTGCCCTCTTCAGGCACGAGAAAAACAGTAGATTTACTTGACCCTGATTTGGCTGACAAGAGCGAAAGGTTAAATTTAGGGAAGCTAGCTTACAGTGAATTCACATGTTACTTCTTTTGTTTCTACTTACTTCTTCCATACCTGTCTGAATCCTCTGTCTGTATTGGGGCAGTCTGGATTCAGTTACTGTTTCCCTTTTTGTCAGGGCGCAGTACTGCCTGGCCAGGTTCTTTCAGGTATGCAAGAAGTGGGGTTAATTTTTATTATCAGGTGCACTTATTTGAAGATATTTAGTGAAGCGTTTGGGGCAAAAAATGGACTGGCTAGCTGTTTTACTACCACAGGAGTTTATAACAAAATATTACTTTAAGTTGGTTGTGGAAAGTTGATTACTTGTAAACAAAACTTTTTTAGTCATTATGGATATAATCTAAGACTTTTCATGATCACGGTGTAATAGCCCCTCTTGTCATTGAAAGAGAGCGTTACAGTTTTTCTGTCTTTACTCCATCTTCTCCCTGTCTTCTCTTGTGTAGGGGTAGGATTTGTAAGGCAGTCTGGATAAAGGAATTAATCCAGCAGAAGAAAAACTGAAGAGAGGGTTAAATTTCAGGCACATTAATTTCCTGATTTGTTTTGCTTTGTGGCAGCTAAACGTTAACTGCTGGCATAAGAGAAGTACAGTCTGTTGATAAAAATGTCATTTATCTTTTCAGCAAAGTGTGTTGCTGTGGTTTCTCTTAGTCCCATGACTGACTTGCAGGAGAATAGTGGCAGTGAGTAGAATATGTGTGGGCAAGTTCTTTAGGACATCTGTGTCAACTCAAATTAAGAAAGCAACCCCTGGTTTTCCCACTAATTTAACCAGCAAAGTTTCTCATAGTCCATCCAGTGCTGTAGTCCTACCTTCTTGACTCTGAATAAGGTTCTTTTTATTACTTATATATGGGATAAGAGGCACTCTAGCCATCTGTTACAAATAAGTTGTTAAAATTGTTTTTATCTATGTTTAAATCATTGATTTGCAGAGATGAAAGTTAATTGAAAGCAAATGGAAATATTTTTACAGAAATCTAAATATCAATTCTGTAACTGCTAATCATTTTTAATTTAAATATCAGATGTTGTAGATCATACCATCAGCCACCAAAGTTTCTGGCTTTAATTTTTGCCATTCAAATCCTATTTACTGGTAGAAAATTATGTAAGCGATATGAAATGAATGCCGTATTAGATTGCATTGAGGCCTTCCTGGATGCCAAAGTGAATTCATGAATTCTGTTCTGACCATCTTTCTGTGGGATATTACTTTCTGTCTTGTAGTAACTTATGTGGCCTTTTCATTGTAGTACCAGGATTTTCTCTGGATAATTAGAAGAGTTGCAAAATAAGCTTCCTTAGCTACTTTGCATAAGTAAAAAATTACTCAGTGTTCCACTGTTTGAAGAAAACTTGTGTGAGGTCAGACCTCTGCTCTGAGAAAACTTTAGACTCCTGAGTCTGATCCTGTACACTTCTGTTTGTAGTATCAGGTAGAATTCTTGATTGGTTATGGCAGATCTTTAAAGGACCATGGGGAAGAGTAAATATGTAAAATTCTAAATCATTTGGATCACTCATCTCTTTGACAGTCTAAGCACAAGTCTGTTCCAGTTCGTGGTTGGAAAAGTGCTAGACGAGAAGACTGGGGGCAACTTAGGCCTGAATTGTAGGAATATATCCTATTATCATGAGTTAGTTAGTTAGTTAGTTGTTAGTGTGAGAATACCACTGAAGTTTAAGATGCTTTCAGCTCCTTTGCCTACTTAGGCATTAGGATGAAGGAGGAAAAATCCTATAATGGAGAATTTAATGTCCATTGATGATGTTTAGATGAGCAGGGAAGGCTGTCTGGTACGGATAGGAAACTTTCACTTTTCAGACTGCCAATCTAAGTACAGTACAGTTAACATTCTTCGAAGATTTCAGATAGTTTTGTGTTTTGAATATTTGAATCTCCTAACTAAGGGCTAGGGCTGTAGTCCAAACACAGTTTAAATATTAGATAAACATTTTAGTAGCTGTAAACAAGCCTAAAGCTACATGAAAATTAAAAATAAAGATATGAGTCTGTTTGCCTATATAGGAAATGTTCTCTTTGAATTTACTAACTAAAAACATCCTTTTTTTTTCCCAGAGAGAAGGAAGTTGAGTTGCTTTAAGGACTAAGTGTATATGATTTGGCGTAACTAGAGTGTATACTCAACACTACAAAAGGAGAAGCACTGTGAACAATTGCAGTTCTGTACAGGCTGATGGTCTGTGAGATCCCTGTTCTTCCATACCTTGTCTATAATTCATGAGAGGTTGTGACTAGTAATTCCAGAGCATATAGAATGGTTTCAGTCCCAAAGTAACTAACACTTAAATTGTTTTCTTCATGTTTTACTTATTGTGCAATGCTGTAAGAAGAATACTCTTGCTTGGCAGTTGGTTCATATGTGCTTGCTGTCTTCATGGCTTATACTGCCTCTTCAAATACTTAAACTGATATTAAACCTGAACCATCATAAAAACCTGAAAAACAGCTCAAGCACTGAATCAAACATCTGAGTAAGAGTTCCAAATTCACTTCACTTTTTGGATTTGAGAGAAATAAAATGGTGAACTTCCAGGTAGAAGTAAATGGTATATTTTTTCTTTAATTAATCCCTCCAACTTTGCTCCTTCTTAATTTTATTTTGCAATTTTTAATTTACCCTTCCTGTTCTCACTTTTACTTTCTTCCTCTTTTCTTATGCTCTGAATGTTTTTTCTGTTCTGTTCTTTGAATCTCTCTTTGCACTGACATTGTTGTGCCTTATTACACCCTATTGGAAGGAACCAGTTTTTTGGAGTAAGAGAAAGCTATTTTATGCCTCACCTCCACTTTGAGGAGAATGAAACTGTTTTGAATAAATGAAAGTGATCTAAAAATCATAATGAATTGTTTTAATTCTAGCTGCAAGTGTCATGAGCCTTTGTTACAAAAGTAATTGGACATTTGGGGTTGCTGCGGAAAGATGTTCATTACTGCAGCATATTTAAGTCCTAGACCCTATTTTTAGACAGCAGTCCTAGACTTTAATTGCTGCATCTTAGAGAAACGAGAACGAACAGTTCTTCAGTTTTCATATTAGTTTGCTATGAAGTTACTTAGCACAGATGTTAGTGTAATTGTGATATATTGGGAAAAATTTAATGTTCAGTGGACCTCAAACCCATACTTCCACCCACCTGTGCAATGCTCTTGTTTCAAAGCTGTAGTGTAAAACTTTTATGAATATCGGCTCTCTGAAGAATGTTTTAGATTGGTCTTTTATTTATTTTTCATTAATTCTTTTATTTCATTACCCTTTTAAGTTTGTATTTAAAAACCATGTTATTATTTAACTGAGTTTTTAAAAGCAACTGTAAGACTGGATTGAAGAGTTTGAAGAGTCTTTCATGTAATAAATGAGTTTACATACTCATACTGTATGCGTAAATTGTGGGGCAATTTGTAGAATGAAATAAGCATGTACATCTGCACTACGATTATACAGAGTATTGTATAGATGAGAATATTATTAGTAAACTACAAATGAAATTTGATTTATGTATTGCTTATCTTGTAACTTTTATATATGCCAGAAGTTAAGCTAAGAACAATGTGAGTGAAAATCCTTAATGTTAAATTTCACCTGCTACAGTCAGATTTTCAAGCTTGAGTAGGTATCTTGGTTTCTTTGTGTAGCTTAGGTGTCAAAGCTCACTGTATTTACAAATTAGAAGGTTTTTTGAATTGTGTATAAAATCTCTTCAGACTAGTAGAATTTTATAGTGAATTCGTTAGCCACATTAAAATTTGGCTTTTCTAAAGAAATGTGAAAAAATTTTGCTGTGTATTAAACATGCGACCCCAGAGGCTAGTATCACAAAGTAAGCTGACTTGGAATACGCGTCCTTTTATTGAGCAATGCCTCAAAGATGCCTTGGGATAGCTGTTCATAGAGGTGATAGAACATCGTAGTCTGTAAAATGCTAAGAGTACCCAGCAGATACTGGAGGATTTTTTGCTATGACTTTCTTGTTTGTTAGAACCGAACCGAGACTAAAGCTGCTGTCTGAAAGACAAAGAATAGATGCCTTTGATAACTTAACCTAATCTGAATCTTACTTCTTGCAGCTTTGAACTGTTGTGACATACTGATACAGTTTTTTTTTTTACTGGTAATGCATAATTGTCATGAGATCATTTAGATTTGAGTGACACTAAACTCCAAAATATTTAAGTCATGGGACATGCAACTCATCTTTAGACCATGAAACCATTGCCACAATCTTGAGCCTTTATGAAATATGACTCTAGAAGTTGGACGACTCCTTTCCCTCAGTCATTGAACCTCATTGAAACAACCTGGTGATAAAATTTGAAGTCTTCTTAGTGAAGGGATTAATTGACCTCAAAACTACCTTAGAACTTGTGGAACCCTGTGAGATGAAATCTGTGGGAAAATGATTATTCCTGAGTCGGATGCCTTTTGGATGAAAGTGCCCTAGTTTTGGTCAATACCCTGAAAACAGGAAAGAACATCTACCTATAAGAACAAAGTGAAGGCAGAAAGAAAGGGAGGAGTTTTCTAATTTCAACACGTCTTATCCCATTCTATGTTTTCAGATCATGGGTTCTCAACCTGCCTCTTTCTTGTGCCTCTTGGCTTTTTGTATTAAGGGATTGTTGAGGCTGTATTTGCCATTGAATTGTAGAAAGTCTGGTAAGAAATTTTAATGGAAGTCACATTGTAAATCTTTTTTCATGCTGTATCATTTCCTGGAAGATGTTTACATTTGAAAAATAGTTTGCTTTTCAACATCATGTGACTGTTAACCCAATAAGAAGTTTATCCATTGAAGGTTAAAATCAGAAAATATACTTCACAGTGTGACCCAAATATTTCTTCAGTTTTTCCCAACTACCATTTACATTAATACTTAAATTTTTATTAACTGAAAGCGTGTTTATCTCTTTATATAAACTTTTAAAACCTACAAATATAATTTTGTGCAAATCCCTTATCAAAACCTCAAAACTAAAGTATCAGTTTCCATTGTAATTTCTTGGGATTATATAGTATCTTCTATGTAAGTGTATGATTATATTACATTTTCAGGACAATTCCAGCACCTTCATTTGAATAGAGTTGTTATCTGTAAAATGGCCCTCGGAGCAGGACACTGTAGATTTGTTCTGACAGACCAAAAATAAGTCCGTTCTGGTGTTCCAAAAACCATCTGTGTGAAGGGGTGAAACCAGCAGGTGAAGGGGTTTGAGCAGACATGTTCACACACAAACGTCAAGTTTTCAGATCTGTCTTGGATATTAATGTCTTAAGTAGAAAACTCTTCTTTGCATTGCGTACCATTTTCCTTCTTCAAGGTTACACTTTTCATGATAGAGCAAATGATTACTCCTCTTGGTGGGCTGATGGGGTTTTGGTATTGCAATCGGATTTGCCAGTTAGGGAATGGTCCCCAAACTCTTCTTACCTCCAAAACCTAACTTATCTATCCAAAACTCTCTTGAGAATAGTTTTTGGAAATAATATAGAGGCCTCTGCAAAACAGCTAAAATCAAAGATTCTCTTACAGTCACCAAAAAAAAAACCCAAACAAAAAAACAAACAAAAAAAAAGAAAAAACAAACAGCTGTGAGTGTGTTTCGATATGAATCTAAGGAGAAAATTCTAAAACTTCAAATCAGATACCTAACCTAGGAATACAAATATTTTAATTAGTTTTTGAATACAAAATGGAGTTAAGGGTGGTGAAATACGTTCATGCTTTGGATTTCATTGGAGCTTTACTTTCACTTGATTTGTGCGTCTGTGAACCTTTGTTTGGAGGTAATTGCAGCATTCGCATAATATGTGAATGCCTTCCTAAATGAAAGTCACATTTTCAACTTTTATGCCATATGAAGTGTGACTTCCAGCAAAATCTCAGTTAAATGTTAGCTCATTTACCCAAGGACTTTAAAAACAGGCTAATGGAATTTGCTGTCTGTCAGTTTCTTCATTTAAGCTGTTGATACTTTATGATGTCCCTAAACTGTATGCCTGGAATAATGTAAGAAAGAATTAATGCATGTTTTTTCACACTGAAATACTCACTTCTCTGCTGTGAATAAATCATAGTAGATGGGGAATGCACAGTCTCTTTGCAATTCCTAGAGTGGAATGCTAGTGGGCTCAGTTTTTAATCACTGTGTTCTTGCAGGGTTCTAAAGTTTTTAGTCATTTTGCAATTTAGAAAAGCTATTAACTGCACAATTAAATCATGTGCTACTACAAACTGTTAAGTGTATTTAAGGCAGTTTAACTAATGACTGCCACTGTTCTGTTCTTCTCCCCTTACCACCTACTGCTTTTGAAAATCCAGTAGTTCCAGTGATCCTATGACCACAAAGTGAGACAGATAATGTTATTGATCCTGGTGAAAACAAAACATGCTTTTAAAAAAGCAAACAAAGCAAGAAACTTCTTTTGGACTGATTAGTCTTAAATCAACTCTGAAACTGCATCTAAAGGAATTAAAATGACAAGAGAAGGCGTGGGAAGATTTGAAACTAGTACTACTACTACTACTATGTTGTCTCTCCCTAGTCAAAAAGGATCAGAGTATTGTGGGTTTTTTTCTGATAAAGTTGCTGGTTATCATCAGTTTGAGCTCTAATTATAAAACTATGAAAGTAAAATTTGATGGTCATCAATACGTTGCATTTCTTCAGCCATGTTTAAGGAAGTATCTTCCATAGTTTAGTGTAGGTACACTGTAGATACTGAAGATTGGAAAGTGTGTAGGAAATTATCCGTAGAGGCTGTCAGTTGTTGATTCAACAATAATAGTTAAAACAGGAAGACTTTCATCTCTTGAATGTGGGAGTCTTACTTTCAGTCCTGTGCTGGCAGTGAAAATATTAGCATTAACCATGCTTATTTTATACCCCACTCATACTTTATCCATTATACTCCATTCATACTTTCTTTTTCTGACTGAAGTTCAAGGTGAGGGGCGTGCTGTTCTGACTGCTATTTGCCCAAACACCCCTAGCACTGTTGCTGAGCATTGAGGCCCTTTTTTTGATCTCTGCACAAGGCTTTCTCCCTTTATCAGAATACAAAGAGACTTTGGTTGTGCATGCTCCCTTGCTTGCCCTCTGTTCCATTTCAGAGGAGAGTTGTTTCTTGTCCCAATCTCTTTCTTTAGTGAAGGCTTCAGTACTTGTACTGCAAAGTTTGTCTGGCAACAGTTCATCTAGATGTCTTAAGATGAGATTTTGCCTTGGTGGTCTGAATCCTTGGCTGTAATTAATTGTGCTTCACTTCAGTTTCAGGTTTTCTGCGCAGGCCTAAAATGACTTAGGAAAGTCCTGGAACACTGTTCTGTCAAGAAACAAGCTAGTTGGTGACAGCAGAAATTGTAAAGGAACTTGGAGCATGCCAAAACAGTTACATCCAGCTGGCAGCTGGTCACCAGTGGGGTTCCCCAGGGCTCAGCATTGGGGCCAGTGCTGTTTAGTATTTCCTTGATCATCTGGACAAGGGGGTTGAGTGCACCCTCAATCAATTTGCAGATGGCACCCTGGAAGTTGGGTTGGGAGTGTTGATCTGCTGGAGGGTAGAAAGGCTCTTCAAAGGGATCTGGACTGGCTTGGTTGATGAACCAAGGCCAGTGGTAGGAGATTCAGCAAGGCCAAGTGGCAGGATCCTGCCCTTGGGTCACAACAGCCGCAGACAGTGCTACAGGCCTGTGGAAAGAGTGGCTGGAAAATACCCAGGGGAAAAGGACCTGGGGATGCTGTTTGACAGGAAAATGAACATAAGCCAGCAGTATGTCCAGGTGGCCAAGAAGGCCAGTGACATCCTGGCTTGGATCAGCAATAGTGTGGCCAGCAGGACCAGAGCACTGTTCGACCCCCTGTACTTGGCACTGGTGAGGTCATACCTCAAATCCTGTGTTAAGTTTTGGGCCCCACACAGTGAAAAGGACACTGAAGTGCCAGAGCAAGTCCAGAGTTGGGCAGCAGAGCTGGAGGAGGGTCTAGACAGTAAGTCCTATGAGGAATGGCTGAGGAAGCTGACATTATTTAGCCTGCAGAAAAAGAGGCTCAGGGGAGGCCTTACTGTTCTCTACAGCTACCTGAAAGGATGTTGTAGCCAGGTGTGGGTTGAGTGACGTGACAAGAGGAAATAGCCCCAAGTTGCACCAGGAGAGGTTTAGGTTGGATATTAGGAAAAATTTCTTCAGTGAGGATTGTCAAGCACTGAAAGGGGCTGCTCAAGGGAAGTGATGGAGTCAGAATCCCTGGACTTGTAAAAGTGGCACTTGTGGAAGTGGCACTTGAAGACATGGTGTAGTAGTGAACTTGGCAGTGCTGGGTTAATGGTTGAACTCGATGATCTGAAGGGTCTTTTCCAACCTGAACAATTCTATCATTCTACATATACAGTTGTCTCACTTTGGCATTGAATATAGTCAGTAGTTCAGTTTGAGGCTTTAGGGGTTGTGAGTGATTGAATGTTTTTACATTGCCTGGTAACTGCTCTCCATGTGTCGGATAATTAATAGAATTTGAAACTACAATTATTGTGCACCAAGAAGCCTGCAGGTCTTTTATCTTACAGTCTTCTGGTGCTTTTACATAATATTTTGCTTTTCTTTCCGTGGTAATGTGCAAATCTAGCAGTATTACATGTCTTCTTTGTGTTAGTAGGTCCTTGTGACTATGAATTCTGACTAATTAGGACTTCATCAACTTGATTTTGCAGCATTTCAGTTAGTTAAACTTATTTCCATGTGTATCATCATCCTTTTTCTGGAACATAATGATTTCCTAACAGATCTTAACAAATTTGAGAGGAGAATATTCTAAATCTCCAATAAAATACATAACAACAAGGAAAGACCACAATTAATACTTCTGCTATAGGGGTATTCTATACAAAGAAGGTGATTTGATATAAAGACTTTAATGAGATTTAAATGAAAAATGGTTTTATAAGAAGCATATGTTGCTTTATAGTTAGTTGAAACTCTGCTTCAAGTATGTTTCTAACAAACAATTCTTTAAAAAAAAAGTCAGAAATGTGCATGTTGAGGCTGTTTCTTTGCAACAGTTATTAGTGAGTTTATTAAATACAGTTTCCAGCTCCATATTCCTGTTGAGTTCAGTAGTAGTGATGTGCATATCTGTTAGCAGTAAAGGCAGGAATGCAAAATACTGAATCAATGAAGATCAAATTATCCTTCTTGTGTTAGCGGAAGCATCTTCAGTGCAGGGTTGTGACTCACTGGGATCAGGGAATTTTGTTTTCAAAGTTGCATGTCCTCTAGCCAAGGGAGGAATTTGGTTACCACTAGTTTTGATTTAACATCCTGAATTTTTAGTTTGGAAGTGTGACTGCCGCAAAGATTTGTGGAAAGAGAAGTAAGGAAATAAAAGTACTTGTTACTATTGCATAAGAAATCCAAGTTTGGTGGAGATTCTGTAAAACACTGAAAGCACTGTTAGCATCTAGTAGTAAAACTTCCCTTCACGTTTCTTCTTAGTTTTTTGTTTTCAGTGTCCTTTCAGATTGTAATGAATATCAGAATAAAAAGACAACCTTGATTCGTGGTCACTTCTTCCCTCCCTCCCCCCTTATCTTCTTACCTCTGTTGAGGACACTTTTATGGATTCTCGCACTACGCCTGAGTTTTGACCAAGGCATGCAGCAAAGGTTCAAAGCTACCCTGGCATAGTTTTCTGAAGACCTATGTCTCATTTTGATTTCTAGCTATTTTTCCATTCACTTTTGATCATTTTACTACTACCAAATGTAGCATTTAAAATTAGAAAGATAGATTTGTCTGTAAAGTAATTATGTCTTTCAAAAAACCAGCATTTGGGTACATGGCTTAAGTAGTCCACTTTACACCATTGTGTCGGGCTGGATGTACTGTAGATAGTTGGACAGAGACTTCAACAAGAGACAAGCACAGCTATTGGTAGGGTCAGTGTGTCGTGCCAGCAAGCCCATTGTAGTGTGAATTACTCCAGCTGCCCAGTTAGGTTCTTTGTTGCAATTGGATGTTCTGGTGACGAGGTAAGATGGAAGAATTTAGGAGTGCAGACATACAGTCGAAGATAAGTTGTGAAGTTGGTAGCTTATTTTTTAAGAAAAGTTTTTTAATATTGAGTACTCTCACTATCAGTAATCCAGACAACCTCTTCTGAGGTCTGCTTTGATCCAATCCAATGGTTTCCATCTTAGTTTTCTCTAAGTTTATGGACTTTTAATGCAAATTAAATTTAAGTGTAATGAAAGATTTTAGC
>JAWWMP010000093.1:47181360-47194478 GCA_035047865.1 Dendrocincla tyrannina | reverse complement strand
TCTTCCGATCTATGCCTATGTTGAATAGCTTGTCTGTTCTCTATTACCATTCAGGTGAAACACTTCCACTATTAGAGCCATTTTGAAATAAGCTTTTGCTGTTTGCCCTTGAAGTTGTGTGCCTGCAGCCTTTAAATTAATGTCAACTAAGATATAATCTAGTTAGGGCCTGAAAGAGCATTTCATAGCAATTTCCAGCCTTGGTTCATCATGTGCAGCTGATTATTTCTATGTACCTATGTGAGAATTACATTAAAATAGGTTTAAAAGATGCTAAGTACTTCTCTATTATTATGTTTCTTTGTAAACAACAGCTGTAATTACTTTAGGGCTATTAGACTATTGCTTAGTTTTTAAGCAGTTGGTGGCACAAACTCTGCAGTTAAAAGCTTTAGACTGGTACCCAGATTGCTTTTTGCTCACTCCTGCTGAGGCTTTTGAACTAATACATTAGGATGGAATGCCCCCCAAACATGTTTAATATTTCTGTGTTTAGAATATTACATAAATCTGTTGTCTATATCTTAGGGAATCTATTATGTTAAAGTATTGCTTTCTTATAGATGTGTATGCCTGTCAGCATATAGCCTTAAGTCACAGGAGACCCTGCCCCTTTTTGAGAATTTTTAGAAAAATTTTTGAAAAGCAGACAAGTCCAAGCAATTCTTGCTAGTTGTGCAAGGATTAACTGTTCTTGTAATTAATGCAGCCATTTCAACACTGCAGATAAAGCCCTTATGTTTTTGTTCTCCAGCTGTGTCCTGAAATATTTGTTCCAAGAAGGTGGTTGAAAAGTAAGGTTTTTGTAAGCTATTCCCATGATATTAAAGTGATTAATGGATTTCTGGTTTAAATAAATACCCAAGGCCCACAGGAGGCACCATTGCACTAGTATCAATGAATATTTTTGCATATTGGCATTTTAGAAAATGAGAGCCTGGTTGTGTGCATCTTCTTGTGAAGCAGATGATGAACTTGTAGCAGTTGGCAGTAAGCTTTGCCTTCAGTGTTTGTGCCAAAACAAATGTGTAACTAACTTGTTATTCAAATAGAATTGGACTTTCTTTGCCATGTTGCATTATTCTGTGTATCTGTAATTTTGCAGAATGACTCTTATTTTTCTTTTCACATTCTAGGGAGGTGCAGTACATTGTTCTGCAAAATATTGCCACTATGTCAATTCAGAGAAAGGTATACCTTATTTAGAATTTTCTAAATCATATTTTATATGAAACACAGGAAAGGAACTTAAATATGTTCTGATTTTCAGGGCATGTTTGAACCTTTTCTGAAGAGTTTCTATGTTAGATCAACTGATCCAACTATGATCAAAACACTGAAGGTGAGTTTAAAAGCAAATCATCTATATACTGCTGACTAATCATTTTGCAACAAGAAGGTAAAATGTTTTTCACTGATATGACTGTGTGGTTTCTTTTCTTCACTAAGAAGTATGGAGTTGTGGCTCTTAGTTAAGGCCTCAAGTGTCCTTCAGGCTTGTCAGGCTGTGTGAAAGTTCTCGTTACTGTGTTGCAGGTGGCATATGAGCTATATTTTCCACTACAGCTTTTAGAACCTTTAAGTGATAGAGAACATGACAATATTTACCCAACCAGCCATTCTAACATTCTAGAGTGTGGCTGTTTTCATGAGAGGAAGAGAGTCTCTAATACTATTAGCTTAAAAAGTCTGCTCCCCTCTACAAAATAAGGCAATCTTACAGTCCCTTTGAATTCCTTTTTTTTTTTAATACAAATTCCATTTGAAGTCAGTATTCGATATGAGAAGTATTGTAGGCTTTCCTCAAAGCCACATCTCAGTGCATGTGTTTTGACTTTTCGTTTTCTCTATAGTTATTCTTTAACAAATGTGAAATCCTTAACAAAACAATAGGTAAAGAATTGTCTACTATTATGTGCCTTTTCTCTTGTTTTGCTTTATATTATCCTTATGTTTAGGAGTGTAAGGTACAGCTTTCTGAATGAAACATTTTTTCCTGATCTTCATTTTACATAAATGGTGCACCCTTATTATATGTGCAACAGTAGTGCAGTCCAAGATGGCTATGCCAAACCCATTGTATTTTTATATATACAACATTAAGTCTGCGTAAATTTGAGGCATTTGGAGGCAAAAAGATACTCTCTGCTTAAGGAATGCCTTACTGTTATCCAAGAAAAGTCAGTCCCAAAATAAGTGAAGCTGATATATTTAAAATTCCATATTAATTGATAATGCAATGTGGAAGAGGTGGAGAAGTAAAAATTGTGGGTTTTTTCTCTTGTTGTCTCATTTGTTTCTTGGTGGCTAAAAAAATTAAGACAACCTAATTGTTATATCCATAAGAAAATCATGTGGTTTTCTCCATTTCCTACCCCTGCAGTTCCAGCATATCAGATATAAGACTGAATGATGAGACCGTGGCAGTATTTAAGATGTAGGGGCACCATGGAATTCATCTGCTGTGCTGTTTAGATTTCTATTTTGTTCTTTTTCCTTTCACACCATTAAGTTTGCTGTTTTGATCACTGGTTGGCATTGTGCTCGTATTTTCACAGTTGTCTATTTTAATCACAAATTTTTGGTTATTTTTATTTCTAATCATCTCAGAGCCTATCATTTTCCATACAGGTAGGGTTTGTTCCCAATTATGAACATTACTTTGCAGATATATGTGTTGCAAGTTTTGGGCTTTTTTTTCCATTTTATTAACCATTCACTTACTATTTGGAGTTTTTATGCTGCTTTTCTTAGTCAGCCTTTGTCTTCATTTCCCTGAAAACTGTTGCATCAGTTGAAAACTTTGTCACCTGTCTTCTCATTACTTTCATAGTTCATATATGAAAAAGGCCAGCAAAGGTATTTGTGATACCCCATTGATAGCCATCCTGTACTATGAAATAGTCTCCTTCCTATTCCCCTTTATCATTTATCCTCTCGCTTTTTACCCTATGCTATATATGTATCTTTAAGAGCCTTTGGTGCTAGCTCTTGCCCAATTGTTTTTAGAGTACAGGTGGATTGTATCAATTAATGATCCTTTTCTGGATGCCTCCACCTCAAAAAATACCAGCAGATTTCTGAGGTGTGACTTCCCTTTAGAGAGGCAGTGTTTTCTTGTCAGTTTATTTCATTCACAGTTAAAACAACCTGGAAATATAGCATCTTAACAATAAATGCCAAGTGTTGTACATCATCCTTTTGTTCACTAGGAACAAAGAAGACGACTTTCATAGTCTGATGCTGATGTTGATTAAGATCTGAGAAATCTCATGGAAGCAATTGTTTCTTTATTGAGTTTAAAGGTCTTTTATTAAAGTTCATCGGATTATAAAGGACAATTTGTTTCTCTTCAGCTGCAGTTGTGACTTCCGTTAGTTCTTCTTGCACTGTCACATGGTTCTTACATGCTAAGGCTTGCTGTGTAACATTGGAAAGCATACTGACAGAAGTATTGCAAGCCCTTTTGATGTGCAATGCAACACTAAAGCCAGAGTTTGGAGAGAATGCATCATTGAATGCTGTAATCGTGTTTTGAAAACTCAGCGAGTACTAGTAAGGAAAATACTCCTTCTGAGTGCAGTGCTAGTACCAGTTTATACTGATATCTTGTATACTCTGTTGAATTCTGAGTGGCATTTTTAGTAGTACTATCTCCTACTTATATACAATAAAAGTATAGTGTACATGTGGTACTGTTCATAGTACTTTAGCTTTTGGTAAAATATCTGTTTGTTTTTTATTGTAGCTTGAAATCTTGACAAATTTAGCAAATGAAGCCAACATATCAACGCTGCTTCGAGAATTTCAGGTTTGTGCAGAAGTGTATTCTTTTTATATTAAATGCTCTCTTTTGCCATTATTGGATGTTTCTTCTAGATTCTTACATTTAAATTTTTCAAGTTAAAGTCCTTTCCAGGATAAAATGGTCTCAAAACAGAATTGAAATTGTCTTATGTCATGATGGATAATGGAACTTTTTGTATATGGAAAGGGAGTTTTGATGTTCTCACTCTCCTTCCAGCTAAAAAAAAAAAACCCAAAACAACAAAACTCATGAGAAAAACTCAAGAATTCCATATTCTTTAAAACAAATTCTACCAACTTGACTGACACTGTAAGTCACTATATGATATGGTCTTAATTTTAGCAACATTTGGCTGTTAGCATTTATGGCCAAACCTCCTTTCTGTAAGTCATTTGATGAAATAGTATTGTCTCCAATATCTTTATGTATCAGCAAGATGTTCTACCTATATTGTGAAACAGTGTCTGTCCTTCTTTCTCTCTTTGCTTATGACATCTATTTTCATTGCTTCAGTTCTCTGGCTGGATTTCTCTGAAAGGTACTGGTTCTCAGGCAGGTAGGTTATTCATAGTTTCACAGATGCTCCTAGTTAAATGAACTGAAACCTCTCTGAAGAGAGAGCTCATCAACTGCTCCAACCTTGCACACAAGCTAATTGCTGTTTTTGGGTAATTGCCCCCTGCCCCAAGCTTCCTTGAAATCAGAAGTTTGCATGGCCATGGGTGACCAAAGCCGACAAGGAAATGTTTTCTAGAAGTGACAATAAGGTGAAAAAAGTGTAGAGACCAATGTACAATGTAGCTTTCTAGGTTGGATTTTTTATACGGTATGTCTGTCTTATGAGGATAATATGGTAAGCCTTTGTTTGTCAGGAGTTATGCATTGACTAATGAAAATCCTGTTTCCTTAGACTTATGTGAAGAGCCAAGACAAACAGTTTGCTGCAGCTACAATTCAGGCTATAGGCAGATGTGCAACTAACATTACCGAAGTGACTGACACGTGCCTCAACGGCCTCGTTTGTTTGCTGTCCAACAGGGATGGTAAGCTAAATGTTCTGTTTGTTTTCTGAGTATAGCAGATGACATGAAACCTTTCCTTAATGAGAACCACACAGAGCAGATCATGTTAAAAAGTGTAAGAGAGTTGACTTTTATAAGAATTTAGATGACAAGAATGGATAAAAATAGTGATTCTGCATTTTCAAAGGGTCTGATATTCACTGGGTACATATTTTCTCTTTTGTTAGCAAAATGAATTTCTTGTGGCCTGCAATTATGTGTTTAGCTGCTTTTTGAAAAAAGGCTGCAATTATTAAAGTGTGCTGTTTTGATTATCATTGATAGCAATGGTTTTTCGGTTGTATTTAGTTGCATCAAGGCAGTTTGCCTGTAGAGGGTGCTGAAAGCTTGGAATTTTTTTTTTTAGTGCATCAGTGCCTAACTGAAAAAAAAGGATATTAAATAGTTTTAGGATAAATGGCCCCAAATTCGGTTTGATTTTATAATCTAGGCTTCTGTTATTTTATGTAGTGAAGCAGAGTTGGAAGTCACTAAGGAACACAGGAAGAAGCAGATAAAGTCAGATAGGATATGACACCACTATAAATCAATACCTGATAATATTGTATAATATGGTTGCCAATATAATATGGTTGCCAATAAATATTGCAGGCAAGAAGTCAAGAAGAGAACTGGAAGATGATTATATAATGTACATTCTACATGAATATAGTTAAATATTGGAAATAGAGTTAGGAAGTTCATGGTTTAAAAATAATGTCGGGAAGGAAGAAAAGTGTGATTTTGGGGTACCCTGGACTATGTTTAAAGAACATAGGTGAGGTCTTCTCTAAGCTTTGAAAAGTGGCATTAATGCCTCTCCATATCTACTGGATGTGATTTCATGAAATTGTAAGAAGGCTGTTATTAGGGACATCACCTTAGCAGCACATAGTCATCCTGTGACCCACTAATACACTCAGAGCTTTGTCGTACTTGGTTTATGAACTGTGAGTCCTCATTCTCAAACACCTCACCTTGTATCAGAAATTCCTGAGGTTTACTGTATAGCTTTGTAGTTTTCATATATGTAGCTTTAATTTCCTAGTGCTCTAGAGCTTAGTTATGTTAAAGCTTTTCTGATTATCAACTATGTTTAAAGTATCTTCCTATATTGTGTTACAAGGTGTCTCTGCACAGTGCACCTTTTTGTATTACTTTCAGCAATTACCATGGTAAAGGTACAAACTTCAAAGCTTGTTCCTGCTTCTGAATTCCAGCAATCTTCCTCTAAGAAGGCTTCTTTCAGCATGTACAAATCCCCGTTTTTTTTCTATTTTAAATTAAATAATAAAGCTGTCACTTCAGAATACCAAATTTGTTACTTAATAATCCTTTTTTTTCAGTGTTCTTGCTTTGTTTTTATTTTTACTAATAAGGAGCCAAGATAAGAGGAAAAGGGGTTATTGTCTTTTATCATAGATCATCAATTTAGTATTTTCTTCAGAGTAAATCGGTACATATATACACACACCCACACATGCATGTGCATGTATACAAAGGTTTGTCACAAGATTAGTTTTCTTGTCTCTTTCTATGTAGTTTTCTAGCAAATAAAATTATCTTCTTGTGCTTACTCTTCTGAAAGACTGCAAAGGATATATTGGGGATCTTTTAAACCTGGCAGCTGGCAAATTGCTTTACCATAGCTGCAGTGTCTTTATTCCTTCTTTCAAGGAATGAATAGAATGGCATAATTTACATAGTATCTTTCCCCAAGGTAGCAGGAAATTACTGATAGTTGCAGCTTTGTGAACATACGAGTTTCGGCATGGTAAGGGAATAAAAAAGAGATTTAGCACGTGTAGGAAAATAGATTTAAGAGTCCTGGGTAATCTTGCTTTCCCCCAACTTTCAGCCTTAAAGCATGCAGGCAATCTGTTTACTGTGCTAATTCTTTTATGGTCACTTGAAGCCTGGAAGTACTTCTGCTGCTTTGCATAGCATGAAGCACAAGCTGGTAGATTCAGCAGTTTCTGAGGTCCATGGAAGCAGAGTGAGAGGTCACCAGACTAATTCTACAAAGCCAAAATAGAATCCTGAAGAACAAGCTTGTGGCAAAACTGCCTTCTAATTCTGTACTCTTGTTCTGGAAAGGCCTTAAGTGTAGATACAACCCAACACCCAAGATGCTGTATCTGACATGGGATCTGTACAATAATCATTCTGGAACTTAGGTGCTGAGAGACAGAGTGTTGTTCCAGAAACAAGGCTCTGGGGAAGTCAAGAACTGCCCTTGAAATTTTCTTTATGTACTTAGGAGTGGCTTATTTAAAAAAACGAAGAAAGTCATAAAATCACTGGAACTGTTAGTACATCAGGTAACTGCTACATATCTGTTGTAATTCCTGCTAGAATGACATAAAAGAAAAACTGTAGCATTCAGTTTATATATCTTAATGGGGTTTCCAAGTTTTGCTATTTATGTTACAAGGCTGAAAAAGTTAACCAGGTAAAAGCTTAAACTTTGTGAAGTTCTGAAAAGCAGAAATTTAAGGTTTGTCTGGATACTCTAGTAGTTGCCTTTTAACATTGTTTTTAACCATTTGCATAACATTTTAATAACCCAAGTAATCATAGAATGGTTTGGGTATAGGAGGGACCTTTAAAGATCATCTAGTCCAACTACCCCGCTGTGGGCAGGGACACCTAGCTTTGTGTTACCTGAACTTGAATGTTTCCAGGGATTGGGCATCACCACCAGTCTGGGCAACTTGTTCCAGTGTTTCACCACACTCATTGTAAAACATTTCTTACCTATATCTAATCTAAATCAACTTTGTTTTAGTTTAAAAACATTACCCCTTGTCCTGTCACAACAGGCCCTGTTAAAAAGTCTGTCCCCATGTTTCTTGTGGGCACCCTTTAGGTACTGAAAGGCAGCTAATAGGTCTCCCTGAAGCATTCTCTTCTCCAAGCTGAACAACCCCAACTCAGCCTTTCCTCACAGAAGAGGTATTTCAGCCCTCTTAATAATTTTTGTGGCCTCCTGTTCCAACAGGCCCATGTTTTTCTTGTGCTGAGGATTCTAACGCTGAATGCAGTATTCCAAGTGGGGTCTCACAGCACAGTAGAGGGGCAGAATCCCCTCCCTCACCCTGCTTTTCATGCAGCCCAGGACACAGTTGGCTTTCTGGGCATGTTGGTGGGTCATGTCCAGTCTTTTCATCCATGAGCATCCCCAAGTCCTTCTCAGCAGGGCTGCTCTTGATCTGTTCATCCCCCAGCCTGGACTGCTACGACCCTTTAGATGTGATTTACACTGTTTTGAAATTCTTGTGTTCATTTTCCGTTATGTTCTATATACTTTTTCTTGGATAATTCTAGTAAAGTTATGTTTTAAATTTTTTCAATTTTCTTACTGCTCATTGAGAATGCTAATTTTATCTCCCTTTTTACTGTTTTGTTGCAGTTCGTTTTGGTTTGAACCTAAATGGTTGTCTTACTTCATGATCATTTTTGGGATTCTTTGTGTGCACAAAGCAGTCCTCAAAGAATCTCTGTTTTTTTCTGGACTGTGCCAGCCCTTCTAACACAAACTCATTTTGATTTTGCTTGTACTTTCTTTCCTGTTATATAGACTTGTGTAAAAGAACCATACTAGTTTATTTGTTCACAATTCTGGTTTATTTTCTTTACATTTGCTCCCACAGATTGCAGTAAAGTAGTTCCTGTGGTGACATTTCATTTACTGCAGTTGATTTTATCATAATCCGTTCTAGATTGTCAACAGGTGATTTTAATAGTGGCTTCATGTCCACTCAGTTTTTTGGGTTCAGTTTTATTTTTCTTAACAAAATACTCAATTTTAAAGGTTGTCAGTACAATGTTTCCCACTATAAATATTCCAGATTGTAATTTTCAAGTTTCAACAATTGTCTTCTGATTTTAGTATCTGATAAAACTCAAATTCACCTGTAGGATTATTCAAGACCTTGAGGTATGTGAAGTAGACGTGTTAACCACTAGAAATTAGTCTAGAAAAATGACAGATGTCGTGTCAAATAAAGGACAAATTTAGCTGCAAGCTAAAATTTAAGCATTTCAGAAACTTATGCCATAATGATGAATGCTCAGAGCTTTTGAAAAACCTTTCTCCCTAAAGAAGTTCACTTTCTCAAAAAAACCAAAACAAAATCCGAAATTTAGACATCTCTTTCCCATGCTGTTCTGTTGAAACTTGAACATGCTTGATTGCTGAATGAATGGTCCATGTGTCAGGTTAACTCTTGAAATGTAGGAATATTTGTGTTTAACAAATGGTGGTTAGGCTTCTTCATCTTTCATTATGGTAGAGTCTACTCCTGCACCTTTGCACCTGTGGGGTCTTTTCAGCTTCAAAAATTGCATATTTCATACAAGTTGTTCAGGATGTGAATGTTACTTGCTACAGTAGTTAAGCACTCCAGTGCATGACTTTGGCATGAATCTTACAACAGCTTGCTGTTTAGAGGCTTCGTTTGAATGTACTAAAGGTTAGTTTACCGATCTGAGAGGGACTGCTTAGAAGGTGAAAAAGTGCAAAGGAAATGTTTAGTCATTTCTCTAGCATGTCAAGGAGCTGTTACTTTTAATGTTGAATATTTCTTTGAAAATTCAATGGGTGTTTGTTTTTAATGCAGACTGCAAATTACTTATGAATATGCATTTTAATGAAAACCAAATTTTTTTAACACTGTTCCTCAGTTTAAGAAAGAAAAATACTAAGTGAAGCTTTACTAAGAGGTAGTTTCATAAAAGGTATGTAGTAGGATGATGTTTTTACATTTAGAATGTTTCTCTGTCCGCTTTTTGCTACTTATAACTTGATTCAGGAAGCTGAACTTGTATTACTTAGAACAGCTTACCTCTTTGTTACCAAGTAAATAGAATTCAGTTCTGCAAAGCATGTTTTGAAAGCTTTTGCATATTTTGCAATTAATTATTTATGGATTTTTCTTTTGCACAATTGCTTTTAAAATTAATAATTTGTTTTGTCTAAAACAGAAATTGTAGTTGCTGAAAGTGTTGTTGTCATTAAGAAACTGCTGCAAACCCAGCCAGCACACCATGGTGAAATTATTAAGCATATGGCCAAACTCTTGGATAACATCACAGTGAGTATTTGTTCACAGTGTCTTATTTTCCTTGTTGACTGATGATGAGATTTTTATGTCTTTTGAATTTCTGCCATAAATGGAAATGGGTTAGTTAGATAAATACGACGTGTTTGGGGTTTTTTGACATAAAATACCGTTTTTCATGCTCTTAAAGAAAAGGAAATAGAAGCTACCAGGTGGCATCAACTTGTGCCTTAGATCTGGGAAGTGATTTTGAAAGAGATCCCTGGAAATGTTGAGTATTGCTAATACGGTTATGCCAAGATGAATAGCAGGTTTTGAATGTGGAGTGGGCAAGTTGTAATCAAAGTAAGGGCAAAGCAGCAGTTAATTTGAGGATTATCAGCCAGTTGTGTTAGTGATCTGGGGTGGAGTTTGAAAAATTTTATTTGAAACCTTTTTCCCCAAATCACCTGACCTTTCCATGGTATCAGACGTGCTGCAATGAGTGTGTCGTAGTATGTCTTGAAGTTGCATTTTTATCTTCTGGGTATTTGAGATTCTGTGGTATTTAACAGTAAAATTTGCATTATTCACTATTATTCATCTTTAGATTTAATTGACCTTTAGGTATGCAAATAGTTACCTCTCAAATTCTCCTCACAGTTCTAGTAATTGGTAAAACATTTAGTGATCTGTCCTAAATTAGAGTATAGGGCTGATGACCATTAGCCACCTATTACATCATAAGCCAAAGGTGACATATTTTGATCTGTCAATAATTATTTTTGTGTAGAATTGTTTAGTTTCATAAAATTACACATTTATTGATGATGAAACAGTTTCTAAATCAGTGAACCTTTGTTTTTCAATAGTTGAATTTTGCAAAGTTTGGAATATTAAAAGCAAAAGGAAATGTATTCTCTGGTCATTTTTACTGACCATTCAATGACTGGCTGCTAACAGCTGGTGATCAACCTTTGCAACTGATATAAAGAAAATACATTCTACTGAATTGCTCTTACCAAAAAAGGATATAATACTGCTAATTACTTATCAAAATAAGTATTACCTATTTTATAATAATCACGTTTTCAGAAAATTTGTGCAATATTTTGATTGATTATTGCAATCTCATAAATTGTGTGTAATCTTATTATACATGTCTGCTGGCACTTCAACAAATGAGTTTGTCTTCTTATTTCCACATATTGTAGAGGTGAAAATAGTTATTTTCTTAATAATCTGACACTTTAAAGAGGTTTGTAACTGTTTTATACAATCAAAACTTCTAAGTTAATACTTCAAGTATTAAATAAAGAGAATATTTTTGGAAAGAGAATCCTTTTTTTAAGTTGAATGAGGGGGGGCGCGAAAAACATGCTGTATTTGAACTATTTTGACATTGTCAAGTTTTCCCAATATGAGGTCGTACAGAATGGTAAGTAGTAGAACAGTCTGTGGAACAGAGCAGTCATACAAATAAATTAAAAATCAAAATCTGATTCTGAATCATGCTTCTTATTCAAGAACAAAGCAGTGATAGTGATGCTGTAATTTCTCCAAGGTGATCATTTTCTATCTTGTTTTACATTTGTCCATGTCAATTTTTAAGAACTTCAAGGTATATGTCTTTCTTAGTATGCACAAGACTGTGAATTAAAGAATAAATTTGGAAGAAGTTTATATTTATAATTTGAATGCCATATCATTTTTCTGAAATAAGTTGCCTGTATTGTGTCTGAACATGAATGTATTCCTTCACAGAATGGTTTGGGTTGAGAGGGACCTGTAAAGTCTAGTCCAAACCTCCATCCCCTCACTCCTGTAAAGCATGTATGTTTCAGAAGGAGTGAGGATGTGAGTTTGAAATGTCAACATTTAATACAATATTACTGGAGTTCCTGAGATCTTCACCTGTGCTTTAAAGATTGATCTTGGTAAAAGTGGTTGTGAGATGACATAACACAATTGACTTGAGCTTTGTCTGCTATAAGGCAGAGACACAAATGAAGGGCTGCTGACCATTACTACCTTGACAAACACTATATATACATCCATACACACTTGTATACACACTTAATTTGAACAGGGTTTTTTAGTGTTTCCTTTTTTGGCAGGGAGCAGTTTCCTGACATCTTCTGTTGGGTAAAGTAGCAGGACTAAAACTTAAGGGACCTAGCCTATAGCCCTATGCTGGAGTATACCACTGTCTTTAGAAGACTCCTGCATTTGGATGTAGGAGAAGCAGACAAATGATATGGTCTTGAATTAACTGGAAAGAAACTGGAGGGTGGGAGAAGGTGACCAAAGAAATTCTTTGTTGCTTTTTAGAATTGAAATTAATGTAATACCATGTAGTACACAGCTGGAAGCATGAACAGTGTTAAATACAATTAAAAGGCATTTAAGGAAAAAATAAACTTTTTGATTGTTCTGTCATGGTTTAGTTTAGCTAAGTGGGAAACAGCCATTAAAATAAACTTAAATAAATATACACCAATAAATTGGTGTAAACCCAGTGGAATACCTTTTTGGTTTGTTCCCTGAATTTCTCTCATTGATACTGTTATGAATTTCACTTGTGTTAACCTGAGATTGTGATTTGCAATGTTGAGGTACCCAAAAATCTTTCATAGCAATGTTTCTTTCATTGGCTTTACTGACATTCTTGTCTTCATCTTCTTCAGCTACAAAAATGTAGTGCGTTGACCCTGGCTGGACACCAGGTATCTACCAAAGCTGCTCTCTTATTCCTCTCTGCAACTGGACAGAGAAAAGTAGAATGTAGGATTCATGAGGACCAGGAGAAATCACTTACTGATCACTGTCATGGGCAAAAGAGACTTGAAGTGGGGACATTAATTAAATTTATTACTTACAGAATCAGAGCAGAAGAATCAGGATAGTAAAATAAATCTTAAAAACACCTTCCCTCACCCCTCCTTCCTTCCCAAGTTCTGCCTCTTGCCCAGTGGGGGAATGGGGAATGGGGGTTATAGTCAGTCTGTCCCAGGTTGTTTCTGCCACTGCTCAGTGAAAAGAGTCTTTCCCCTCCTCTCATGGGAGGCAGTCCTCCATGACTTTCTGCAGTACGAGTCCATCCCATGGACAATGGTTCTTCACAAACTGCTCCCACATAAGTCCCTTTCCATGGGGTGCAGTCCTTCAGGCACAGGCCACAGTTCCTGCCAGGAAAACCTGTTCCAG
>JAWWMP010000093.1:47115748-47130320 GCA_035047865.1 Dendrocincla tyrannina | reverse complement strand
TGAACCTGTATCACATTGGAAGAGTATGGGAACATGTTTTCAAAACACAACAGTGAAGTGCAGAATATTCTTTGTTTGAAGTAGTTAAGAGGCTATTGAAATACTAATTTTTTTAACATTGTAAAGGTTATACAGATTCCCACCAAATAGCTACAAAAGCAGTTGTTCAGTGCTACAGTTTATTTCAGAGTTAAAATTATGGAACTGTTTGCATTTTGGTAATGATACATACTTCATCAAGACAGTTATTTTAGGAATTATATTAATTTTTTAAGTGAACTTTTTTATGTTTATTCCTCAAGATAAGAAGTCCAGTTCAGAATTCTGAATTCAAGTGAGTTTTGACCATCAGCTTTATTGTATATCCCTCCCTTAAAACATGTAAAGAAATAAAGCACAAAGGCTTACAAGTGGGAATCTAATAACACTATAAATCATATCAGGAGGTACTGTACCCACCATAAGAATCAATAGAAAGTATCATTTACACGTCTCACGTAAAAACATGGTGGGGGGGGGAAAAATGGAATTAATAAATTGCCCACTTCAGGTTTCTTGAGTTCCACAAAACAATCCTACACTTTAAAGTATTTATTTCCCTGAGAAAGATATTGTAGTATCTGTCCTGTGAAGCTGTTGCAGAAAATTAGCTATACATCATCTGTAGTTCCTTCCAAAAATATTTTTTTGCTCGAATGCAAATTTTTTGTATTCTTTGTCACTTTATTTAGAAGGAAGTTTGTATACTCTGTTCGTACTACATTTTATGTTTCCAGCATTTGGAAAACACATCCTGTAATTTACCCAGCAGAAACAACAGAAGTGTCAGTGTAGACAGGTATTCCTGCTGGAGTATAAGTCTAGTTTTGCCTCAGTCACTGCAGTTACTGTTTGCAATTGTCCTGATTTTTCCAGTAGAAATTATTTTACCCAGGTCCCTGTGCACAACATTTTCTTGTTGGCTAAGTGCCTTTAGAACCCCCTTTTAAAACATTTAGCTCAAAGACTTTGGTAAAGTTTATTCTGAATTTGATCTGGAGCCTATAATCTCTAAATGCTTTACACTGACTCCTTGGAATGCTTTGGTTTCCATTCATTTCTTAGTATTAGTTTAGACTCTGCCTAACTGCATCAGCTCCACATTTTCCACACTTTTCCAAACTTACTCTTGGTATAAATTTTGTTTCCTTTTGTCATGGAGCAGTTACCTGCTTTTGAGATCCTCAAAAGCATCAGATACGTTATGAATAATCTGGAAATTAAATATTTTTCTGCCTGCCCAATCCTTTTTATTTGAATTCCTCTCTTTTAACTATGCTTTTTGTGTTGTAATCTTGAGAATTCAATCTCTGCTTTAGTGCTTGTTTTTAATATTTCTACTTATGTGAAGAAAGAGCTTAAAATAAAGCCTTTAAAGAAAGCTTTTTCTCTACAACATTAAAGAAGTAGTGTAGCGACGTAGTCAAGAAACTAAGAATGATAATGTCTCTTGATATCCTAATTCTCAGGAGTGTCTCTGATATATATATGTGTGTGTGTGTATATATATATTTACTGCTTGTATAGCCCTAGACAATCTTCCATTTTGTGTTCATAATCTTACTTCTTCCTTCCAACTAATGCAATTGGAATATTGAGAGACAGGTAAAGCACAGTAATTGTGAAATAGTTTACAGTCAGCTCATTTTCTATTACTTTGTGTATTGATGTAAATTTTAATATTTGTTGTGTTTTGCCATTTACTAACTAAATCTGTAAACTGGTGCTTTTGAAAATGAAATCTCAGTGCTGGATCTATACACAATTAAAAGGACGTAACTTCAATGGTTTTTTCTGTAAAAAATTTTTCTCACTTGTTTAATACAAATCCTTATTTTGTTGATAGGCTGTAAGATTGAAACGGCAACATTTCATGTGCACTAACTGAGCGGGAGGGGTGATCCAAGACACTTAAACATGAGAGTGGGACCTTTTGGTGATACCTACTTGAAGTAAAACTACAGCTATTGGTTCTTTTCTTATGGAGCTTTTGGGGGGTTTTGAACGTAGGTTTTTTTCTTTATGTGAAGTTTGAGTGTTTGCATCTGGATTCTTCTGTTGCCTTCCATGGATACTTGACCTGTTAAAAATCTCTATTCATGTAGAGTGCCTTGAGCCTGGAGGATCCGCTTCTGTTACAATGGGTATTGACTTCTGTGATTCTACTCAGACAGCCAGCTTCCAGTTATGGTGAGTTCTTCAGAGGGGGAAGGTAATTTTTGGTACTTGGAAGGCAAAAGTAGTGTTTACTGGAAGTTTACTTGTCAGTGGCACGCTTGCTGTTTATTAAACATTTAAAAGAACTAAATAAAACTTACAGCATGGTGTATATCCAGTATGTTTTTGGAGAAATAATACATGATAAGTGTTCAGTTTTACCGTTTAAAAAATTATGTTTTCTTCATCCTTCCAAATCTTTTTAGCATTTGTTTCTCAAGTCACAGATTTGATGGTAGCCTCAAACCTGGGTTTGAAATCATGTATTAACACTCAAAAACTCTTCGACGTGTTGCATTTGGGGGGTGCTAGTTTATCCCTTGGTGTAAACAATACCAAGCAGAAGCATTAAGTCCTCTTCTGATTTAGTTACTTCTTTGATCTTCAGCTTTATTTTTCTGTCTTGATCTTCTTGGGAACACCCTTTTGAAAGGAGCAGTCAGATCTGACTATTCTGCTGTAGTTTTTTTTTTATTCTTCCTTGTTAGAAATTGCAAGTCCAAAAAGCACATAGTGTGAGCAGTTTTACTACTTCGAGTGCTTATTGTGGCTGTTTGAGATCTGTGTAACCATGAAACCAACCCCAAAATTTGCTGGCCAAAGACATTTATTCCTCATGCTGTAGATTCTTTTAAATCGATAGTGAAAGAATGAAAACAAGTAACTGGCTGGCCAACTAGATTTTGTCTCACATACTTGATTTACCGTTTTTATGCTTGTTATTGGCATGTTCAAGGTCCTCCTTTGTATCAGTTCCTTCTGCATTCTAGGATAGCAGGGAACGCCTTCAGTCAGTGAGAATTCTGTTATAAACTAGCATTTGAAACCAGGGTAAATTTATAATAATAGTGTCTAAACGTTGGGAAAGAATTGATGGGGGACAACTGGAAACCTTCTTTTAGGAGCTATTCAGGTTACGTAGTCTTTGAAACTGTACAAAAGCACTATAGGGTGCTTTATTTTCCTGCACTGCTCTTTTTTTAACAGATTTTGAAATATTTTTTTCAACGTATTTTGTTGCAAGAATCACTGCTTTCAATATTTTTTACCCAAAAAAGGGATATTGGAGACACATTTCTGCATTCTTGTTTAAGGGAAGCCCTATGAGAAAGTTCTGTACCCCTTTCTTAAATACTGTAACAATTTTAGTGTCCTCGTACTGAGCACAGCTTGTGCAACTTAGAGGTTATTAAAGATAGCATGAAAATACTAATAATAGAGATGTACCCTGATGACTCCAAAAGTACTGCTAAAGTAAGACTTCTTGCTCTAGAGGCATGAAGGTTTCACTATTGAATTTTTTCTTTCCATTTCTCAAACCTTTTCCAGTACAACGAATGCTCCTATGTAGCATTTTACACCTATTTGTACCTCCAGCAAGATGTCTGCAGCATGTAGTTTATGCACGTCACGTTGCTAATAGCCTGTCTGTATACTGTTTGCTGGAATTTGGAAACAGCTTTGGACTGTTGCCTGATGCTAGGCTTCTTTGGGAAGGAAGTTCCCTTCTAGACAGTGCAATTTCAAAATTGCTTCAAAATGATAGACTCTTTCTCTAAATATATATGAGGGTTTTTTAAATAGAATATTCTCAGTTTTTCAAGCAGAAATGTTAATTTCTACATAGAACAGATATTTTTCTTTCAAGTATGTGTTTTTAGTATACCAATGATTTGATTTTGAACTTACACCATTTATTGCTAAGAATCCTAGCAGTGATGAGGATAAGCAATGTAGCATAACACATTGATTTTATGCAGATCATCACCTTTATGTTTTGGGAGGTCTGCTGTATTAGTGATATATAAAAACTGATTACTTTCTCCAACATTGCCTAGTAATTGTTTATTATTTTCCTATTAGACAAACAAGACAGATCAATATTCCTGAACACCAACCAGACTATGAGTAACATCACTGTAAATAGATTTGCCTCAGACCTCAGTGGTGTATTCATTTTAATGATTTAGACAATGTGAGTCCAATGACAAAGCGCTCAAGCTAAGTTTAAAATTAAATTAAGAATAGGAATTGCTTACTTTGTTCTTTGCTAATTGATAGGGCCTTGTTTCTTTGTCAATAATTCTCAGAAAATAGTATAAAAATATGTAAAATGTTCTTTGGATTGGATTTGGTATTTGAGAACATATATTGTTCAAAGTCATACTCATCTTTAATATCATTGAAGAAATTTTGCATTGTGATGTTTTGGGACCAGTGTCTCAGACAAATCAGATGCAGCCTTTTTAACTTGTCACACTTCTTAAAAAGGTTTTTATCCAAAAGAAGGAATGATTTCTAGAAGTCTGTCAAAATATAGTTGAAATACTGTGCAAAGTGTGTTACTATTCTTGTATTTCCTACTGACATACCTTTATGAACGACATTGTCAGTTATTTTGCATTTTTGTTAGAAGCATGTTCAGCAGTAAAGTGTTCCTGATCATAACAATTTTCTTTACGTTGTTCTAAGAGGAGCACTTTATCTTGCATCAAATGTAATTGATCCTGAAGCGGTGTAATCACAATTACTCACTTTCTTAATTGGCCTGCCCAAAATCAGAAAATGGAAACCGATCGGCAGTGTTTAAATCAATAGCTTTGTAGTAAAGCTTGTGGGGGTAGGGACGTAGTGGTAATGGGTAGATCAATTGGTCTTAGATGCCAATCATGGACTGTGTGTTTTGCATAGCAAACACTACCTTTCTGTTTAGGGATGTGCTGTGGTTCTAGTGGTTCGATAAATACAAACTGTATAAAGAAAAAACCTAACAAGAGTCATAAAATATTTAGATCCTTTTCTCAGTTTGTTGTACAAGTTCAAGGACAATGAAGGAGAAACTGCATTACAGAGAGGTTTGAAGGGCTGAGTTTTGAAAGACCTTCTTAGCAAACACTGTTTTTGTTAAGTAAAGCTTACCAAGATCACATATCTAATTAAAAAGAAGTGAAATGCCTTAACTTGGAAACTGTGCCTAATGAATTTATTTAGAATGTGTATTAGGATGTTCCAACTATGTACTTGTTAAGGAGAACATCTCTTCATTGCGATTTTTCTTGTGCCGTCCTCTTGCAGAGGCAGGCTACTTCATCATCACTAGTGGTCTGCATCATAATGCCTCTCAAGCAGAAAGTTAAAGAGGAATAAATGGAGGACCTTTGTCCTTTAAAAGATTTCTTTGAATGTTACTCTGTCTTTTTTGTTTACTTTGTTATCTTTCTGCAAGCAGGATATACACAACTTAGAAGTTTAAAGCAATTTGTTACTGGCTAACTCACTGGCATTGTAGGTTGCTACCTTGTTGAAACCTAGTTAAGTTTTAGTATATTCACCATCCCAGGAAGAGACCTCAGCCTTAGGTAACCAGGTAGGTATCTGCTGAGCAGAGGAAAGGTTGGTATGTGTCCTTGATGGAACAGGTTAACTGCAGTACTCCACTGAATGTGGAATTACTTTTCTTTTCCTTGTTAGGTTTAAAAAATTTCCACATCAGTGTGTTTTTTCTTGAACCCTTGAGCTCCTAGTGATCACCATCTTAACAATGCTACCACTGTCTCTTAGATTATCTTTATTGTCTTGCATGTCTCTACTTTTTGGGTATTCTCAGGGTTTTCTCACAGCTTACCAGCTTTCTAAGATGTCTAAACAAAGACTTGGGAGCTTTGCCTTGTCAGAATTGGGCCATGGATCCTTGGAATGAAGACATTTGAAGCCCTTGGGAAAAAAGACGAGGAAAGTTATAGTGACAAATGGTTCCAGCATATACATGCCCTTATCCTGTGGTGTGTACATGTATTTAGCATTATGAATTCCTGTCAGCATTTTTAAAACTCAGTAGGCAAATGTCCAATTTCTTGTAGGTATCTGATGAATAACTAAAGATGAAGGGGAGATGTCCTTTTTACAATATTGAAAGCTTCTTCTTCCCTGTTCTTTTCATCCCCTCTTTCCAAATTCTCTTAGCTGTTCCCAAAACCATGAAAGGACCACAGTTTTGAAGACAACACTGATTCATGAAGAGCCTGTTTTCTACTCTTCATTCTCCTGTTCTTTTGAAAAGTATGAAGCATGTTGTTTAGCTTTCTTTGAAACCACTTGGCATAGGGAAGGGGCCATGCCATATATCTCTTTTGCTAGTTTTGTTAGGGTTTAAGTGCCAAGAGTACAGTCACAGCTCCCAAGAAGAAAGGGAAATGGACTGAAAGCAGCAACTTCTATGCTTTCCATGCTTTTTCAGAATAATTACATCATGGGAATAGAGTGTGACTTGTGACAGAATTTTTTACAAACATGGACTGGCTACTTTATATTGGGATTTCTGCTGTTCCACTGTCATTAGAAGAGCTAGGACCCTGTACATATTCTTCTGCTGTTGTTATGCTGATAGGAGAAAAACCTGTCTGTTCACTTCTGCCTGGGACTATATAAAGAAAACATTTTGATGGTTACTCCAGAAGAGGTTGGTGTAACAGGAAGAATCTAGCATTTTCTTAAATTAAGTAAATTCCATGAATGAGATTTGAAAACCTTGTTCAGTCTGCTCTCTGCAGGTTCCATCTTATTGTAAAAGATTTTGTTCTAAATTTTGTTTTCCAAGGAAGAGATTTTTTGCAGCGTGAAATTCACTTACTGCACTCTGTGTTGATGTAGAAATCTTCTCAAGCAGAACTTCTTCTGCAAAGTGGAGTAAATGAAGAGGATCAGTTGTGTAGCAGTCAGTATTTCTGTTGAGTGCAAGCATGCATTCAGGTGTAGATGCTTGCATAAAAGCATCTGATTAAAATTATGTAGTGGAATATGTTATGGAATATATTAAAAGCTAATGTTAGAGATGCAGTACTGTCTTCACCTCACTGTCACTTCCATTTTCACTTGGTTCTTGCTGTTTCTTTCCCTAGTGCTTTGTCAGCAGATCACCAAGTTGCTTATAGATGTAAGATAAGGTATCTGGTACTCTTCTCTTTATTTCATTACTCTAAAGTAGTCCATTGGCCCTTTTCCAGAAAACAATTATATTGAGAAAGATAACTGACCTGGAAAAAACGAGGCTGGACATAGACAGCTGCTCTCATTTGTTCTATTCCTTTGGCCTTTTTTCTCATAAAAGCCGGATGCTGTCCTTTCCTCAGAAAGACTGTGAGCAAAGTCTCCCAGACTTCTCCATTCCATGTTTTGTTTAGCAGGAGTTCAGTGTGCTGCTCTTCCATTTCAAATGTTTCTTTGATTATCTGTGGAGATTTTTTGAATACAAGACAAAAATAGGAGGCTGGTTTGGTATAGATGTATTCTGGGACAATCAGCTACTGGGAGTGAAACGAGAAAGAATAGTATAAAGAACAAAAAGAATATTCCCCAGACTCCTATTAGAATAATAATTTTTAAAAGCCTTGGAAATTAAGACTTTACACACTGCTATTGTGGAATCTTAAAAGAACTCATTCACAAGTGTTAATATTATTTGCATTAGTTTTAAAGAAGATTTTGCCATCATTGTCCTCAGGTCTTACGTTATAGCAGATAACTTCTTTCCCAGGAACCACTTGGAGCCAATTCTCTAAAAAAAAAAAGAGAGAAGAGGGAATAGCCACTGGTTTCAAGTGGCAGGTGCTAGCTGCTCCCACTGCAACCATCTAAAGAAAACTTAAAACTGTGCATCTTCTAAAGGGTTGAGTGTTATTTATCATGGAGGTATTAAGTCTCCCTGTGTTCCTGTGGAAGCATCACTGTTCATCTTACTGGGGTGCATCAGAAAATAAATTCATGTACTCCTTGAAATGGAATCATGAAAGTGATGTAAGCCTTTGAAAAATACAATATGTACATTTTAACAGTTTTTAAGGTATAAGTAAAGGTAATGATGTCTAACATTTTTTGGCCCTAAGTTCACAATGAAATGCAAAACAGATTTTGCAAGCTAGTGGCAAGGTACTGTTCTTGGACATCCACAATTGTTTGATTCTTTCAGAGCTTCCCTCTAAGGACTTCTCATTAAGCGTTCATGTTCCACTAAGACAACTTACCAGTTCCACTTGCTAATACCAAAAAGTGCAGTCTTTAATTTTGGAAATCTGAGAACACGTTTCATTGGCCTAAGAAGCTTTCAGGTTTTTTGTCTGGTAAGCTTCTTCAGCTTGATCTTCCAGGAAAGTTAGAGCAACACCATCTGAGAAATGTTTCAGGGCAGCTTGAACCAGTTGTCCAGCAGGTTCTTAAATGTTAATGTTCAAGTTTCAAATCACCTCTGCAGTTTTTTATTTAAGCATCATTTATGCTAGTTATAATATTAAAAATACAAATAAATTAGTTAAATACATTGGAACTTAGTTTATTAGGTATTGGTTGAATTTAAGTAGTAGTATTGCAAGAGTCCATTCTATTATTAGACTTGTCCATTAGATGTCCAATGAAATCTCCATATTTGGAGATACTCCAATGGACAAAGCCCTGAACAGTGTGAACTAGGGTGGCCCTGGCTTAAGCAGGAGGTACAACGAGATGATTTCCTAATGGCCCTTCTGAATTTTCTGTGGTTCTATAGTATTATGAAATTACTTCTGTTTAATTAGTTATTATGAACTCTCTAATATAACAATGTAGTAAAAGAGTCGTGAATCAATAAAAAAAAGCTATATATTTAACCTGTGAAGTGTTTGATAAGGAGAATCTGTAAGGAAAGATGATTTTCAGAAATTTACAGAAGTACATCAGATTTAAAGTAACACAAAGTAAACCAGATGCTGATTAAAGTGAAATTAAGAACAAAGTGGTTTGAAGAACAACTAGCAATCAGAATTTCTGTTTGTAGGCTATGAAGAGTTCATGGTTTATCAAAGAATATATACTAGCTATTTATTCACTAGAGGAAAGGGAAGTGCAATGTTTGTTAACAGTGGAGGTGTCAAGTGGTTCTCTTGAGCAGTTACAGCCCTGTAAAACCCAAGCTACGCTCATGCTTTTATTCCTTCTTATTGTGAAAATATTATTATAGGCATTTTAAAACAATCTAATAATTGATGTTACAAGTCAAGTTTATGTATAAATGGCATGTCCAGTCAATGAAGGATATGAATCACTGTACACAAGACAGTGTATCTGTTTCGTGCTGAATTATGTACTGCACATCTTGCTTAAATACGAAACATAACATTGGTTGAATGATCAGTTGAACAGTGCCAATGAAGGTATTATTAAAAGTGTTAATCTTATAGTCCAAGTAGTAGATATAAACAGCAAAAAATTAATGAGGCAGTTGATTAAAGACCCTTCTGTCAGCTCTTAAGCTGATTGAGTTCTTAATCATTTTCCAAAGGAAAAATTAAAGAAAAAAAACTTCTTTCTTATTTTACAGTGCACTTAATCAGGCCAGCCAATCAAACAATTCCTGGTCTTTTATTATAGAAATTACTTTAGAGATGGATGGTATTTAAAGTATTTAAAGGGGGAAAAAGTGAGAAATTGTTAGCTTTTAAAAGCAGCACTTCATAACTGATTCTTTCTAAGGGAAATACTAGCCAGGTTTGGAGAAGCTGTTTCCCTGGATGTTTACTAAATAGCAGTTCTGAAAAAAGTTAGCGTCAATACTGAGTTTTATTTGAACAGCCTATACTTGAGTTTGCATCCATAAGCATAATTGTAATATACCAGAAGCTAGAATGTAAGAATGTACTAGGTCCTAAGCATTTACTTTTGAAAATGGGTAGGTACAGTAAATATTAGACTTTTGAGTAATGGGGCTGTAAAATGCTTTTCTGTTTTCAGGTGGTTTTTCTTGCATCTCTAGGAGGGAGACACATGTTTTCTGTACTATTGATCTAGTCCTGATTTTTTTCATGAGTCTGTCTTGTTTCAGAATTTTTAAGTTGCAGAGTTATAAAAAACCAGAAATGCATGTTTTAGGTTAATTTAAATACCATGGATGATAATTGATAGAATGTATTTTCCATTGTAACAATTGTATCATTATATATAAATAAGATATCTGAGGCATATCAGCAATCAATATATATTGACTATTTGGTACATCACTTTAAAAGAAAAGTGTTCTCTTCTAAAAATTTCTCAGTCCTCACAGCATTGACAGAGATTCTGACTGGATGTACTGATCCTGAATTGGTAGGCAAATTCCTTATGGTATAGGTAGTCAGTGAAACATAGCAGAGTGAGCATACAGAGTTTCTGTAGCCTTGAGGAAGTCTAAGACAAAATAGTTGGAAACTTAGAGACGTGAATGGATAGGGAGAGCAAGTTCACTGTATTATATCTATTTCTTAAGGAAAAATCTATAGCATTTGATAGTAGTATGCTTTTAGTGGTAGTATTTTTTAACTCTGCTATTAAGAAAACAGGCTCAAGTTCTGCTATTTCCCACTATGCATTTACATGTGTGGCTTTGTTTAAATATATAAAATGTTGCAAAATTGAAGTTATTAAAGATACTTCTTTTTTACTACCATGCTTATTGTTTGTCATGTTTCTGGATTTTTTCAGGCAATAATCATCCTTTTGCCTGAAATTATACTTTGCCTATATTTAGGCCTGTTTCTGGGACAGCTGTTGCTGATGACAGGATGTGTGACAGTTCTTTTAGATCATTTGTAAAAAATGCATAATAATTTGTCCTTTGCAAGCATTTAGTTTGAGTGTGATGCTTTATAGAGTACAAATAAATGTTGATATGAGTAAGAAATACTTATTAGTAAGAAATATTTAGAGAAATACAAGACTGGGCATACTGTACTAATACTGCATTTGTACTGGAGAAAATTGATCAGCTTTACTAATATAAGAAGGTAGAAGGCTTTCAGATTAACGAGCTAAAAATCATTCTGGTAGTTCTTACACTTTCAAAAGATACCATAGAAAATGTGTAGCTGATACGGATATATTAATCTATGTTGAAGCACTTGGTTGATTCTCTGTAATTTCTCTTTTCCTAGCACAAAGGATGATCATTTCAATGTTAGCATTCAGCCCCCTGTTGGAGAACTACTCTTGCCTGTCACTATGCCAGAGAAAGACTTTAAGAAGGAACAAGGTGAGAAATATTTCAGCAGCTTCACTAAATGTATTTGGATGGGAAGAAGACTGTGTGCCTTTCAATTTCCAAGCATACACCAAGTGCTTCCAGTTGTAGGTGGTTGTGTTAGTCACTGTTAGTATTCACTCTGATACTAATAAGCGATTTAAAGATGCCTTAAAAATGATGTACAGCAAAATTTGACAGGTTTTCAGTGTGCCTTTAAATGCACAAAGCACACCATTTACCCTGAAACAGTCTTTTGACTCAAAGAGTTTTGGCTTCCTATCATGAAGTGCGAATGTCTTTCCTACTAACAGTAAAGCAGAAAATTGGAACACCAGCACAAGGAAATAAACCAAGTATACATTGATATTGTGTCCGTTTTTACTAGTCTTTATTCCAAGGCTAATTTTAAATACTATTAATGTACCCATTCCTCAGTTGCTTTGAAGATGATTTTAATATTTTCACTTCCAATCACTTCACATAAAAAAATTAGTCTTGTTGGAATACTGTTTTGGAAAGGTGACATGGTTTTCATATTTCTGCATTCTTCTAATATTGTGTCTTTAAAGAATGTAAATTTCTGATGCTAGTCCAAAAGCAAACCTCCATAAGTGACTTGAGTATTTTATGCTAAGTAATTAGAAAAAATTGTGCCTATGTTTGACTGTGTTTGAAATGGAATTGTCAATACTGTTACCCTTAATTTGAATATTTTAAAATATAAAGTATTACATTTTGGTTGCATTCAAATGTAAGTGTTTACTCATCCATCTCAATGTATGGGGATTTACATGTGTAAATCTCTTTGCATTGAGATAAGAATATACCCATGGGATCCTGTCTCATTGTTGTGTAAGGCTCCAAAACTCAGTATATCCATCAAATAGTCAAGAACACCAATGAGTAATGTTACAAATTATTAGTTATTGCTTTTGAGCACTTCTTGCTTTTGTATTTTTGAGTTATTAAGAAAGTAGTTTAATATTGCCTAGATCATTTACAGTTAAGCTTATGGCTGCAGTGAAAAGTTAGGATTGTGCTTTGTTTTCGTAACCAATTGATACTTATTTGCTGTTCTTACCCTTTGCTGGCTAAAGCCTGCCTCTCTGCTTTATACCTGCTCAGCAAACGAAGGTGAGTGATTGAACGAGGCTGTGCCACATTATTTAAACTGTTCCCTTCTAAAAATTGTAGCTGAGATTGTAGTGAAAAGAAGGTAGGGTAGTGTGCTCTTTCCCTCCCTGTTTTCATATTTGCTTGCTTTGTGATATTTTGATAGAGTTTTTGTATGCTTTAGTGTGACTGAGGGCTTTTTTTCCTCCTGACTGGCCATACAGAACCATGAGCACATAGAAGAAGTGTACTTGGAGAATAGCACTGGTCCTCTGTGGAGTTGTTGCCAAAATTCCTTTTTCTTCTGCCATTTTACTTCTATGGTTGTTGATTATTTGTCTGAATAAATCTGGCAGCTGTTTGCTATGTTTAATAGAGCAGAAAGGCTACTCTGAATAAAGCTATTTGAAAATTTGTTTATATGAAGTATTTGTAAATCCGTGAAGGTCTCTTGGCATTTCTGTATCCCTCGCTCTGTCTTCCTGAATTCATTCTTTGATGCAGGACTTTGCAGGCTGGCAAATTTACCACAGGTTTAAAAACCTTTTCTGTTGCGTCTTTTTTCTTGTGGATATCAGCTATATCAGAATATTCTTGGTAATAGAGATCTCAATTTTATATTTTGCATAAGTATTTATTACAAATATCTAGGAACAGCTAGTATTTGGGAAGAATTACTTTGTGTTCTTGCTAAATGAAAAATCCAAATTACAATAATAAATGCGGAGCAATTTAGAAGTTGGTAAATATTATTCTATTTTATGTTTAACTTCAATTTGTATTTTCCAGGTGAATCAGATTTATATAACTTGTTTTTCACTTGTCATGCTTTTTCTCCCCCCCCCCTTTTTTTTTTTGGTTTGGTTTTGAACATAATATGTTTCAAGTCCTGTACCTGGAGATGCCTTATTTTATTTGCAACCAAAATAAATAGGTAAAAAATAGTGAATGAGTGAGGAGAATATTAGAAATGCAAGATAGCATTGAGGGAGAATGAAAATATGTTTGGGGTTTAAGGATTTTTACATCTAAATTGCATGTGTAACCTAATAAGAATGCTAAAGAGGAAATAGCTGGTATTATACTGCTATGTAGAAGACATACATCATTGCTACACATCTTTACTCAATTACACTCTGCTGTTTTGCGTTGTCTGTTACATTTGTATATGTCCATTTTCTTGCTGATGGCATAAGGAGAGGGGAACAGACAGGTTATTGAATATTTATTGCTGTGAAGGTTATCCAGTGGTAGCAGCAGAACCTCTAAAGCCACTTTTATCCACATGCTGTGCAAGGTGTGCTTAGCCTTGTCTTCCCTTTCCTTCCCTCCTGAGCTGGGGAATCCTCTGGTGAGGTAATTCCCCTGAGCAGCAGCTCAGTTAGTGGTTGTTGTTGTGATTGACAATTTGCAATGAGTGGATAAAAATGGTATTGCAAACACTCTTTACTCTTCTGCCTAAAGATTTTTACTGATACATCAGGCCTGAGGATTTTATACCCTGTTTTATATCACATACCCATGAAAAGCCAAGTTTCTGTAGCAAGAATTCTGCCAGAGTGAAAGATGTACTGTTGGGAACTCTGTATTCAATTTTTAACTTGTCTGCTGTTTTTAAAATTGGTATCAAAACTCCCTCAGTTCAGAATAGGAGTGGTATGGTAGGTGACATACCTTGTTACCTATCACTGTAATTTTTCCAATTTCATTTCCTTTTATTATTTAAAGTATGTACAGTTATTTCATTGTATCAGGTAGTTAACCCAGACTAATTGTTGCTTTGTGCTCTGATTAGAATTTTCTTAGATTCTTATGTTTCAAGCAATACTAAATGTGTCATGTGATTGTTTTAGCTGGATATTAATCAGAAATTTTATGAAGGTGTTTTTTAAATAGGCAGTTAAAACTACTTTAAGTATTAAGATTTTTTTTCCCAATAGACATGATTTAAAATAATTTTGCCAGTGTTTTTTTAGATGTGTATACCTGAATTATATTAAAAAACCCCCAAACCAAACCAACCAACCGAACAAACTAAAACCCAACAAAACCCAATTTTGGTTAAGTAAACAGATAGTTTACCTAATTTTATTAAAATTATATCTATACAATTTGTTTTCCTACCAACCAAGATGCTAATTCTTTAAATGGTTGGACATTTACTATTTTCTGGCCATT
>JAWWMP010000093.1:47066509-47077409 GCA_035047865.1 Dendrocincla tyrannina | reverse complement strand
TCTAGAGTTACTTTATTGCTATTATAAAAAATCTTTATTATGGGGGAAAATATGTATTTTTATGCTAGAAGAAGATGAAGATGACAGTTTAGAATGTTGAACGGTAGTTTCAGCTGAGCTTTGTGCCCACAGAGACTGTAAAACATCGAAGACTGGGCGGCCTTTGATTGGATCCTTTAGATCCTAGAGGGGTAGATTAATCTTTGTAAAATTCATAGTTGGAACATTGTACCATTAACTGGCACTTTCCAGTTATCAAGATACTTTATGAAACTGAAAAAGTCCTATTACACTTGCTAAAAAGGCAACTTCAGGGGTGTGGCTATCATAAAATGGTTTCATCTCTGGAGTATTAGGTACTTTCCTCTGTGCCCCATGCTTGATAAAGCCCCGGACCTGGATCTTCATCTGATAACCTGTATCAGCTTCTTCTCTGTTAATTACACCCTATCTAAGTATGCAATCATACAGCATGTGGAGATCCCTCAATTTTCTCTGTGTTTCTGTAGCACTTGAGGACATATTTAAGCCCTTGTGGGACCAGGCCTTACTTTTCACTTTTTAAATCCCACCTCTGTTTTTAAAGCATGATGTCTTCTTTTTAACGTCTGCAACGAATATGTGGTGCACACACAGGAGCTGGTGTCTTCTTGGCATCTGAGAGGAGTAAAGACACAGTGTTCCTGTTGCTTTTAAGCCTTCTGCATTATACCTCACCTAGAAATTTTTGTGCATCTACCCTCTGCACTGTGGCTAGAGTATCAGAACTACTTGTGGGTATCAGAAAATATGTATTTACAGAATTTAAAAGGCAGTCCTACTTTGAAGAGCTGTTCCAGGAATACAGTGATTACACTAAGGCCCTTGGGCCCATGAAGTGCTCTTTGTCGTAAAACAATATGAATGCCCCATAGACCAAGGAAGGATACAGAACAGACATGTCTTTAAGACCAGGTATGGCCTGCTTGACAACACATTGATTTATGCCCACCACTGTTCTGAGGATAGCTTAGAGATATTTGATTTGCACTGGATAGATTGCCTCCTGCTAAATAAAGTCCTGTGTCATTGTTCATAAACCTGAACTGCATTATAGCAACCTGGGTGCTTTGTTAAAATACCACTGTGAAGTTCATAGCACCTTTTTAAGCTCTGTAGTTCAAAGATTAATTGTTAAAAGGATAAAAACCTTTGTGCAAACATCTAACAAGCTTCTCAAGTCAATGACAATTATCCTTGTGAAGTACTCAAGAGCTGTCTGTCAAGAAGTTCAAACAAAAGTGACATGACTTGGTCAAAAAAGCACCGGTTGCTCCCATTCCCACACCCAGTGGGATAATGGATTATCCCCCAGAGGCAGTGCTTGGCCATCCCCCAACTAACAACTCTGTTTGCCAATGTCAGACACCATAGCTAATAGATGGAAGGGGTCCTGAAGAAGAACAAACCACCCGTAAATGAAAACTAGTAAAAAGCTCTAATTGGTTCTCTATTTTTTCAGGCAGTCCAGGGTGTTAGTGATACTTTTCAGGTGAGCCCAGGTGTTGGTAGAGGTGATGCTGTTGCGGTAGGTGGCACTATTCCTCTCCTCCAGCCACAACCACACCATCAGACACCGGGAAGTGCCATCTTTGGGATGAGACATAAAACTGAGGCCTTGACCAGTTGCAGTTATTAAAGGTCCCATTGCACTTTCCACAAGATTAACTGTGTTAACCTCAGTGTCCTGGCTGATTGCATTCTGTCTTCCTAAATTCCCTCTGTAGTTTCAACTGGACAAGTTAATCTGCACTTCCTGTTTTAGATATCCGTGCAACTGTTGCTGTGCTCGGACACACAGCTGCTGTGCTTCACCCCATGACGTGCTCCAGTGACAGCCACGACAGACAGACTGAACGCTGTATGGCCACGCTGATTCCCCAAGGACAGTGGAAGAAGAGGGCATAGTTGCAGCCTGCATTTTCAACAAAATGACAGAACATCCTGGTGAGGCAACACACTCTTCGAAATAGATAATCATTACAACACCAGCAAAGGGCAATAGCAGGTGGGACACCCTGCTGAGTCATCTAACTCCATCTTTCCAAGACACATTGTCTTAAGGGCCTCTGAAGCAAGTGGCTGTGGCTGCCATATAATTGCAGGCCTCTTGTTTGACCAAACCCAGTCCTAGATTTTTAGCTCTGGGCTGGGGAGGCAGGGCAGGAGCATACTGCAATTTTGGCATGGTCCTACATTAAACCCATTCGGACTTATTTCTGAAAATCCCTTCTTCTTCAAGCGTCCCTTTCCAACACAGACCAGAGTGAAACTCCATGTGAATTAAGCCATCCTGTTACAAAAGGAGATTTGCAGCAAGGTGACCCACTTCGTCAATCAGCATAATTTGTGCACGGCTTCCACTTTTCTCAGAGTTTTGAGGTTTGGTAGCTAGACTAGAGGTTGGGGAATTTGCATTCTTTCTAGCTTTAATTCTTTCTGTTGTTTCAGTTGGATACTTCCTTTGTCACTTCATATCCCAAACTATTGTGTTTTATTGCTGGAAAATGTGTGTTTCATTTCAACAGCTTGGGATTGCACACACATGCCATTGAGTGTAATGCAAGGACATTATGTGATTGTAAGAAAGGATTATTTTTGTGCTTACCTAGAGAAAATAAAAGGTTTTTTTAACATCTTCATAACTAGGTGGAGAGTAATATTAATATTTGAATTCCATGAGAAGCCTGAAATATAGTATGGATATAAACGGACTGGGTGATTGGGTATTTAAAATGAGACAACTGTCAAGACAGGAAGCACATAATTATCACAGAATAGAGAAAGTTTCTAAAAAATAAAACACAATTCGTTGTCTGTTTTCTACTTCATGACATTTCCACTGAAGATTGTAATTTCTTTTTCCATGTCCTATTCCCCTTGTACAGAGTGTCCCCTTGGGAAGTGGGGCCCAAGAGCCCTTTCTCGGATGGGACAGGATATTACAGCTTGGTTTGTGCACCAGCATCCTTAATATTTCCTTCCTTTCAGAAGCAAATAGAGCGTACCCTTATCTGAATGCTAATTTCCTAGTTAAAACCCTCCCTTGCTGACAAGGGACTGAAAGAGTTTTAAATCACAGATGTAGAGTATCAAATGCAATAATGCTCTTGCAATAGTGCATTGAAGCCTCAATTAATTAACCCTTGGGCTAAGTAGGCAGGTACATGGTGGTGGCCACAGGCGGTGGATGGATGAGATTTAAATGGGCATCTCATTTCCTCAGCACGGAACATGCCGTTTGGTTCAGAAAGGAGTCATTTTACACACTCGCCTCATTTACGCTCAGCTTTAATCCCTTTAATTCCACCTGAGATCCAAGCAAGAATGGGGGAAAAGAGAGAGGTGCAAAAGGCTACAGAGCTGGGCTTTGTTTACATATGTTTCCCCAGGGACAACCACCCCAGCAGAGCCAAGGCTTCTGGCCTTTTCATCGCACTGCAGGGATCCAAAGCAGTTGTCATATGGAAATGGTTAAAGAGAGATTACAGGGAGCTCTTCACTGCAATCCATCCTGTTTAGAACCTGAAAAGTAAGGAGTAGGGAGAGGAGGCTGAGAAAAGGGGCTGCATTTTATCCCTGCTGATGTTGGGATGCAGCAGGGACTCAGTGGCAGAGGGTCAATTTGCAGAGGCCATGGTGGTGTGGGCCCCCCATGACACCGCAATGACAGCTGCCACTTCCCCTTCAATGGCCCACATGGGTGCACGTTCACGTGTGATGTAAATCGTGTTCCGTGGGTGATGTAAATCTCTGACATCCCTCTGGATGGCTTTTATACATGTAATGTGAGAGTGTCCCTACTGAGCAAGGGGACACAATTCTGCCACATATCAAGGGTAGCAGACTAATGCTGTAAAAATCAGTAGATCCCCCAATGATTTCTTTGAATTACTTAGAGGCTTTAGATCAGGCTCTGTTTTACTTCTCTGTTTTGCTTGCTTTCAGTGGTTCTCCTAATGCAGAGATCTGCTATCAGAAGCTTCTGCCAAAATTTTAAGCAAATGTCACAGAATATTTATGGATAATGAATTTTGAATTTATTACCATTATTGCACAGGAAATCTGATATCTCAGCACTGTGCTCCTTCAATCAAGGATATGCAGACAAACGCGTGACCTATGCAACTGATTAACCCAGGTAGAATTTAAAATATTGGATATTTGCAACAAACTTCACTTGAATAAGATGGGGAATTGTTCACAGCAATGGTTGAGCATAATGAACTTATTTTTAAAAATCCAGAATATCTTCCTTACCACTCCCTGAGAAAAAAAAAAAAAAGAAAAAAAGTAAAATTTATTGTATGATTCATTACGGTTACATTAGGTCCCCAGCTCTGCTAAAACAGCTGTATACAAGGTAGTGCTACTCATCCAAAGGTATATAAAGAAGATTTGAGACAGGGTCCTGTTTTTAAGGAGATCCAAGTTGCTGTTTGCTTGCATGCAATGCTCTGCATCAGGGTGTGTTTGCTCCCACTGTGTGTAGCAGTGTTGTAGAGGATAAATTTGGATTGGTCCTGATGGGACTGTATGGATGGTATGTGGTTATTTCTCCAGACTTTACTCTGTGCCAACCACATTTTTGCACATCCAGAAGCCTCTGCAGATAAATCCACCCAGCAGGGGGTACAAAATGAAAAGATCCCCGAAGTATCACACTCTCCTTTTCCCCTCTGTCTACACTGATGGCTGCTTAGGCCAGACACATTCATCACACCTGTGGGCTGCTGCCATTTTGTGCAACGTGTGGAGAGATGTCACCCGTGTCTGGAGGTGTTGGATGATGCACTGTTGTGGGATGATGCCCGCTGGAGTCCCTGCCCGCCCTGTCCCACCTGCCACCCCCACTGGGCCACCAGACTCTTCATCTCATTTCCCTCCACACGATTTACCATCTGTGAGCTTGTCTTTAACCTAATAAAAATCATCTCGCTTTTGACTAACAAGAAAAGGAAACAGTGCTCATTGTGGGGTTTGGGGAAAATGGCTTCACTAATCTGCAGGATGAGAATGGAGTGATTTATAGGCGGATTTAACTGTGGGCCATGATTAGGGGGCCGGTAGTAAGTGCATTAGATGTCTAAGTGTGGCAATAGAGTAAATAGGCGTTTTATTTATCGCAGTGCCAGGGGCCTCTTAGCGGAAGAGCGCTTCTCCAAATTGAAATATAGCAGAGTTTACACTCCTGATTAGGGCTTCAAGCGCAGAGCCCAAGGCTATCAGCGAGCAGAAACAACGCTCGCTGACACCTAATTGTCACTGGATTAATGTGCAAACAGGGACAGCAAACAGCAACAACAAATAACCTGGTGTCAGAGCTGCTGGTGGCAGTGTCCACTAAGTGACTGGGGGCCAAATTGAAGTTTATATCTCAGAATCCACTGAGATCAATGCATCAGCTGGGTAAACTGGGCTAGAAATATTTCGCTGTAGTATGTATTTACATATTGCACAGGTGTGGAGCCAGCTATTAAAAACAAAAACAGAAACAAAAACCCAAAGGAAAACAAAAGGGTTTTTTTTCATGCTGGGTGTAAATAGTTATGTGTAGTGTGTGTTGTACTGCCAGGTACCAGGAGAGGCTCTCCCTGCAGTGATCCATGTCCCACTTTGAATGTCCCCAGACTTACCAAAATCAGTTCTTTACAAATATGCCTAGCATATATGTGTGATTGTGTCTGTAATAAAAGAAGTAAGGCTTGTAAGGTAAGGTAATACATTTTGTTAGACCAACTGATAATGCACGAGAAAAGATGGACAAGCTTCTGAGCTAAGAAACCCTTCCTTATGGAATAGAATGCATAATCCCTACGTGTGAATTCATATGCCTCAGAACAGGCAACTGTTTCATTCTTTGAATTAATAAGGGGGTATCCCCATTATTGTATGATATCCCCATTAGTATATTGGTATCTCCATTATTATATGGGTTCACAAATATACCCACTGTTAACTGTATATCATGTGAAGCTACATACCATATGCCTGGAAACTAAGTATGGGCAATATTGTTCAATTTATTTCCTTTATGCTTCATAGCCATTCAAGTAATTTATGTGAAAAAGGTCTTTTGCTCTATAATCTTGTGACTTTCACTGGGATCTCCATATAAAATTTTATAACCCTGTTTGTGAATCAAATCATTCCCACAACTACTGATTCAATCTGGGTTGCCACCTGTCCAGCTTTGGATTGGAGGAAGCAGTTTAGGCATTTGAGCTCTGGATTTTCTACTTCTGAATCTAGTTTGGCTTGCTTCCTCCAAGGTGTTATCTACTTAAGATCTCACCACTGCTGATTAATTCTTCAGAGGTAAGAGGGACAAAAAAAACCCTTTTCTGTTCATTTACAGCCATCACCTCCTTTTAAATTGGGAAATTACTATGATTTCCTTGGAACAAAAAAAAGTGATTAAAAGTGAGCCTGAAAACAAAAGCAAGAATAGGTTAGCAACCATGGAGTTCACGTATTCAATCATTTTTCCCCATAATTAGCTATTGAAGGAGAAAAAGTCACAAATATATGATTTATGTCTCTAAATGTATTTCTAAAGTTCTTAAGTTTTATTGACCATGAAAGTTGGTCTTTCCCTGTGTTAAGAACTGAAGAAGCTATAGACCTAGCTAGTAGCTCAATGGTGCAAAGTCTTATGATTTAATCTTGACATTTGCAATTTTTTGCTGTAAAATATTACTTTCTTTATTTCAGGACTTTAGTGTAAAACCTCATAATTTCCTTTAAGCTCCATTTGATTGTCAATTGCACAACTCTCTCCAAATCTTAAAGCTTCTGATTTTCATACACATAAGATTTATTTCTTTTGTACCACAATAGAATATTCTTTGGTGCAAATTCTCCTTATTTCCCTTGCATCCTGATCTTTCCTACCTTATAGCTAGGATTTTGTGTGTGTGTGTGTGACAGTCCTTAGGTTTGTGAGCTTTGAACTTTCTGTAGATTCATTTAGAAACATTTCAAATATCCATATCTGGGATTGAACCAGCTGTATATCTGATCTATTCTGCTTAATGATTTCCAGGAAGTGGTGGTTTTGCTATTGGCATATGTGGAGAAGGAATAGGATCAATTTTCAATATTGAAACAAGTCCAATAGCTATTTACACACAGTTTATTTCAGAGATTCAAAACTGCACAAGGCTAGGGAGAAAAGGTTTATAATGCAAAATTACAAACATTTTTGGTTTTCTCTTAGGTCATTTAGAGTCAGAAGATCATAAAACTGGGTTTGCAACAGGGAAGTCCCAATTTCATTTTACTAACAATATGCTTGATGAATTCAATGTATTTTTAATCCAAGTGTAAAACTCTAAGGACATCCAAGGTGCTGACTAGAGCATGAAAATCTAAATTAATGCTCTGCCAGAATGACAGTACTTAAACAACCAAAATATCACCCACAGGCATTAGGCTTTTTGAGAAGTTCATAATCTATATATTGTTATTGTAAAGATTGTGATTTCATGCAGAAAATAATTCACAAATCATAATTAACATCACTCCCAATAGGTAACCAACGGCTTTAAATACACATTTTATATTTTGCTGGTTTAAAAAGGTATACAACCCTGTAATACCTAATTACTACAATACACACAGCATATATTGGGCTATACTGTTCAATATATCAGCAAAGACTCATAAATCAAGGGACAGTTCTTAACTGTGTGTAATGTTGATATTCTACATTTTAATTACGTAAAATCTGCCAGTTAATATCTATCAGCCATATAGAACCACACATGCTTGTTCATAGTCAATGAACTATTTGAAACAGGTTAGAGCTGGAAGATGCTAGTTTTTACAGACTGTTGTAAAATGGGGCCTGTTTCTTACTTGGGCAAAATGCCCAGTGGAGAGAACAGGAATTTTGCCCAAACGAGGACTGCACAATTAGCAGCAAACATGTCAGTCAGACTGTTTTGCACCAAGGACCTCTGGATACTGTTGTCCAAAAGAAAATGCCCATGTCTCCCTCACAAACCTGAAAGGGCCACTCGGTGTGTGAAAATTTAGACCCCTTCCTTTAGAAAGAGGGTGGGGGAAAAAAAAGAGAGGCTGATTTGTAGTGCTAACAAGTGAAATCCAATAGTGAAGGATCTCACTGTGTTGTCCTGTCTGCTGGTGATGCCCGCTGCCAGGCTCTGCAAAGGCGCCGGGCTGCTGGCCAGCACAGCCAACTGCAGGACTGGGCCTGAATCTATTCCTCACTAGCAGAGCTGACTGCAGAATTAAAGCTTTCAGCCACAATTTTCAAGTTGATAACACATGGACACAGCAATCCCACCCACGTGATAGCAATTGCAGTATTCAAACAGTAGATTGTAGGCTCCTCTGGGCAAAGAATGTTTGGTTTGTTTATATATAAATCATCCAAGTGCTTCTATCATGCTGCATGGATGATAATAATAAAAAGATGCTCTATGGCTCCCAGTATAAATGCAGCAAGGAAAATACTGGGAAGTTCCGGGAGGAATGTGAAAAAAGTGAGAAGACAATAAATTGCATTTAGTTCACTGAACTGTGGAGGAAGGAAAAACAATTAAACCCTGGCTTTAACAAACCCTTATTGAGACACTGATTGCTCTGTAACAGAAATAGTTGTGCCACAGTGACATTTGCTCATTAACCAGTCATGAATTTGTATCACACATCAAATACTAGTAATGAAACAATATTAAAATGATAGTTTGTTTTTTAGCCCAAATACACGATGTGTGTTAACAGAGCTACACAAACATTTTAAACATCACATTAAAATGTATGTTTGGACAAATATGATTTGAGGGTTGGTTTAAATTACTACAGGTATTCAAGAAAATCGCGTTTGAACCAAAAGGGGTACCAGTGTGTAAAAAGCACAAGAAAAAACAAAACAGAACAGTCTTTCAAGTGCTGTGGGGCAGCCAAATTACTCAGCCAAAATTCCCATTATAGAAAGGTGGGCTGAAACAGGAACACAGCCTTGGCTTTATTGAACATTTTCACAAAACAAAGTGTCATGGAATAAATTAAAGTCTGGGCACAGAAGACCTAAATTGCAGAATTTAATTTCAGTGAATCAGCTTCTTTATTAATCTCTGTTTTTCTTACCACTCTGTTTTTTGAGCACCAGCCTGTTAAGTGTATTCTCTTTACTAATAAAAGCTGCTGTGGTTAGAAGGGTTAATAACATTAATTAACAAAGCAGAATTTACCTGTGAGTTTGAACATCTGCAATGAAATGCAAGTAAAATATGTAATCAATTACTGGATCCTGTAAAGTGCCTTCATATTTTGGGCTGTCTCAATATAAATCATCCAGCCAGTTCACGGCCACCAGCAAGGGGAGGTCCTGCTCCCACTCCATTTCTTCTTCCCATTTCCCCTTGCTCCCAACGAGGCACTTCTGGCACTTGTCAGGCACACTGACCTTCCCCAGGCTCCTCTGAGAACCAATTCAACATGCCAACCTGGCAGAAAACTAATGCAGCTAAAAGGGGGTGATTTTTTGCTGGGTGAATGAGCTACAAGAAAAGGAGGGAGGTTCTGATGAGCAAAGAAGATGGTGCAAGGCAGGTGGTGGGACCATGTGGCCAAGAGCGAGTGAGGGAGAGGGAGAGCAAAAGAAGAAAGGAGTAGCAAGGAGAGGAATCAAGATCTACCTCTCTGGGAATCAACAAACCATGAGATAGGTAGAGCTACTCCTACAATTACAGAACTGGATTGTGATTTTGTTGTATGAAGTGTCTGGTAACAGCAGTAACTTAAAGCATTCCTGCCTGGAGACCAGTAAGACAAATGCAAAGTTACTACCAATACTATTAGCATTCACAATGAATAGTTTGTGAATTGGAAGCAATAGGGCACAACAAGTCCAGTAAAAGTACTGGATTAAAGACAAGTGGCAGCTTGGTAGACTGTGCCTCATCTAACAGAATAATAATTTAATTGAATCTCATGCTGACAAGTGAAAATAAGTCAAGGTGCAGAAACCACCTTTGTTACTTCCAGCCACAGTGGGGCAGTTTTGACTGAACGGGTCACCAGCATAGGGTCCTTTGAGAACCTTCAGTTCAGATGAACAGGTTTTCCCTTTGAGGCTGCCGAGGCATACAGAGCCTTTCATCTTAAGCTACACCATGTCAGGTTTCAATTCCCTTGCACCTTTCCGTCTGAGTAGGACAGCAGTACCCCGCTGGGAAGACCATGTCCCATTACTGAGAGGGCAAAGAAATTCTGATGAGGGCACTCTACTTTTTCTCTAAATGCATCTGCTGTCTGCTTATGTCTTTGAGCATCAGTATGCCTTTACCTGTATACCTTTACAGCAAGGTGTGTACTCCAAACAGTAACAAAACTTTCCAGACCTCTAGCTGGTAGCATAATGATCTGATTTTGGATTTGCTTTTTAGCATTAGAAATGTCTGCTTTAGTTCCAGAAAAATTAAGGTTATATGCTGAAGAAAAAAAAGTAACTATTTCAAGTGTATTCTGAGTTTGGAAGAGATTGTTGTTTTGTTTTTTAACAGTGTTTTTTGACTGCCTTAGGAAAAAAAACCATCTAGAACGTAATAAGCTATTAGTATAATAGCTGTAAAGGCCAAAATATGAGCTTCCCAGAGACTGCAGTGGTCAGGATTATCCATAAAAAGTAAGGATTCTGCACCTGGGATGGGGCAACCCTGGATGTACAGACAGACTGGGGAATGAGATGCTGGAGAGCAGTGCCATGGAAAGGCACCTGGTGGTCCTGGTCGATGGCAAGTTGAATCTGAGTCAGCAGTGCCCTGGCAGCCAGGAGGGACAACCCTGTCCTGGGGGCATCAGGCTATTTATGTAGAGCGTGGTGTTGGTT
>JAWWMP010000093.1:47015474-47017905 GCA_035047865.1 Dendrocincla tyrannina | reverse complement strand
TACAATTCATCCAGATTCATTTGGACTGCTACTTTGTAATGACTCAAGCCTAAAATGTGCCAGTTTCTCCAGAGCAGAGGCAGGTATCTGCAGTTTATCAAATGAAACCCATCCCTGGCTCTTACCAGAACGGTGATATACTATGGTGCTTTCAGAATATCTGGAAGCATACTGAAGTTCATAATTTTAAAAAATAATGTCAAATTTTTATTTTGACTACTGGAATGTTTCTCCATTCTATCATATATATATATGAAGAAAATCTGCACCATCTTGAATGCAGCTTTTAAAGTAAAGCTTAGCACTTACAGGTCTTGATTTAAACTCTGTGAAAGCCAGTGAAAAACTGGCTCTCAGATTTCCTTGTTTTCCAGTTGAGGCTGGGTGAAGGCCCATGTAACACTTCTTAACTGTAGCACTCATAGTCATTTAAAGAAAAAATAAGTATATATAGTCCTGTTTTGCAAAAAGGACTTTTTAAAATAACTGCAAATTCAGGGTGCACAATTTGAGATAGAAAAACTAGTTCTCACAGGAGCAGCTAAGAGCAGGAGCTCTAAAGGCCATATTGACTAAAGCTGTAATGGTGAAAATTCAGCCGTTCAAATATTCATATTTCTTGGGTCCTAGAAAACAGTTAACTGTAAAATAGTAAATAAGTAGAAGAGATGGGATTGGAAGCACAGTCTTTGTAGCTATACTGCTCAGACCATTCTGCCTCTTATATTGGAAGGTCATGAAATTCTGAACTTCGACATATTACACAGAAACTCTAATTAAACTAATTTTATAATGTTTTAGTCTGTAAAAGGAACATATTACAATGCAAATATAAAATACTTTCAATTTCTTAACAAGGTAAAAGTCCCCTTTGCCTCACAAGAGCCTAAGAAATAATGAAGGACTTCATCATTCAGCCCAGTGATATCAAAATGTACCTTATATGGTGCCAACAATCTTCAGATTATTTTTTCCATTTTTCCAAGTACAAAAGTAGCTCATGTTGAAGATTTCATACAACAATACAAAGCCATTCAAAATTCAATTTGATGAACAACATTCAAGAGGCCAACCTCTCTCTTCTCAAATTCTGATAAATTTATCACCTCAAACAGTGATAAATAAATAAATTCCCAGGCTATTCCCTACTGATCTCTCTAAGCATATGTAACAATATAGATCTGGTGTGAGGGCTTACAGTCCCATAAAATGGCCTGGAAAGATGTGAGAAGGTAACCTGTCGCCTTCAGTTTCCTGCTGGATATCTGACTAGGCTGCCTGGTTGCTTTCTGGAGTGCTTTCAATCTCAACTTGAGTGCTTCTCTTTGCAGGTTGTTTATTCAATTCACCAATATAAACAAAATAAAATTGCTGATCTTTTGTTATTAACTTAAGATGGCTTGGACTTTTGCTGCTTTCATGTAATTTAGAAACATTTGTTAGAAGAGAGAGACATTATTTCTACCTTTTCCTTCTTAAAGCCAGTAGCACAAGAATCTGAATAAATAAATCGATTTCTTACCTGGGGAGAAATGATGTAATTTCTAGAAAAAGGGAATCAGCATACAGTCCTTTAGCATCTGTTCTCTGTGAGGCAGTAGAATTGACAATATAGTATAATAATATAAGGCCATTTGAGGCATCTATATCTAATTATCACAACCCACTTTAATTCTAAACAAAAGTGAATAGATATTATCTGATATTTCATATGGATTACTAGAAACAGAGAGTACTAAATAATACAAAAATAGAATGATGACTGTGTAAAAGCTTCTGATTTCTATCCTGAACCTTTTCCTCTGTATTCTCTGTTATTGGATGATCTTTGATGGGTAAAGATTTTCTTTCCATGAGAAGGCAGGTCTAGTTTATTAAATAAAGCAAAGTTCTATACTTGTTTTAATCTTAACCCCAAAAGTTCTTAAATTTAATATTTTTTTTTTCATTTTAGAAGTCTTTAGTCATCAGAACGAAGATGGTCAAAATCATGGCTGGATTATGCAGTGAAACAGTTGAAATATGTCCTGGTTCCCCTGAAACAGAATTTGGTGTTGGTTTTGTAGTGGATTTCAACACACTTGAGTCTGTGGGATAACTGACTCTTTGTGACAAAGAAGGTATTAAAAATGGGCAGTAAGTATAAATTGCAGTGCAGGTATCGGTGTTCTTGTGAAGATATGGAGTCCCCTGTATTTTGCTTTCCTTTAAGGAAAAGTTAAGACATTTTCCCCCTGCTACAGTTATTTATCATCACCATAATGCAAGAATCACATTGGGCTGCATAACTCCGATTATGCACAAGTACAATGCTAAATGTTATGATGTGAGACATAATTTATTTCTCCAGTAATTCATTTCAGTATGTGTGTGTGAAGATTTTTGCAGGCTTCTGACTTTCTAGGCTGCAAATTCTCTCTCTCTCTTTCTC
>JAWWMP010000093.1:47002974-47010474 GCA_035047865.1 Dendrocincla tyrannina | reverse complement strand
TGCAGTCTTCAAAATCATTTTCTCAAGAACTAATTTGTGTTTAAAACTAAGAATTGTAGGGGAAAAAAATTAAAATATAACTGAATAGTTTCATTAGTAATTTCATTTCCATTTGGCCATTGGCTAGTACTTCCTTCACATTCAAGAGTGAAAAAAGTAATCTTTCTAAATTTATTTACTGGGGTGTCTAATCAAGTCAGGGTCAGCACAGAAATTCAGAAAATCACTGAAAGAGCATAGAAACAGTGGTCTCTTGTTTGGTCTCCCAAATGGCCCTCATATTGACATGGTTTGATTCCATCCAGACACTGCATTTCAGGCCTGGTTTTCAGTAACCCATTTTCAGTTTTCACTGGACCCATCTTCCTTCTGCATCAAACTGTACCTGGAAAAATCTGTTTCCCTTTCCCATTTCTCATCTTGTCTTCTTCCCTGTTGTTTTATTCTGACTCCATGTTTTTAATCAATTTGAAGAAGAATACTATTTGAAAACTCATAGCAGAGTATTATTTAATTTAGGGGGTTAAGTTTCCAAATGGCTTGAGCAAATAACACTGCTGTGAAAACACCACACCTGGCAATTTCTTCATCCTTTTAGGAGTCCATTCACAATGTTATATATCTCATTTCTTGTTTTCTGATATTTGGAGATTGTGTTCTTCATGGGTGGACATTGTTGCCCAGTCAGAGCCATAAGAGTGATGTACAGTTGATATGCAGTCCTGAAGTTCTGGATAAGCAGGGGCATTGTGTGGTGCTGTGGATGGTATCAGTTTGGAGGAAATGGCAGCACCTTTGTTTGTCATTCAGACTTGTTTCTCCTTTCTTCCACAACTTCCTTCATTATTGATTATAGGAGATGAGCACAGGTGTCCTGTGGAAGCAGTGCTGGGGGAGCAGTGGTGGGCAGAATAACCCCCTCTCAGCCTGATCACTCTATGAAGACATAATTCCTTTCCAGGAAATGAAATGGCATTCCCGCATTTCTGAATGCATAAACTTCTAACCAATTTCAGCTACACATCTAAGAATCATACTTTGACCTGACATATTTTTCTTGCCAAGGGCTTGATAAAACAATAAACCAGTAACTTTTTAAGTGAACTAACTGCCAACTAAATTGATAATAAAAACGTTTTGAGTTTGTTTTTTTATACATCTATTCCCCCTACTGGTGATATTTTTATTTGGGTACAAAAAAAAAGAAAAAAAAAAAAAGAAAAGAGAGAGAAAAATGAAGAACATATTAACAGCAAAAAGAAAGATGAGACTGTGCTAGTTTGGTGCTTTATGAAATTCTTACAGTATTTTTTCCTATATTTATGCTATTTCTGTTCTTGAGTATGCCTTTGAAGGAAAACGCAACAACCCAAGGCAAGTTCTGGATTAATTTTATTACTGTGTGAGAACCCAAAGTCTGTAAATCCCTAAATTTTAAGAAATATCTCAGATCTGTAGCATATCTGCACAGGGCCAAATTCCTGTATTCTCTAATGTAAATACTCCCAGCATTTTTTAAGGAAATTGTCATACAATTTCAAAAAAGCCCCACAGTTCAAAACACATTTTTTAAAAAAAAATCAAATAAAAGTGCTTGTTAAAGGATTTACCCAAATCGTTTAGATTATATATTTTGCTAACACTGGAACAAAATTCAGCCACCTCCTCTCATTAGCTTTGGTAGACTGATGGATGGGCAGGTGAGACTTTGAATGCTCTTTTGTATCTTTAAATTACATGTTTGGCATTTCTAAATTACTTAAGTAATTCAGCTTCACTGACATGAATTTTCATGAAAAGAAATTTACAGTTGCCTGAGAAGTATTCAGTAAAACAATTTTTTTAAATTAGCACATGGGAATAATCACATCCAAAGCACCTACATATTCACCTAATCAGTGAGGAAAATCAGCCCACTGCAACTGGTTATAGACTTATCATAGTTATGCAACACAATGTGCATAGTGAATATTTACAGACTACTCACACTCAACCAGGTGGCTCTTCAAAAATCTCTACCAATGCAATTGCAAGTAACTATATAGTGAGTAACAGAGGAAAGTCCAAATGGTCTGTGACTGGTATGAGAAGTTAGATTCAGCTGATTTATGTAGCTCTGCTCTTCAGGAGCAGGATATAAGTCTCCAAAAGCACAGCATAGCCTTGTCACTATACAGGAACAATGCACAGGGAACATCGCAAATGGAGGAGACCTTTATGCCTTCAGTTTGCTGCTTCTTGACATTTAAAGAAGTCTTGAAACATTTTCCTTATACAGAACACAGTAAGAATGAATTAAAGAATAAAGTCCTAAAATGGCAAAGAGTGAAAGTTTGGCAATTTACAGATACTGAGGCTTGTACTTCTAAATTTTTTTAACTGTTTACCATTTGCACTTGTTCACATTTAACTGCAGTGGTTTATTACAGTCTGGCAAGGTTTATTTGCTGCTATTATTTTTGTTAACATCAAAGGACTCACAATATTATGCCTTGCTAGACCCAAGCTCCAAAACAAGTCATCCAGTGGCAGGGGAGAAAAGAACAGTTGTGAGTCTTCCAGTAATTCTAAGGCAAAATCAAGCAGAAATGGAGGGGGAGAGAGGGAAAGGGAGAAATATGAGGGGACAAATCCAATACACTCGCTATAAATTGCTTCACACATCTCTGTTATCTCAGATATTGTTTGACACCTAGAGTGTCGCAGAAGCCCATAATTAACATGACTTCTTTGGGATGTCTGCCTCACTAATTCTGCATACATACATATATCAGCTAATTAGATTCTTAATTCACATACATTGTGCCAGATTTTTTTTTAATTCTGTTATTTGCAGCCACAGACACAGTAAGTTTTGGTTTGTACAAGACTATTTACGCCAGACCAGGACATTAGATATCTTAGTAAAAAGTACATGAAGGGGAAGGCTCCTAAGATATTAAAAGTACCTGGGTTTGAAGTTTCTGTGCTGCTGCCTTGTGTTTCTTTATGACCCTGACTTCTCCATTCCTGAGTCACAGTGTTTTGTCTCATTGTGCTTTTATCAAGTCCTAGCATTTTCCTCTGAGAAACACTGAGAAATTTTCTTCATCATGTGGGCCTTACTTCTGGGTTTGGACATGAAAATTGCAAATGTCACTAGTGTCAGATGCCAGGGTCAGCATTTTCTCTAGCTACTTGGGGAGATACTACATTTAATTCAATTTTTGTTTACCCCATATATTTCATAACAACATGAAACACTATTTGAAATGTTATCCATATGTTTTAAACTGATTTTTTAAATTAATCTACCCTCTTAAATCTGTATTTGTAAAGATGTACAAATAACATCTTGAAAGCAATTAAAGTGGTATATTTAGATTGCTGTTATATTGAAGGTCTAATACCTTTTGTTTTCAAAGCAAGTAATCACTAGTTTCACAAATCATGCTATGCACCATTTGTTCATTGTTTTCAATATAATACTGATGATTCCTGGTCTGATAAAAAGAATCTCTCATCATATGTATTCACCTGTACACCTAAGAGTGTATATTGGCCAAGTTAGGGGTCTTAGAGGTAGGATCAGTTTGGTACATTTGTCTTCCCCAGACTTTCTCATGTTCTCTCTCTATAGTTTTGACAAAGCATGTTGTTTGATGAGGCTTTCATTTTACCCTTTAATTAATTGAAAAACTGAATACACATACAAAGATGCTCCTTTTACAAGCATCTTCAACTTGTTAAGTCTTTTTATTCATCCTCTTGCTTCTCCTATGCCAAGTATAAGAGTTTCAGTGACAGCTTAATTTCAGCCACTGGTACATTTTCCTCATTCCAGTGAGGGCAGAAAAAATAAGAGGAGATCTTACTCTAGGAGAAGGCAGTGGTTATTTATTCTGTGGTTAGTGCAGATTGCCAGCAGCCAGTAGGCGTGAACCTCTGACCTAGAGCTTGTCCCTGTTTTCCTTTTGGATGTTATCCATGGTAAAAAAGAAGCCAATTAAGCACCCACTTAAGGACTCACACTGGGATCTGTGTCTGGAAATCAGTGCTACCAAAGGACAGGGTATTATTTGCAAGGAAAAAAAATAGCAAATATGAAAAGTATAGAAAACCGTATTCCATGTTTTCCCTCTGTAATAAAGCTCCTTGGAAACAAGCCAGTCTCTAGCTACCCAGGGTATTCTGTGGTATTAAGAGGTAAAAAGGTTGAAATACTTCATTTGCAATTACAAAACACACTTTTCCACAACATGGTAGTGCCGTGTCCTCATTAAATGAACTGCAAGCAGCAGTTCATGACACTAGAAGATGTGGAACTTTGGCCTATTAAATACAACTGCAGAGCAGACTATTTTATTCTAGAAAAAAGAAAAGGTCTTAGCAGTAATGTTAGTAAGCTAAGCTCTACTCTGCAAAAATGCATTAAAAATATATATTCAAAAATTAATCTGAATCCATAAGATTCTTGCTGCTGTATTTAGTCTAAGACCACAATTTTAGACACAAGGAAATAAGAAATTGTGATGCTGCAGTAGTTGCGTGTCCTCATTATATTGAAATAAAATGTTATTTGGACCACTCCTGTTCCACTGGAGTGCCGTGTGTAAGAAAGTGTTCATGTTGATGCTAACAAACCATCCAACATTGCCGTTCACAAAATTACAGTAGCTGATTTCATCCATTGCTACACATGGCAGAGAGAGATAACTAATTAACAAAGAACTCCCTATGAAAACATAATTCTAAAACATTTTGGCTTCACCTTTCAGCAGATGGACTGCAAGAGATGCTATAGGAAAATGAATCAAGCCAATTGAGTGGTAGGGCTTTATTCCTTATTTCTTTTTTGTTTTGGTTTGGTTTTTTTTGTTTGTTGGTTTGGTTTGGGTTTTTTTCAATAACACAGGTATTTTTGTCACCATGTTAATGTCTGAATAAAATCCAACATTAATATGTTTAAAATAATAGTCCAATAAATTTAGTGTGCAGTGTCCATGGTTAAGCCTGATTTTTCAGAAATGTTGAGCATCAAGCAGTTTCCATTAATTTACTTCCAGGGAAGGAGCCACACAGAACACAAATGAAGGTGGGTGGAGCTGCCACCACTTAGGCATCTGGAGAAGAATGTGAGTGAGAGAGTTCATTTAGGCCAATTGATCATATATCCAAACATTTTCAGCCAAAAACTTCAGTGAGGAATACAATAATTTCTGAAAAACCTTTTATTTCCTATATTAAATGGACAAGACTACATATTGCTCAGATATGTCACTGGAAATCAAGAGAGGTGCACTCTAAACCCCTGATACATAGGTGTCGTGGGTTTCTCTGATTAGGTTTTTTGATAAGAGGAAGGGACAGCCAGCCCAGGTAGTGCTTGCCATGCTCAGCTTTCCTGTGGAAGCACCCTGCCCTGCTAGAGAGTGCGAAGACATGCTCTCCACAGTCAACACTCTACTGGGATTTCGGGGGCTCCACATCTTCAGCAACTGAGGGACTCAGAGTGAGCTAAGTGGAACATGCAGCCAAGTGCTCTTATTCCCTCTTCCCCTAAAATGCAAAGCTGAACAATTATCCCTTACTTTCTTTTGCATTCAACAGAGCTCTTTTTTGAAGTTAAGAAGAGTAAGATGGGAAATCTCTGGAATTACAGGTATTTTCCATAGGCTGCTACCCATGGTATTCTGGAGAAAAGTTAGAAAGCAAAGCAAAGGGACGGCCATGTGTGTGGTACTAACTCCTGGGTTATGGTCAGACAGAAGTAACTTCTTTGGGGCAAGCAAGCGCCTGGCAAACACAGGTCCTGGATGGATGAATTCAGAGGAACACTTGTGATTTTAAGATCATTCTGCCTTCTGTGACTAGTTCCAAATGACTTATACAACTCAGGGCGTCTCACATCTTTCTGAGCTTGTTCTGTCTAACACCTGCTACATGAGATTCCTTTCTGCAGACAGAGATTGCTGTTAGAAACGTACAGCTAGACTGCTGGAACTTGATGAAGGCCCATTCCTTCACCACTTCTGCAGGTTCCTGACACCCTTAAGTCAATGTGAGTTGTGGAGTCCTTCTCTTTTAAGCTTACAAAGCACATCCAATGAAGATGTTCCAGACAACATCTCCCAGGGGCCGAGGCTTACACAATTATTTGCCCTTTGGGAAGCATTAGCAAGATACTTTCAAAAAAGCTGCAGACAGATGACAAGAGAACCCAGAAGTTCTAAAGCCTCCTGAAAGCCATCAGGCACATGCAAGAAATTATTACTGAATTACAGTTTCACTCTCTTTAGAATTCAAATGTGTGATGTTTCTCTTTAGGACTATTGGTAAGAAGTAAAAATGTAGCAATATTAAATACAAGAAAGAATAGAGTCTCAGGATTGTAAATACGATGGTTATTTGGCAAAATTTGAGAAGGAAATGCCTCACCAGACGTGAACTCTAGTTGTCAATGACAACTATATTTTATCCTACTGTGACCCCGCAGGAAGATATTCTGATGTTAAGGGTTTTTTTTGTTGGCATATTGCATATTTCTCTTCTTCCAGCACAGGAGAGGTAAAGGTAAATAAGCATATGTTGTAAATGTATTTTTAAAATTTAATATATTTTGACTTATATTTTTGTCTCAATTTCAATCAGATTCTGAATTACCAGTATTTTCAAAAACATGGTTTTTTTGACAGTTACGGCATCAGTCACATTCCCTACAAATAGATAATCTTATCTATAGCTCAAGTTTAACACAATTTTTCACAGTTGGGATGAAGTATGCCTCTGTGTGTGGTGGAGGAGATTATTACAAATGTGCTACATGGACAGTAAGGAGAAAATTCAAGAGAAAACATTGCAGTGTATTTTTTCTGATTTGAAGATTTGGCATGTCCACTCTAAATATTTTATGTCATATATTATAACCAGATCATCCCTTTGTGTGGATGCATTGAGCCACTTTGAGCAGAACAGGAGTACTGCAACATATTAATCCATGAAGAGGAATTTGGATTAATTTTCCAGAATAATGCAAAATAGCTTTTATCTCCACTAGTTTGCTTTGTTCCTTGCTCCCTCTGTTTTTCTGCCTTTTTTTTTTTTTTAATTTGCTGTCTTCATTCATTCAATCTTCAACTTCCTTTTGGTTGCCAACACCTTCATATACCTATCCTCATCTTTTTCTACCTCATTTTTTTTATTTAATTGAATGCAGCATATGCTTTCTGAAAATAAATATCTATATGTGGCAATCATTTTTCAATATTTTGTTTTAGCAAATGTTTATTATTCTGCAGGTACTGCTGCACAGCAGCTTTTTCAGAGATGTCTAGTCCTTGTAGTCAGCTCAGTTCCACCATTCACAATAGAAATGGGATGATGAAGCTTCCCTATTTTCTGCAGTGATGGAGAGAACTGATATAAGAAGGTGTGATATTATGACACCAAGCTGGGAGGGAGTGTCAATGTGCTAGAAGGCAGGAGGACTCTGCAGAGGCACCCAGATAGACTGGAAACATG
>JAWWMP010000093.1:46964797-46977433 GCA_035047865.1 Dendrocincla tyrannina | reverse complement strand
TTGCTCACATTTTCACATCTAAGTAGTGAATTTATTTCCAAGTTGTACTTGTAAAAGCTTTATGTATCACCATCATTTATTTGTAGTATGGAATAAATGTACAGATGCATTTCATCTCATCGAGGCAATATACAGGCAGGAACAAGCTGACAAAATGTTCCTCATGATCTTTTAATGTTTCTCTTCTCTTTCCTATATTCCCTTCAAATGTCATCTTCTCTTGTCTTCTGTCAAACTGTTGCAAGCATGAAAATAATAAATAATACATACTTCATATTCCAGCAACTTTATGCAAGTGCTTTTAACATATAAGCTCTTCAGTGAGACATGGGAGAGAAAATTGTAGGTCTCTTACCTTAAAATGAGTAAGAAACCATTATGTTTCATTTGTGCCACATCTCACAGACAGCACTTGTGAGCTGAGGGAGGGAAGATCTTCCCCCAGTACATACAGCACTGGCATATCAACAGTAATACTTGTTCTTGAAGCAGAGACCCCAGGAGCCTGCAGGGAAACCCCCAGGAGATGCAGGTCCATCTGCTTCCCTGAGACAGCTCATTGATCCTGAGTTTAGCTCAGTTGGTTAGAGCACAGTGCTAATAACACCAAGGTTATGGGTTTGATGCCTCTATGATCCACTTAAGAGTTGGACTTGATAATTCTTGTGGGTCCCTTCCAATCCAGAATATTCTGTGATTCTGTGATCTCTCATCCCAACACTGCTGTGATGATGCGGACTAACCCCCACACAGCTTTAAGGTCCTTCCTTCTCTTCTGTCACCACAGTGAAAATCAAAATAGCCTTTTGTGGCCGACATACTCCCCTGTGCAGAAGGAATAGGGGTTGCTGGAGGACACACAGGGCTAATCAAGGACTTCATAATTAAATAATAAAAAAAAGCAAATGCTGGAGTCAGCCACTGGTTCTAATGAAATGGTTGAGGGTAAAAAAACCCAAACAACTCATGCATTTATACATGAAAGCAAAGCTGGTATGGAGAAGACCAAGCCAAGAAAACCCTGTCATATTCAGCTAGAAGTTTGTATGGTAAAACTGAGCATATTTCTCAATTCTCAGACAAGGCAGTTACCCTAAGTGCACCTGTTCAGTTTTGTTTGGGTTTTTTTATTCCTTTCCTTCCAGCTGCTCACAAGACCAATAAATGACTAAGTAACACCATTATTTTAAAACACACTGCACAGCACAAAGCTGTATTTACTGGAATGATGTCACATTATTGTTTCTATACCACTAAATGTTACTTTAGGCCTTTTATGAACCTTAGAGGTAAAAAAGGTTATTCTTCAAACTTCAAAGAAATGCAGTAGGAGGCAATTTTCCAAGTGCTGCAGAAAAGTTATGCACACAAGTCTTGTTATTCCTGCACACAATAAGAAAATTTAGCTTCCTGCCCATCCCCACCCTTCACAGTTTCTCAGCAAGGTGCAACAGGATTTAGGAAACCAAGAGATAAAACATTTTGGCCTGAATGTCAGTGAAAAGAGAATGTTATTTTTCATCTACTATTTTGCATTAGGATTTGATCTACTTCATTCCCTGCACATTTTAAGAAAAGCTTTTTGCAGACCGTAGTGATAATGCATACAAACTGTGTCATGTATACGCCCTTTTCAACTTGATGGTATGAGATTTGGGCTATGTTCTTCCCTTTTCTTAAGCAATGTTGTTTTTCCTCTATTTTATTTGCCAGATAAACAGAGAGGAGGAATGCATTGAGGGTTCTAAACCTCAACTTACTAAGTTCAACCATTCAAAGGCCCCAGCTGTTTCTTGGGATGTGTTACACAAAAACTAAAATGCTCTGAATATTGTGGGTTATTACCATCAAATGTTATGTGTGATGTGCTGGAACAGAGTAAAGGATAATAATAAACTCAGAAAACAGGTCACCTACATTGTGTTATGTTTGCACTGATTAAGGCATGGAAATCTTCATAGATCTGAGTCAATAAACAGAAGGACAAGGTGAAATATTTTTGATTATTCTGGAAAAAACAGATTTAAGAAATTATGAGTGTGTTTCACAGGGCTGTATCTTAGATCCTGGTTTGTCTTTACCTGCTCATAGCAAGTTAAGTTCCAATTATAATCAGAATTAAAAACAGTGATAAGGAAATCTTGATTTAGATTTTCTTTGCATTTGTACTTGGTAACTAGCTTTGATCTTACTGAGTGGCATAATAATTAACACAAGCTAATTTGCAACCATATGTGCAATATATATTTGACATATTTCAATATCTTTTCTATTTTATCATATAAATATACACAGTGAAAGTGTGAGAGTTATTGTAATTTGTTCAGACTTATATTTTACATTCATTTTATCTCAGAAAATGGCAAAACACTTTTCTTTCCTAAGTGATGATTTTATTTGGGGTTTGTGTCAAAATGCATTGGGGTGGAAACTAAAATTCAATTTAAATGGATAAAACTCATTTAATTAATTGTATTTAGCTGTCTTAAACATATGGCATTGCTTTATTTCCTTGTGAAAAGGAAGCTTATTTAAAACTAGCCACATTACTAAATGGAGTGGGTACATTATTTAGTGAACTGAAAGATTATTTCTTGTCTGTGGGAGCTAATACTTAGATGTCTAACATGCAGAGGAATGGCTAGTGAAATTATTGGAAGTGCCTATAGGGGCTACTGCCTCATTTCCCCTGAAGTCAATAGAAGTTAGACATTTAATCTGTAGAAGGGATTTTGAAACACCCACTGGTCATCTGTCTCCATCTCCAGGCACCAAAATATTGTCGAAAATCTGACCTTTCACCATCAGGCTTTTGTTTGTGTTATCCTCTCCACCTTTTTTATTCAGAGATTAGAGGAGAAAAGAGTCACATTTTCAGCTTTCAATCCCTTTCTGAATTTTGCATGAGCAATGCTAATTAAACGGCAAAAATGCTGTACCTGCTAGTTCAGCTAAAACAAAGAAAACAGGCAATTCTGAAAAGTAAAACATTTGAAAAGAGAGCAATGTCATGGCAAAGGAAGAAAAAGTAACACATTACTGGATTTGAAGACAGAATAATTATTTTAATAACGACCATGTTGATCCTAAAAATTTACCAAGTAGTTCTGTTTGAGCCATTGTATAGGAGAATCTTTCTAGTATATAGAAATAATGAAGAGAAGATCTGATCTTTAATAGCGGTTAACAATCTTTTATATCTGAATTCTGTTTTATTGTCAATGCAATTACATTTAGCATATTTTTCAACTTAATATAAACATTTATTTTTAACACTAACTTCTCAGCACCTCTAGAAATTCCCAGCAACCACACTGGGGGCCTGGGCTGCTGGTACAGTCACTGGGGAATTAACATCTCTCCAACTAGAATCTGAGGGGTCACTGAAGAAAGCATGGTGTGAAAACCATATCTACCATCTTAAATTCAGCCTTTCAGAGCCTTCACTGATGTACTTTCAGGTGCTTCCTCATACTCAGGATGACCCGCCTGAACTCTCTAATGGATTTAGACAGCTACATCTTTTTTCCTAAAAGCCTAAATGCATTGGTGCTGCTGCTTTAACCAGCAGGTCAGTGGTATGAGCTTTTACCTTTCTTGAATTCCATTTTCTGCCAAGGAAGGTCTCCTAAGACAGAATCCATGACCAGGCAAGCAGGAACTTTCTGTGATGGCAGCCCTCCCTAATACACCTGCTGAGGTTTTACCATTTTACCTATGAATATTTTCTAACCAGGAGCAGACCTAACCACTTGACTGCACTGTCATTCTTCTTTCTCTCTCTGCTTCCATCATATGGAATTATAGGAGCAAACATGAAGCAGCAGGCTAGAAAAAGCTTCTCCTATGTTTAATGTTTTCTCTGATTCCACTGTGGATGGTTTCCTGGCAGCAAAAAATGTGTATTGACCCATGTTCTTCTAAATCCAGGGCAGTTTTGGTTAAGCTGTGGAGCAAAAACAACAGCAAATAATCACTCCAAAGATGAAGAAGGGGTAGAAGTCCTTGCTGGGATTTCTAAACTAGTCATAGGTGTGGCGTGCTATGTATGACCAGTGCTGAGGCATTTCTTTGCATGCTTATAGGAATTTTCTCCATGATCGATATTGGAAATACAGTGCCTACAAACTTTAAACATATCCAGGAATAAAAGAGAGTTGAATTGGAGGCTGTCATCCTTTAAATTTAAGCATTCAGTCTGAATTCCTCTCCTCTCACTTCAGTCATTTGTAGATGATGAATCATCCAAACAGTTTTAGATACCTAACCAACACCTCACAAACTGTACTCTCTATAGAGATATCTGTTTTTCTTCAGTGTAAAAGAAAACTAATAGGTGCAGAATAGGCACCTCAACTTGACTCAGTTTAACTTAAGGAAGATGAGATTTGCTACTAAAGTATAACTCAAGTGTAGCTGATATTTCAAGGGCTTAGTTCCCTTGTGTTTGATCACCTTTTCTGCTGGATTAGGAATGATCGTTTCAGTATGTATTTTGAAAGCTTTACATTTATTAAAAACAATAAATTAGACTTCTGAAAATAGAAAGGCTTTTCATTCCTTGCCAAACACTAGAAATCTGAAAATCCCATTAAACTGGTTTGAACAGGCTAATTTTAGAAAAATCAGTATTTCTATTATATTTACAGTAAAGAGTTTTGGTGCAATTATTTATACTATCTTCTGTACCTTTGATGCCTTGTGTGCAAGAGGAAAGTAAAAAGACCTCTATCTCACTTTCCCATGAAAAAAAGAACCCTTAGTAGTCAAGGAGCAGGACTTCAGTACTAAGTTGGTTCTCAATGTGCGGATTTCAGATTCTGCAGCTGAGCCTGGTTCATAAGTTTAGGTGTGTGTATTCTGACAACCAGGCTTTTAGGGATGGAGGGAACTACTGACCATGCAATGGATAAGGAATTGGCTGGCCGGTGACACTCAAAATGTTGCAATCAGTGGTTTGGTGTCCAAGTAGAGATTTGTGACAAGTGGTGTTCCTCAGCGGTTGGTATTGACGCTGGCAGTGTTTAACATCTTTATCAGCAACAGGTACAGTGGGATTGAATGTACCCTCAGCATGTCAGTCAATGACACCAAGTTAAAGGAGAGCTCGCTGCTCAAGCATTCTCTCACCATTCCAGGAGTATCATACACACCACCCAGGCTTTCACCGCTACAATGGCAGCCTTTGCAGCCAGTGGGTACCCCTTTCAACTCCTCGCACAGACACAGACACACACACACGTACACAGACACATACACTCACTCTCAGGTGCACTTCCTTCCCCTTAGGGTGGACCCTAGGTTTCCCTCAGCAGAATCTCAGGTTTATAAAAAGCCTCTTAGGTATTGGATTTATAAAAACAAATAGTTCAATAGAATTGTACAGCAGCAGGTTAGCTTGAGCTGACCCAGAACAAAGAACTCCTTGGGCAATTAGACCCTCATGATTTATGCATCTGCTCCTCATGCACTCTTTACATGTCTTTTAGTCCAGTGGTGATTTTTGGTCTGGGGTCTTCTAACACCTTATTGGATTCTGTCTCCACATAGCCAGCCTGTTAACTGTTCTTATCTTGTTGACTTGCAGCTTCTGCTGATGGCTGATTGTGTTTTGGTTTGTGCTTGTTTTGCACTAGACCAGTCAGAAGAGCACAGAAACAGAAAAAGCACTAGATTTTGGATAAAAATCTCTTAGCAACAACTCAGACATCAGTGTGTTACTAATATTCATCCCAAACTAAAGGCAAAACACAGCACTGTACCAGCTACTAAGAAAATTAACTCTGTTCCAGCATATCTAGGTGAAACTTCACAGCTTGCAGCCCAGGGCTTCAGCAAATCCAGCTGCTCATGCTGAGCAAGAAAAGCCAAACAAAAGGCAAACTAAATCAGGCAGTATTATAAGTGAGTCATTGTGCTAAAAATTTACTTATTTAAGCTAAACAACAATTACTTCTCAAACACCAAGCTATGTGGTGCAGTTGACATGCTGGAGGGAAAGGATGCCATCCAGAGGAACCTCGTCAGTCTTGAGAGCTAGACCCATGCAGACCTCATGAAGTTCAATAAGGTCAAGTGCAATGTCCTGCCCAGGGGTCAGGGAAAGACCAAGGACCAATACAGGTTGAGTGGAGAACGAATTGAGAGCAGCCTTGAGGAGATGGACCTGGAGGTGCTGGTGGATAAGAAGCTCAACATGACCCAGCAATGTGCGCTTGCAGTCCAGGAAGCCAATGGTATACTGGGCTGCATCAGAAAGTGTGTTCAGCAGGGCAAGAGACGTGATTCTGTCCCTCTACTCCAGACTCATAAGACCCCACGTGGAGAACTGCATCCAGCTCTGGGGCCTCCAACATCAAAAAGATACGGACCTGCTGGAACATGCCCAGAGGAGGGTCACTAGGATAATCAGAGTGCTGGAGCACTTCACCTATGAAGACAGGCTGAGAGAGTTAGGATTGTTCAGCCTGGAGAAGAGAAGGCTCCAAAGAGACCTTACAGCAGGCTTTCAGTACTTAAAAGGAGGACTTTTTACAAGGGCATGTAGTGACAGAATCAGGGGAATGGATTCAAAATTATAGCAGATATGCTTAGATTAGGTATAAAAAAGAAATTCTCTGCTGTGAGGGTGGTGAAACATTGGAACCCTTGGAGGTTGCTCAAAGAAGTTGTGGCTGCCCCAACCCTGGAAGTGTTCAAGACCAGGTTAGATGTGACTCTGAGCAACCTCGTCTAGTGAAAGGTGTCCCTTCCCATGGCAGAGAGGTTGGAACTAGATGATCTTTAAAGTCCCTTCCAATGCAAACCATTCTATGATTCTACAACATAAACACCTGCAGAGATTTCACCTGTTAATTTCTACACTATGCTTTAACTTGCAGTTAAGTTAAAGCATATTTCACAGAAAAGTGTCCAATCTTAAACACCTCCATCTCCCATTGGTAACTTTACCATTAGTTAATTGCTCAATGTTTAAAATTCACCTCCTTAACTCAATCCTGATTTTGCCTTGTTTGAACTTGCTTTTCATTCTTTCTGCTGGGTTGTGAACTTTCTGCTGTGGGAAATTCCTTCTCTATGTGGATTACAGACTGATCGAATCCCTTCTTTTCATTACTGACTAAATACCCGTAGCTTCTTGTGCCTTGCTGCATGGGGTATATTTTCCAGGTACTGTATTACTCCCATAGATTTGTTCTGAGCCTTACAAGTTTTTTTTTTTTGCATTTTAAAGTGTAAAACTGGGTATGTGATTCCAGACAGAGCCTGACTCTTTCGGCATCTCTCAATATTGAAGACTCCTACACAATATTGATATGGTAGTATATTTAATGGATGATACCTGCACTCCATCAGCCACATTATCATATGTGGGTTCATGTTTAGTTAGTTAGCTATCACAATCCAACAGGCCTTTTCTAGGATTACTGGTTCCCAAGTCACAGTTTTTCACTCTGTAAGTCTAACTTATATTTTGTACTTCTCCATGTATGACCCTGACTTTTCCAGCACTGAAATTATTTATTGTGAATAAGTTTATTTCAGCCACCAATACAATTTGCTTTACAGAACTAATCTGTTCTTATTACTTACAATGTCAACAATATTTGTGCCAGCAGCAGGCTTTATTAGCTATTATTTTAATACTTCCTCTCTGGTGATTAAGAAATCTATCAAATAGCTTAGGCCGGATGAACAGATTCCTGCAAGAATTCACCAGAAACTTCTACATTTTGATAATTAACCAACTACAACATACCAATTTACAAACTCCTTGAAATGTGCTAAAGTGACACTGTACTGTGCAAAACTTTAATCACAATGTAGAGTGATTTTCTGCCAGTTGCTTTACAGCATCAAGCTACTGTCTACTATAACTCTCCTCAATACGCTCCCTTCTCAGAATTGCCAAAGGCATATCACTATACTATGACACTTTATCTTCAATAAAGATTCATGTCCTATTAAAAACATACATTTTTCTATCTCCCTTAGATTTTCTAGATACTGTTTCATCTTGATGCTACAGTCTACAGATACTATTTTCCTTTCTTACTGACTTTCAAGAAGCTTTCAGAACATCAAAGGCAGCACCATAAGGGATATTGTCATGATCTGCCTATTTGGTGACAGCCACTTTGCAGTCCTCCACCTTTGTGTGCTACCAACATGTTCCTGCCTGCTAAGCCGTGGCAAAAACTGTTTCTTCTTTGGAGAATATTGTTCTGCATGGTAAAAACTGCGGTTTTCAGATGTGCCCAAGAGACAGAAGAACCTTCTTGGCTGGTATTTAAACTCTGCACTGAAGCATGTGATCAGTCAAACTCACACCACACATACGTCAGAGGATGTCACTGTTTTGTATTGTAATACAAAAAGGATTCAATTAAAAATTATATTATTAACTTAGGAATACAGTAGGCATTGAAAACAGGCTACAAGTAATCCATATTAAAAGTCTTTAAAAATCCTGAATCTTTCGAATGATTCAGGGGGAAATAAATACGCAAGGGTATGAGTATATATTAATATATAAAATGTACCTCTTTTTCTTTTTTTCCAAAGAGATTCATCATATGCAGCTTTATTATGTGAGTTCTTTAAACTTCATATATGAATCTGATCTTTCACTGTTTTTTTTTTATATCGTTATTGTCAAATCAGTAATTCACTTTTTGTTTCATTCCAATGAGAATCATTTCCATTGATATGTTTATTTTAAAATAAACTACCAATGAAAACAGAAAATCTGCCTCCAAGGTAGGACAAAAATAGATTATGTTAGTGACAGGCTCATAATCAAAGCGCCTCTCTCTATTGAGACATAAACACTTGTGAGGATTCTCAGTGTGTTTTACAGTCTTAACGGATGTCAGGTCTCCCTTGATTGACCCTGAATAAAATCTAACTAGGGGTGTCAAAAAAATATGTCCATCAACTTTGCTCATGCATTACAACATAAAAATTGACTGGAGTCATTGACTACAGGTAGCAATGAGCAAAACTACACAAGATAAATACTCTGGTTTGTGGATACTCATTCAATCCACTTTCATCTGCCACCTTGATTTTTGGATTGGGCACTCATGGATAAAAAGGAGCTGATCTGAAAAAAATGGTGTGTGTCTTTTAAAAGACAGTATCGTGTTATGTTACTCCCTACACAGAAATTTATGTTACATGGTGTTAAACCATGGGCTAAGCTTAATGTAACACAATGCATTAAAAACTGCACATCATGATTGTAATGTGTGTCAGAACAATGAATTGTTATATCACATATCTCTTCATTTGTAGGTAGGGGACCCATGGAAATAATTCGCAAAGGGATATATTCTCCTTTTGATGCACACACATAAATTCCTTTTTCTTTGACTACTTCCAGCTCTACAGCTAATGGTTGGTCTGAGCTAGGAAAAACTGCTTTTAGAAAAGCCTCAAGTTAGCTAAAAAAGATTTGAATTGTAGCTAAGCATTTATCATAGGCATGGTTTTAACCCTGAAAACTGTATGAGAGGGCTCTTTTGTAACCTACGCTCCCCAGTAGTGTCACATTTGAGGAATCACCACTGCTGCCTTCTCTACCCAGGGCAAATTGTACTGTCACTATAACTTTGCTGAAAATGAGTAGGTTTCCGTCTGATTTTATACCATCACTTCCCAGTGGGCTACTTCCTTTTCATAGAAGCATAGACAAAATCAGAATCTTTCCCGGTGGTGTTTGGAGAAGGTACAAAGGCAGAAATGGGAATGGACTTCACCTCTGGCTCCTTTTAGATTCTGCCTAGTGTCACCTTTCTCCTTTACCTAACTGCACAATGTAATGTAGCCTCTCATATAACAAAACACAGCTCCCACTTGATTCAATGTGTTCTGTAGGCATCTGACAAACTGTGCAGCAGAAATCCATTGTGTCCTTGTGCCATCTATGGCCAGTGCTACCTGCCTGAATCTGTGGTGTTGAAGTGTTTTGGGAGGGTATTTGTGGAAGGTAATTTTGACTAGTAATGATCATCTGAAGAAAGTGGGTCAAGAGGTTTACATTACAAAGAATACTGATGTTATCTTCTATCCTAACAACCAGGGAAACTAATTCTTGTGCACTTTAATGGTGCCTAGCTGTGGGCTGGCCAGCTGTACAGATGCTAATTTAATCTACTGAACATACATAAAAAAATTAAGTAAACACTACTAACTTTTATTCAAAATTTAATCTCATTTATGCAGTACTCTTTAGGGAGGCTTAATGAAATCTTGTTTTCCTACAAAAAAAGATAAAATTTGAAGACTAGTAATTTCTACATTTTGTTTGATCATAAATGGAAATGGAATTATATTCAAACTGAACACATGGTTTTGATGGTTAAACAAAATAGTGTAAAAGCTCATTCCATATTTACTTATTAAAATAATGGTCTCAGTCCTCAGCTGAAGCAAATGTGCTCTTGGCCATTGGCTTTTCAAACTCTCTAAATCAACTGGCAATGGATGAACAAGATGATGGAAACTGCCACTGGGGCTTAGTGAGCTAAACCCCAATGGCTGCACTCCCTCTCCAAGATATGCCCTGACCTCAGCAGCATAGTTGGCATAATGTTTCAAATTCGAACTATATCAGCTGACAAACACGTTGGGTCTATATTCGAAATGAACACAAAGCAACTCCATTGCAACAGCTCCATTATTACAGAAAGTCCCTCATTAAAGCCAATGAAATAAATTTGAAAGTGAGAAAGGGATGTGGTCAGAATACAGGATTAATGAGACTCAGTATTTGCACACCTTAGAAGTTGTGTGTTTCTTAAAGGCAGTATTTAATTGAGGAACACATTAACTGGGAATTGCTACTATAAAAGGGACTTGTGCTTTTGAATGTGTCTGCTCTTTTCTTGTGATGAAGCATATGTACAGCATTAACTTCTTAAGCTGATCTTTCACAGAGAATGATATGAGTGATAGGCAGTGCCTTGCAGCCTGGTGTGCTTGCTTGCAAGTGAATTAGGTGTGCTGTGAACACTTCAGATTAAACATGTATTACACAATGGTTTATGTGTGCAGACATTTGAGCTGAACAAGCTGATCAGTTGCTTCCAGTCCTTCATTCTGGAGGGAAATGGGAAGAAGCAGTAATTACTACATAAGACCTAGTGGGATTTTTTTTAGACAAGGCACAGTGCATTGGCAGTGACAATTACTCCCACTCAAGTAAATTTGTACAAAACATGTAAAAAACTGCCTTGAACATATTGCTTATGTGTAGTGAGATGAAAGTTGGGATGACCAGATGACATTGGTCAGAGGAGAGGAAGTCATATTCACAGCAGTTGCAGCTTTACATGTGAGATGCTGGGAAGGAGTAATACAGGAGAATCCATAAAGATACATGTAAGGGAAGGGTCCCATGTACTGAATTACTTGCTAGGAATGACAGCATAGCTAGAGCACCAGCAAATTACGTTTAGGCACTTGCCTTTATACAATAGTGTATACATAATGATTGGGGTGAATAGATCTTATGAAAAAACTTCAACCAGATGCAACATAAGCAGAATGCTGCCAAAAATCATTGACAGTTTCTACACCACCCTAAAGGTACAATAGGATTCACAATCTTCATAAAATGTAACATCACTAATTTACATGGAAATATGTCTGACTGACTAGGCTAGAAATTGTTTCAAAGGAGTTCTGGAAAAAATACCCCACACATCCCTTTCTTTAAAAAGGAGTGTCTGTTCTGGAAAGCACTATACATATCCATATATCCATATTCTTATAAATAAAATTACTATTTTTTAGAAGTGTTAATTAATAATTTCATGTATTAATACAAACATGCATTAATAATAAAGTACATTGTGCTTTCAGGTATATTTTATGCTACACCACAATCCATCAGTAACACTTTTTCCAAGTAATCATCATATATGCTTAAATATGAACACAGATTAGGAATATTATCATCTATTTAGTTAACTGAATTAGCTGTAAGAAAACAATTGCATTCTACTTCTAAAATTCAGTAGCTGAGCCTAAGCACTGTCAGTAATGCAAGTTAATGCTTCAGGGCTAGAAATAAAACATTTGTAGCACTTGGAAACATGAGTTACTTTTCTTAATATTGCTGCTTCTAGGCAACTTTTATTTTTGTACTGTTATTTGTTGTTGGCCTTCTCACTTATTGAATGACTTTGTCAAATATAGAAATGACATCAAAGACTACTTTTGAAAAAATAATTGATGTGTAGGTGCATGGTGGTAATTCAGCTTTACTGCAGCCTTCTCTTTTTTCAAAGTGTTATGTAGCATAACTGGGCTGTCTTGGAATTTTTTAGAGAACAGCTCCAGCTCCAGCATGCCTTGATACAGCGTTTTTAAGACAGAATTATAAGGTGTGGATTTCTGTCTAAGTAAGGACTACATTGCCCCTCGTCTTTCCCAGAATGCTGCCGTCCTTCCTCCTCCTCCTCATGCAGAGTTGATGGCAGACTCGCCTATCAAATATAGAATATGTCTGTGAATTTGTCTCCAGGTCACAGTTGTTTATGGCATTAAGCAGGCCGTTGATCTTGAGACCTGCATCTCCCTTCAGAAACAACATGTCAAGTGAAGGCTGTGTGTTGCAGCTCTCCAGAT
>JAWWMP010000093.1:46845999-46858415 GCA_035047865.1 Dendrocincla tyrannina | reverse complement strand
ATAAAATTAGTATTGTTACTCTGCTTCTGAAATGTTTTTATTTAGTTTCTGCAGCTATTCCATTGTGTGCTTTTTGTCAACTATTGTAAGCCAAATTTCACGCTTCAGGTCTTTAGATAATATCATCTTAGTGAGAATTTTGCAGAAGGATTTTCTTGTTTTCTCAGTGGCTCAGCTAAAACCAGTGAGTGGAAAATTTTCTCAGATTGGTTTTTGAAGATACTAAATAAATCCTGTATGAATGTAACAGAAAGCTGGTTGGCTTTTTTTTTTTCACCTTCTTTGCTCTTGTACTTTTCGAACATGAAGTAAGGGTCATATTGATTGGAAGATCACTAAAGAAGGCTAAGCCTGAGCAAGAGTCTTCCAAAAAATGGACCAAGATAAAATTTCATGTAATACTCTAGCATTTGACACATTGAATTAAATGGAATTCATAACACATTTTAAAAATAGGGTTTTTTTTGTTGCTCATTTGACCATTCCTTGCCCCTTCAGGAAACAGACTAGATTATAGATGATAGTGGTCTTGACTGGAAAAGAATGAGATGTTCCAGAAGGAGCAGGTGTAGGTACACGGTTAGAGAATTGGCTCTTTAATGGGAGGTTCTTTCTATAATAGTATGTGTTGGAATTCTTATGTCTTGTTCTTATATTAAGTATATGTTGATAAACACCTATTCAAATGTACTAACTTCAGTTTAGAAACTGTAATTGGGGTTTACAGATAAATGTTTATTTTTTTAAAGCCAGAGTCTGATATATCCTGTAAGTATTTTTAATTCCATAACTGTTTACTATGTTTCCATTACATTATGCTATATTTAAGTTTTCAATTTAATTGTGTTTTTTTGTTTGTTTCTTCAGGTTTGCATCTGCAGGAGATGATGGAATCGTATTTCTGTGGAATGCTCAGGTTAGGTGTTCATTTTTTTGGAGTAGCCCATGTGCTCTGGAGAGGGTAGAAGGCATGGAGAGGAGTTAGAGATGTCTAGCAACGAAAAAGCAGAATAAGAAATAATTGCTGCAGAACTGTTTGAAAAGATACAATTGAAGGGAGTCTCTTAAATTTTAGTTTACAAGGGAATTAGGAAAATAAAAATTGTGTGAATCCAAGGGAAGGGTAAGTTTTGAAAGTTAGAATGTTTTGAGAATATATAGTGATTTTACAGAGTTTTTAGATGAAATGATGACGATGTGAAAAGCAGAAGAGTGCATGAATGTATGGCTTTAATTACTCCTTTAAAGTATGTTCTGTATTTGCTGTGAACACTGAAATGTTGACTAGTAACTCAACAAATATATAGCAAGATCCCAAACCTGCCAGGATTTTTATATATACTTACGTTTTAAGGACATTTCGGTGACTCTACTCGTAATCTCTCTTGTGGTATAACTGATTAGGCTAGATGGAGAGCTAGCACAAAACTGTTTTGGAAAGATACCAAAGTCAGTATAAGTTAAACATTTCATGCAGTGCAGGAACAGGGCCTTAATTGCTTGCTGTGGTAAAAATCTTCTTAGAACTTTTGAAAACCTTACGAAGGTGTTAGTTTTATCATGGAAATAGTGCTGTTAGTGTGGCACTTGCTGTTCTGGTCTTCTGCTCTGTGTCTTCGTATCATTGACAAAATTGTGGAGAAGGGGTGAACATTAGACCTGTCTTAAGGGGTTCTAGTGTACAAGTTACGTTTCTCTGTAAGAAGTCTGAAGGGGAGACTGTGTGGTCTAAAGTGTGTCAAACATTCAAATGAGGAAGAGAAAACCTCAGATTAAATTTTTTTACAAACCTGAAAAATTTATGTGCCATTTATGGTGGTGTAATTTTAAAATACAGAAGGAGAGGCTTGAAACTTCTCTCTTTTGAGCAGTTTCAGTTACTGCTTTGCTGTTGTTGAAGGCCTTTTGTAATTTTTTAATTCTGTAATTTGGAAAAGTGAAGGAGTTTTGATTAGTAAAACCCATGTATGCGAATATATATACCTAGTGCTCTGAGCAGTTTGTGAATGTAAAACTCATTTAGATACTCAGCTTATGAATTGAGTTCCATTTTCAACTTTTGTAGGATTTTTATTGTATTTGTTAAACGAAATCTTTTGTAGCTTAAATTTAAAACATTAACCCACAACTGTAAGGAAATTTGCAGTTAAAATTACCCTGTATTTAGTTGCATGTTTAAAGTGCAGTATGTTTCTGCATGTTTGTAGAGTTTTGCCATCTAACTAAACACAGCAGAAGGAGCTCCCGTTGTCTAAAGCACCAGCTTGAATCTATAGATAGTGTATATAGTAAATAAAGCTGGCAGGAAGTTGGCAATACTGTAATTGCCACAAATACAGGTCAAGTTTTTATAATAATTTTTAAAAATTGCTTTTTCAAAAGAGAGTTTGTCAGCAAATCTGAATTACCATAGTATTCATTAAGAATGGTGAGTGGCCAGTATTTGCATTAAAATTAAATGAGTTTAATACAGAATTTTGTTCATAAGAGCTTTTGGAGACTTTTTTTACTCTGAGAAATTTGCATTATGTACTACTCCTATAAGTTTACACCTAATATATTATTTAATCTCAAACAGCATTGAAGATAGTAAGAATCAAATCCATAAATTGCTTTAGAAAGGGAGATTTTAGGCTCCTAAAAATTCTTGCATTCCAAAGTCATTTGGTACCTTGTTTTATGCTACAGTAGGCATTTTCCATATGTTATTACACTTAGTTTTCCATGTTTTTGTTTTTCAGACTGGAGAAAAACTTTTTGAACTTCATGGACACACACACAAAATTACAGCTATAGCACCATTTTCTTCGTCAGATGTTTCTGAAGAAAAAACCCATTTGATTATAACAGCATCAGCTGATAGAACAGTTATTGTATCCTTTGATCTAGAGAGAATTCAAATTTCTGTGGGCTTTTCGTGTTTTTTTTCTTTTAAAGGTAGCACTGAGACAGGCTGCAGCCTGTCTCAAAACTTACTGGCCAATAATACCCACTAGGTGTAATTAGATTACACAGAGGTTTTACTAGTTATTGTTCACAAGTAGATGCAATCCTTGCTACAAAAATGATTCCGTAACAGATCTTTATTAATAATGTCATTTGGGCCAAATATTGAAAGACAGTCAGGGTTTAGAAGACTGAGTCTCTGCGTATCTCTTTCCTAATCTGTCATTTAGTGACAAACACAGCATTTATATTTATAATACATAGAAATCTTTCAGTTTCCTTAATGAATAAAGACAGGTTTGGGACTGCACTAGTGGCAGACAGGTTCAGAAAGTGTCATGTTTCCATTCTACTGTAAAGGTATGCTGAGGAAACCCTATGAATGTCTATTGTTTTGTTACGTATGATAATTTCTATGTATGGCTTGTGGGTCCTGTGGGCAGGTGTGTTAAAATGAACAGCAGTGTTTGGTTTAAGAAGAGGTGCATAATGAGTGGCTGAGAAGTGGACACTGATCTTAATTTGGTTTTGGAACTCTTAATACCTCAGTTTTCTCTTTGAAAGAATACAGGACAAAGGTCATTTTATGGCTTGGTTTTGTTACTGTGTTACAAAAGGCAACCTGTAGCTAAAGTAGTACTTGATTGTAGGAAAAAATCAATTAATAAATAAGTTTTTGCATTGTTGATGAAAAATATAACATATGTAATTATATCTCTGTTTCTCAGGGAGATGATGCCTTGATACTGTGCTTCATAGTACTTACATTTCACTGAGAAATTCCGTGTAGAACTTTTGCAGGAGACATATATCTGGTTTTTGTTCTGCAGTGTTTGACAGTTCTTCAAAGACTGGATGTATGGTTGTCTGGAGGGAGTGATCTATGTGTTTGGAACCGAAAATTAGATCTCTTGTGTAAGACCAGTCATCTTACTGATGCAGGTAAAAATGTAAATGACTCATTATAGCTGTTAAAGTGCGAGTAAAATGGATCTATATAATGATGCAAAACCAACTTGGCAAATTACCTTTAATTCTAATGATAATATTATGTATTAGAGCCACTCACTATTTTTTTAAATGTCAGACTTAATAGTTTCAGAATTATGACTGCTTTTCATCTCCTATGCTGTGTGAATTTTAGAATATGTCAAATCTCAATAACTGTACATTAGCTTGGTCTTAGAGAGCTGGACTTGGATGCTGGTTTGTGTTTGCTGTAACACGTACCAGATCCTTTGACTGGCTTTTTGTGTGATTGTGTGGGAGTTTTATTATTTCTAAGTGAAGCTTTTTAGTAGTAAAGCAGTAAAGATTACTTTTTATTATTAAGAGTCAGTACCTTTTATCTAGAAAATGCAGGCTTTAATAGGAATATAATAAATGTAATCAGATATCAATGTCAATCATTCTTTTATATTAATATATTATTTTATGTCCATGGGAAGAAAATTGTTGCATGTTATTGCCATGCTTTACCAAGATACCTATGAAGCTGTGAATCACATTCAAACGTAGGACTAATATTGTCCTTATTTTTGTCATAGAATAAAGCAGCGGTAGGCAAAGCCTTCTAAATCTTTGAGGATATTAATACCTCTTTCGGTTCAGTATGAAATATTATTCAAATACCAGCTGGAAGTGGTGCTGTGATGCTTTGCATGAAGTGCTATTGAAACTTTGGTAAAAGAAGTCAATGGAATGTGCAGTGTGGGCCTGCCTTGTCTTCTGTCCTAATCTCTTGCTTCCTTTGTGGGAAAAGATTGCTTATTCCTTGGGGAATTTTTCATAAATGGTGTGGCAGCACAGGCTGGGGAAATTCTGTGCAGGATGAAGACAGACTAACAGCAAGCTGGACATTTTGTCTTAGGCCTTACTCTTCCTCAGCTGGCTCTGCATGGTATTTTAGAATTGTGTATACTGAGGTATGTACCGTATCTAATAACTATGGTACTGCATATGTTCAGAGTCTTAATAATTGCCACAGTGTCCTTAATACTGTCCAGTATTAGAACATAAATATCTTAACTATATTTAAAATAAAAAGATAATTTACTCTCAGCTTTACTACAAGTTTGATGTTCAGGATTCTGCTGAATTCAGGACCAAAACTCCTTACCTTGCCTCCATTTGAGAATCTGTTCAATTCTGATGCCACTTAACTTTCACTTCAAGGCAACATGCTTTTATTTTGGTAATAACTTTTAAGTGGAAGGAAGATCATTAAGAAGTATATTAGTAAGGAATTAACAGTTTGCTGTGATCTCTTTTGACCAATGGTTATCCTTTTCTCTCTTATTCTCTGGGGTTTTTTTTCAAAGGTATCAGCGCTTTGGTTGAATTGCCCAAAAATTGTGTTGCAGCAGCTGTTGGCAAAGAGCTAAGTGAGTATGTTGTATTTCTGTTAAGGGTTCATGTTCCTCTATAACAGCTACTTATCAGAGATATGTGTAAAAGAGCACGCTGCTGGAATTTTTTAGGAAAATAAATGGTATTAGGCTGTGATCAGCAGCCTTGTTTTTTCATTACTTTACAAAGAGGAGACAATACTAATCTCATTCAGGAGTTTTGTAGACAAAACTTTTCTATATTTAGAGTCATAGCATCATTAAGGTTGGAAAAGACCTCAGCGATCGTCAAGTCCAACCTTTAAACACCACCATGCCAATTAAACTATAGCACTAAGTGCCATGTCCAGTCATTTCTTGAACACCTCCAGCAATGGTGACTCCACCACATCCCTGGGCAGCCCATTCCAATGCCTGACCACCCTTTCAGTGAGGAAATTCTTCCTGATGTCCAGCCTGAAGCTGCTTTGGTGCAACTTGAGGCCACTTCCTTTTGTCCTGTCACTTGTTACCTGGGAGAAGAGACTAATCACCAGTTTGCCACAACCTCCTCTCCAGTAGTTGTAGGGAGTGGTAAGGTCTTCCTGAGCCTCCTCTTCTCTAGGCTAAACCACCCGAGCTCCCTCCTCTTAAGACTTGTGCTCCAGACCCTTCCCTAACTCTGTTGCCCTTCTCTGGACACACCCCAGCATCTCAATATCCTTCTTGAAGTGAGGGACCCAGAGCTGGATTCGAGGTGCAGCCTCAGCAGTTCTGCATGCAGAGGGCCAATCACTGCCCTAATCTTGCTGGCCATGCTATTGCTGATACAGGCCAGGATGCCACTGGCCTTCTTGGCTGCCTGGGCAAACATGGCTGGCTCATGTTGATCAAGCAGGACCTGCCTTTTTTAAACCCATGCTGGCTGGGCCTGAATCCCTGGTTTTCTTGTGATCACACTCAAGATAATTTGTTCCATCACTTCCCTGTCATTGAATCATAGAATCAACTGGGTTAGAAGAGATCTCGGCGATCATCAAGTCCAACCCTTTATCCGACACCACTGAGGTCAGGCTGACAGGCCTGTAGTTCCCTGGAACCTCCTTCTGACCTATCTTGTAAAGGGGCATCACACTGGCCAACCTCCAGCTGACTGGGACATCCCTGGTTAACCAGGACTGATGATAAATGGCAGATTGTGGCTTGGCGAGCTCCTCCGCCAGCTCTCTCTGTGTTACTGTCACATGTCCACATCTGATTGGGGCAGTTGACATTTGTCCTACTGGAGAAGGTCTGGAACTGCATATCTGAGCTGTCAGATATTAGGCTTCTCTAGAGCCTCTTTATCCCAGGATCAGAAGTAAGAGACAGTGCCAATCCCATACTGTCCAAAGCTATAATGAGACAATGTGACGATTTCTGTTGCTTAGTTGGAGAGAGTTATCTGTGTAGGCAAACTGGAAGTCATTGGCTAACTGTTGGTGGAGAGTCTTTTCAATAAGTGCTGTGTTAAATTACTGAAATTCCAAAATAGGGAATAAAGTGCAGGAGAAAAAGTAGGGCATTATATCAGCAAAACAAGAGATGTTGCTCAAGATGATTAAGTACTTCATTGAAAAATTAACAACCTGATGCTCTCATCAAAGAATCAGGAACAAATTAAAAATAGTACTCTTGTGTTTAGACATTAGTATACAGTATGAAATTCCGTCTGAACTTCCCACACTTCTTTTGCATATCCTTGAGATAGAAAAGAAATTCCAAGACTGATTAAAATAAAGTCTTAATTTCTGATGGTCTTGGCTGCCTTATTAGAGAATATTGCATCCTTTTGAATATTGTTTTTTCAGTCAGATGAGTCCTCAACAAACATGTTTCACTATTAGTTCACTTACCCATAAAGGCGTCTAATACTTTTCATAGCTTCTGATGTTGTCCGATTCTCTGAATTTCAGAGTAACTTGGCTGAAATGTTTTCTCCTATAGTTGCTGTAGCAGGAGGCTTTAATTATAACACTGAAATAATTTATTCCTGTTTTTTGATGTCACAAGTGACCATAACTGGCTCTTGTATTGTCTCATGTATAATATGTTTTAGTTTTGTGTCTTTCTGAAAATGATGTGTTATTACTTAAGCATAGTTCCATCTTATTCCAAATTAAAGAGCTTATTTTGACAATTTCTCTTTCTTTGAAGTAATTTTTAGGTTGAGTGCTTCTAACAATGGGTCTGAAGGTTGGAATGTCCTTGAAGTAAAGCGCCTTGTTGACCATCAGGATAACATTCTGTCATTAGTCAGTGTCAATGGTAAGTTGTTCTATAATACTACTGGTTTTGTTAGTTATCAGTGGGATATTTCACCTATGGAGTTTTTATTGGGCCCAGAGTTTTAACTGGAGTAAAACTTCTTGACTAGTGGATGTACCTTCTTGTGTAGCTGACATACAAAGGTACTGACATATGAAAATACAATTGTTTTGTTTATGGATTAACAATGAAATGAAACCAGGCAAGTTGCAATGTACAAGAGAGACAATGTCATCGATGGAAGTGGAATTCTTGGTCTTCCTTCTGTTGGGAAAGTTAAAAATGCTACTTTTTTCCTCATTCCTTCTGATTCTTAAAATGGGATATATGATGCCATGTTCCTTGCAGTTGTCCCCAGGTAACTGAGGGTTCTGAGTATGCAGATGTGGGCCTGCTCATTAGGGCAATACTGAGCTATTACCTGAAATTCTGCCTACTTTACTATAAGTATCAGTCTCTTCTACTCTCTTCTCCCCTGCCTTTTTTTTTAATGAACTACCCACAGGATCCAGGAGAAGTTATTACTGGTGTAATAGAGAGTGTGTATTTGTCCTTGGGTGTATCTGTGTCGGCCTGGTTGGCACAAAGGGGGCTTTGTTAAAGAAGTAACAAGAAGCTGGAAAAAAGAAAAATTGGTTTCTCTGGTACTTGTTTCTGAGCTTAAATATTGCCATTATTTTCTCCTTTTGGATTATGAGGGGCAAGCAATATTTGGCTTCAAGAGACAATATGCTATCTGCATTAAATATTGTTGTAGTACTTCTTTCCATGTGTGAAAAACAAATTCGTGAACAGCTACTTCACTCTTGCCATTAACTCATCCATTTAATTGTGGTTTGTATTTCTGTTTATGGCATAGACATATTTTGTTGTGTCTGAGGGGTGTCCAAACACCTACTTGCCCAAGGAATAGAAGAGCTTTGTATGTGGAAATGGAGTTAAAACACCTGTATGTATTTCTGGTGGTGTTCCTTGCCTTTGCTGCACTGTACTGTGCACTGCAACCATTGAACGTTCTTCTTCCTAGTTTTAATTTTACAAATGAGTTCATCTCCTTTTGCTCATCTGAACTATGCTAGGTAATTAAATGAGTATTTACTCGGAGAAGTTTTTGTCTGGTCAGTTACGTAGTGCACATTCTACATAGCTTTATATGGAAGCGAGCACTCTTACCTTTCTAGGCTTTTAATTTTGTGTGAAATGTGGGTTTTTAATGTCATGGGATTTCTATGTGTGGTTTTTTTTTCCCCCCTCTAGATTTGACTTTTGCGACAGGTTCTCACGTAGGTGAGCTAATAGTTTGGGATGCACTTGATTGGACAAAGCAAGCATCTGAGTGCAACTTCTGGGACTCCTCTGTCCATCCAGATGTACAGCCAGAAATAAAGTTATCCCAGAGCCCAAATGAAACTTCAGTTCAACACTTAGCATCTGATGAGGAGGTAAAAAGCTTTAAATAGAGTCAACTACTTCAAGTAAGCTAGGGTGACCTTTCCACAGAAGACCAAATGTTTTATGTTTTCAGTTTTCATGTTTTAATATGAGCGGCTTCTTTTAAATATGCACAGGTATTTTTATACAGTGAACAGTTTTTGTGTAAAATATTTGCTGTTGAGCTAACTGAAGGTTATAATATGTTGATGGTATTAGAAACTAACATAATGGACTTTCAACAGCAGCATTTCTTGTTTGACTGACAAAGATTTATTAGCTGTTTACAATATCACTAGAGAAAAAATAAATAGGAGGTGTGTGTTTTGATGGCATACTTCTTTCATATTCCATCCTTCTGGAAATGCAATGCTCAGAGTAATGCACCTCTTTGAACAGTTGTATCTGAAGGTACTATAAAGTGAATTGAAGAACAGGCATCTGTCTGTGCTTAATAGTAAATCAGTATTGCTCCTTCTGTTCAGATGGGCTATACTCAATTGCCTTACTCAAATATGAGTCCAAGATCCAGTCTACTGTAATAATGTTTTGGACATAAGTTCTTGATCAGAATACTCTGTCAAAACCCAGTTATTGTTCAGCAAACACTCAATTCTCAGGTTATTATTTACTTTTGTGAAATGTTACCAACTGTTAGTGGCAACATAAAAGACATTTTATAGCTGGGGTACAGTGGCCTTTTGTTTTGGGGTATGGAGGTCAGTTCCTGGAAATGGATTCAGAGATATGAGCTATAACAAAAAAGCTGTGAAAAAGCCTGAATATAGGCTAAGGCCGAGGAGTCAGCTGATCCATTTGCCTGTTTCTGAACAGAACATTCCTAAAATCTTGGGGAGAGAAACACGGTCAGGTGTGGTTGTATCTAAAGATAGGATTTTCAGTGTTCTTGTTGTCAATGCTTATTTCTACAATGAGCCAAAAGCAATTTTTTTTTAGGATAAGTTCTACAATTTGGCTTCAAAATACTTTGATTTCCTGCTTGAAGGCTATACAAGATGTACTTTAAGGAAGGGAAAAAGAATTTTGGGAAGGTCAGAAGCTGTTAAAACATTGAATGTGGAACCCGAGCCTGCTGAAGGCTTTCTTCCATTCACGCAACTGAAGTAGACAAATTACTGTGGATTTTATTCATTGTGAGAGTTTTGAATGGTGGGAAGTAAAGGTGGTTCCAGTGTTATGTCCTGAAACAGAAGGTGTTTTTAAGGGAGAGCTGTCCGTATGGTAAAGCTCCTACTTAAAAAGTGGCAAAGAAATGGATTAATATAATGTATTACTTTCTTTCCTGCAGTCTAAAAACAGAACACTGTTCTTCATGTTAAAAAAATAATACAAAAGAGGTGTTTTCTCTGTTTTCCAGGCTTGGTAGTTGGAGAAGATGCACTTCTCTAGTTTGACAGTAAGACTGTAGGTAAAACATGGATCAGAAACAAATGGGATGGTAAAGGTTTGGCAATACTAGGAAACAGTGCTAAGGAGTGCATCTGCTGCCCTGATACGTGTGTTTATGTGTGTTTAGCTTGCCTTTTTAGATAGATGTACAATTTATGCTTCATCGTCTTTATTTTTTTGGGTTTTAAGATGACCAGGATTTTGCCAGGGCTTGTGAAAAAAGGAGTGCTCCATGAAGAGCATTTTTTGCAAAGCTGTAAGACTGTGTGACTCAAGATGGAAGAATGATGTGGAAGGCCACTGAATTTGAACACAAAACTAGGAAAATAATAATAAAGATGGGCTCAGTGGGCTTCTTTTTTTCTTGACTTGTTAATGGTGCTATCAGAAATCTGTTTAGTTTCAGTGCTCCCACCACAGATATGCATAAGAAAAAAAAACACCTGAAGAAAAACCTGGATGAAAGTTTTGCAATGTGTCAAAATGCCATTGAATATATAGAGGGAATCTTAGTCAAAGACACTGGGTTACAAGTTATATGAAATGCTGACAGATATATAGTGTGAACTGCTTAGGAAACATTAATGTTTGGGTTGTATAAGGGGAATCAGGTCATTCAAGGAAATGTTTCAGCATACTACCACCTAAACAAGGTATGTTCAAAACCGCAAATATGTACTGAGTGGAAGCATTTTGCATTCCTCTAGTACTGAATATTAATCATGTGTACTTACACACATGATTACAAGTCACAAGAGCAAGAGCGTCCAGGTCCAAAGATATGTAAGCTGTTTCTGGCTTCTTAGGGTTGGGATGGTTATGAGATGGAATGCCTGCACTCTTCTGAATAAGGGCATTGAATGCAAAATGCAATATTGTGTAATACTTTCCTGCCAGAGAGTTCCTTTTCTGTACTCAGTAGAGCCCAAATGCTTGAGCAAGGCCTCTGTCCAGCTTCAGTTAAATTTCAAAAAAGTCGAAAGTGCAGAACAGCTTCCTGTATTCTCAGGCTTTCTTGATAAAGCAAGAGTTTTTCAAAACACAGAGTATTATTTTAGTGTAAGAACATAAATGTTTAATTGTAGAAGTGGGTTGATTTGTTGGTATCCTTGGTTTCTGCTTAAACTATAAGGTACAGGATAAAAAAACCAGACATTAAACAACTGCTTAGGGTATAGGAGAATATCTGACATTTGCTCAAAAAAATTCCATATTTTTCCTATAACTTGCTAATTTTGTATATTTGGGATAAGGCAGTAACATGAGGACTGAAACAAGCTAGGTGGTGCAGGCTAGATGACATCACAGTATTACTGGAAATCTATTACATGCAGGGTGATTTTTCAGTATCTGTTTCTGCAAGTTGTTCCATTGAATTTTCTTTCCAGTGTGTGTTTGCTGCTGTTGGGAAAGGCATATACGTATATAATCTTCAAATGAAGCGTGTGATTGCCTGCCAGAGAACCGCTCACGATTCCTCTGTGCTGCACATTGAGAAGCTTCCAAACAGGTACAAGTCATAGTACATTTTGTTAATGCAATAAAGAAAAGCAAAACTTGGAAGGGTGACTAGGCAGACTGCAAAGCTACATCTAATTTCTAGGGCAGGGACTTATCTGCAGTTTGATCTACTTTTATTAGGTAGAGCTTGTTGAGCTGGTTTTTGAAAATTCATCATTGTAATTCGAAAGGAAAAAACTATAATCCAGTATGACTGGAACATGGGCTGAAAATATCTCAGCTATTTTCAAAATCAGACTTGATAAAGCCCGTTATCTACATTGTGAAAAGACAGCTTAGTGGCATTTTACAGGCATATGACATATTCAGTAAATATTTTGCACTAAATATTTTGTAACAGCTGAAATGTTTTAACAAAAAGTGTTAACTTCTAGTCTTTGTTCATTAGTGCTGAATTTCTAGTTGGAACTTGTTTTGACAGCCAGCTTGGACAATTTGCTGCACACACACACACACACACACACATATATATTC
>JAWWMP010000093.1:46826946-46843886 GCA_035047865.1 Dendrocincla tyrannina | reverse complement strand
CCCAGCTTGCAGACTGAGGAGTCAGGTGTGCCCTGGGCAGCTGCTGCAAATGATCCATTGTTAACAGTTCATCAGAAGTTACACAGAGGGTGTAAAATACAGAGTTTTGGTTACAGTCACATAGTAATAAACTGGTCCTGGCTGCTGTAACTAGCACAAGGGTGCTTCATTGCAGAAGGCAGTCATGTTGGTCAAACATGACTTTAGTGAATCCATGCTGACTACTTCTGATTACCTTTTTGTTCTCCATGTGGAGAGAGATGGCCTCCAGAGTGAGGTGCTCAGTCACCTTTTCATGAATTGAGAGGAGGCTGACTGGCCAGTAGTTCTCTGGGCCCTCCTTCTTGGCTCTTTGAAGACTGTGGTGACATTCACTTTCTTTCAGTCCTCAGGCACCTCTCCTGATCATGACCTTTCAAAGATGATTGTGAGCAGCCTTGCTATGGTGTCCATCACCTCTTTCAGCACTGGTGGATGCATCCTGTCAGGGTCCATGGGCTTGTGGATGTCAAGTTTGCCTAGGTGGTCCTTCTTGGCCAAGGGAAAAATCTTAATTTCAACATTCCTCTGCCCTGGTCTCCTAAGTCAGAGATTCCTGGGGACCGGTCTTGTCAGAGAAGACTGAAGCAAAGCTCAGTAACTCTGCCTTCTTTGCATCTTCTGTTACCTGTGTTTCCTCTCCATTTAGTAGTGGGTTGACATTATTCTTAGTTTTCCTTTCGTAATTGATGTATTTGAAGATGCCCTTCTTGTTGTCTTTTGACATCCTTGGCCAAATTTAATTCCAGATGGCCTGCTTTGTCTCATTTCTACTTATTCTGAGAGCCTCTCTATGTTCATTCCAAGTGGCTTGACCCTGCTTCTGTCTTCTGTGTATTTCCTGCTTATGCTTGAGCAATGAGAGGAGTTCCTTTGTAGTACTTGGTGCTCTGACCAGGCGGCAGCTTCCCTGCACACTGGCAGTTGTGGCCTTGGACAGCTGCTCTGGACAATATAATTAGTATTAAGGACTGGAAAGAACAATACACTGTTGATCCCTTGTAGGAATTTTTTTTATTCAAGCTGTGAATAATTTTCGTGATGTCTCCTCTACCTGGCTGTTCATCTCTTGTTGGTAACTTTTGCAAATATATTTTCACTGTCTGGGTTGACTTAGAAACACTTTTCCAGGAATGTTCTGTCTTAAGTAATGCTGGTGACAGGTATCTATACAGGGACAAGTGATATTTGGTTTCACATGGGAAATTTATAACTTCTATGAATCAAGGTGTTTGAAAGAAACCATAGTGAGATATTGCTGTTGATTTTCTCTATTTTTATTCTAGGCATCCCATGAGAAGTTTTTCATTTCACCAGTTACTTCCCTTGCACCAGAGCCATAGTTTAGCACACTTCTATTTTTGTGTGCTGATGGGGCTGAGGGAAGGATTGGGACTAAAGTCTGAACTGCACTATGAACAGAACCCAACTTTGTTACTTCTGTCAGTACTGTTGCACAGTTGCCCTGGTGGCTATGGCTGTGTATTTTTGCGGTATCTAAATGGAACATGTGGAGCACTATCTTTACACTGCAGTTTGGCTGATAGTTTTAAATCTGAAGGAAGAAGTCAGTGTGACAACACTTTAATGCTGCAGTGCAGGACACAGGGGAAAGACTGGCACCTCATTTTGCTTCTCTTTGCACAAATCACAGTTTAGGAGGACAGAGCAAAAGTGAACATTATTGTTCCACACCAACATTTGCTATTCAGTTAGTTCATTAAGGAAGTCGTCTTATTTGTTCTTAAGTCTGTATTTTGTCTCATCCAGGTGTGCAGTTTAACATGTTTTCTAAATTCCATCTAATGAGGACAAGTAACTGCTTCCTTTCTCCCTCAAGATGAATAATTCTGACATAAAAATGATGTACAGTACAATGTTTCTGTCATTTTGCCATGCAGACTGCCCTGCTTTTAGATTTTATGTGGCTCTTCATCTAGAGGAAATAAGTTGTATTTGTGATTTTTGCCGAAACAAGAGACTTTTCTCCCCTCCAGGGTTTTTCAACATGTGGGGTTTTGGAAGGGCAAACAAGCAGGCAAACCAAGCTGCTAAGAAGATGCAGGAGAATACACCTATGTATTTCTTGGAGCTGGTTGTTGATTTGATTGGTCATTCATCAGCTGTGCAGGTAGGTCAGCTTTATTCAGAACAAGTGAATGTTAGTAAATAATGTGAATTTGACAGCGTTTCTTAAACAGCTGTAAAGCTGTAACTTTTGACTGCCTGGGTCTGTTGGCTAGGAGCACATTGATTGTGTGTATATTTAGTGCAGTATGAAAAAAATAATACATACAGCCTTAATATTCTTATGAGAATGTGCTCACTGATGCCTGAAGATTGTATGTGAACATATGTACATATATGCTACAAATAATCTGGTAGTGTATATAGTTTCTTTTATGGACTGCAGACAATACAGCTGGGAACCATGTGCATGACCCAGCTTTCACCTTAAGTCCACAATCTAAACAAGGACTCATACAAAACAAAATGCATTCAGTAACTTCTTAGCCCTCTGTGCTGTGAGCTTTAAGGAGGTCTTTTAATTTTAGATCAGGTACCATTCCATGCTTCTGTCTGCCTGATATGGTTTTCATTTTAAATGGCATTTTCTGTCCACACCTTTCTGTGTTTGACAATCTGTTGTAGTAAAAAATTGCTTTCTTACAGTGGACTTCTGTATACATTCTTGGCAGGAGCAGGGGAAGGGGCAGATAGAGAGGAGTGGTATGGTTCTGCAGTAGCTTTGATCACAAGTATTCTTGAGACAGACTGGATTTCAGAGCTGCTGCTGCCAAAACATGAAAGTTTTTCTTTAATAGCTAAGGTGAACCTTTCTGGCATCTTTCTTTTGAGAAACTTTAGAAAGGGGTATTATATCAACTTGGAAAGTTGCTATCTAAGAAAGAGGACATAGTGTGTAATTCAGCAAGAGACAGCATAGAAGGTGAGAAGGTTGGGTCTTGGCTGGGATGCTGCAGAGTGAAGGAGTAATAGAGATGGTGGTGAATATGATTTCCTGCAACATTCTGTGTATGGAAAATTATCGGGCTTTTTTTAAACTCTAGGCAGATTGGAGCTGTTGAGGAAGAAAATACTGAGCAGTGATGAAATGTAATGAGGGTTTGGCAGACTATTTCTACTGAAACCCTGTATCTAGTAAGTGGCCATTCCCAGAGCAGGTAGGCCTTGGCAGATCCCTTCAAGGAAATGAAGAGTCAGGGCACTGAGAGCATGCCATAGTGGTGTCGCTGACTCTGTAAGCTATTGTGTTGAACTGCAATTAGTGGTTCATTTTAAGCAGCCTTGTGAAAGTCTTGAAAGTCAGGGATGACCCCATGACTTGTCGTCTCCATTGGTCTTGCAAAATCCCTCCACTGCTGCTGTACTTTTCTCCTGTGCTGCGTTTTCTGCTTGACTTGCTCTTTGTGATCAGGTATGTGCTGATGTCTGTCATAGTTGTTTGCTCTCTGATCCTTCCAGGCCTGGTGCTAGTAGCCTATTGTGTTGTAGGGAAGGGGACAGTATACCCAGTGAACAGAACAGTGGCTTCTGTTCATAAGAAACCAGGTCAGAGTTCAGGCGAGCTATTCACTCTTCTGTTGCTGACTTAGAGCAAATTTCTTCAAGATTCTTTTAGCTTCCCCGTCAAGCCTTTACTGCTTTTTTAAAATGGAGATCTTTCAGTATGAAGTGTTGTTTAAAAAGTTGTTCTGTGTAGTGATTTTATGACATCTCAAACATACACAGTGTTAATTCTGCATAACTATCTATAAGCAGACATATACACATATTTCAGATATGTGTATTTGTTTACTCCAGCTGTATACTAAATAGTTAAGCAAGCTTACCATCTCATGCAAGCATCATGGTAATAATAATTGTTTCATTGCAGATGTTCCTGTACTTTGGTGAACTGGGATTGGCTACATGCTCTGCTGACCACCTCATTATTTTGTGGAAGGATGGTGAACGAGAATCTAGCCTCCGCAGTTTAACACTGTTTCAAAAATTGGCACACAATGGTGATTTGCAGCTCAAAATTTAAATTGCTTGAATACAGGCTACATATATATATATATAAACTGGATGTGAGTTAAATCTGATTGTAAAGGAATGTGTGAGCTAGTGGGAATCTGACAATCAGTAATGCTTACACTTGATGTCATGTATTGGAAATTTTATTTGTTGCTATTACTCTTCTCAAAGGAGAATTTTGCATGTTAGCTTACTCTGTCAGCAGAAATGTTCTCTTGAAAGACTGAAGATAATGATGACTCATTAAATAGTTTCTAATGTTCCCAATGCTTCAAATTATCATGGGTGGATGTCAAGATTTGTGAAAATCCTCACATGAATCAAAAACTAAAGCAGTGGGTGGCATTCACAGTGCTACGTGCAGAAAGGAGGCTTGGCAAAAAATCTGCATCATAAACGCCAAAACACAGTGACAGAAAGACAAAAGCAAAAAAAGAAAAAAAAAAAAGCATAGTTAAAGCCAGAACTGATACAAAGAAAGTGTGAGGGAGAATGAGATAATGAATGGTAAGTTACCATTTGAACAGAGAAGAGCTATGGAAGGGGAGAGTTTGGGATCTTAGTGCTTGTAAAACCATGCAGAAGGGAGTGCTGCTGTCCTCAAGTCTCCTCAGAAGATCCAGTACTTTAATGGTTTAGGAGGAAGCCATGTGGAACTTTTGAGTGCCATCTCCTCCCTTTGAATCCATGAGAACTGGTTTCAGTATTGGAGACTATAAGGCTGCAATTTGAGATTTAAGATACAGTGGTTGCAGTAAGTGCAACTAAAACAAAGGGTTAAACAGATCATGGCAAGAGCAGAAGCAAAAGGAGGAAGCTCCTAGCTTCCTAGAAGAAATGAAGGAGCCTTTTTGACTTGCTTCCTACAGCAGATGTAGGCACTTGCCTTTGTCCTACTGCCCAGAAGCCAACCTTTGCCTCTTGAGTCTGACCATAACCTTCTCTGCAAGGCAGGGAAGAGGAACAGTAAGATTTTGAGCTGTATTTTTCCCTACCTTAGTCAATTTGTATAGGTACTCTTATTTTGAGTACAGAGTTCAAAATAATGTATTTCAAAAATACAAAAATAGAGAAATAATTAAACTACCCTCTCCTCAGGAGGGTTAATTCAGTGTTAAAACTTGAGCTGCATGTTCTTTGCTCAGATTGGCTCTTCTGTTGACCAGCCTAGAAAAGGCATTTGGATTACACCTGAGGATAACATGCTTCTGGGTTTATGATACTGGAGAGAGAAAGGCATGCTAAGTCTTCATCATTTCAGCTTGACTTCATCAGCAAGTGTTGCGTTTTTAGCTTCCTCAGAACAAGCTGGGGCAATAAAGTTTCTCCTTGGATCCTTTTAGCTTTTCTAGCTTGCTGAGAACTGTTTAGCTGTGTATAAAGTGTGTGTTTACACATTGTTACTAAACATTTACAGTGAAAGCTTATAAAACCTAGGTTTTTTTGGAGAGAATACTGCTATAATCAGTTATAACTAGAGAGAAGAAAGCTGGTATTTTTATTATCTCTTGTTTTACCATGAGAACAGCTATTTCCTTTTTATGTGACTGCTTTTAAGTGAATACCTGGTAAAGAAACAGACCTATTTAGTGAACAGTTCTAGTCACAAAACTCACTGTGCATTTTACTGGGATATAATTCATCCTTAAATAGTCCTGCATGCATGTATAAATATTTATATCTATCAAAAGTGCCATTGTTCTCAGATACACTCCATTTGCAATAGATCTCCCCAGGGTCTCTTCCTTTAAAGATGGTTGAGTTGAAAGTATTAAATTGAGCTCTTTGTTTTACAAATGAACTTCAAGCGTAACAGTGAACATAGTAAGAGTACACTATCCCACTCCATTAAATTAGAGTTTGCCATTTGCTGTTGGGAGGAGCAGTGAGCAGAATTATGGTGACCAGATGAGAATTTTTACTTCTAATTTAGGTTCTTTCTTTTTCACCTTGCAGTAACACAGAATTCCATATGTTCACACCATAAAAGCAAATATCTTTATCAGACCCACCCTTAATACTTTACAGCTCAGAGATGGATGTTTTACACATCTGTGCACTGACAATAGCATGAAACAAGCAGCAGTTAGTCACTGGACTAGTCTAGGAGATCTCATACAACCGGCACATGACAATTGACCTGTGCTGATTCACTTTGCTCCTAAAGAGGACCTATTTCCACACAGACTTCCTTTTTTGCTTAGTCTTGCTGTGGGAAGAAACAAATACATTGATTACATATCAACATCTGGGCCTCAGTTTTTGTTCACAAGTTGAACTTTATTTTTTAGAGTCTTTCCACTGTTCACATTTTTTTCCTTGTGACAGAAGTGTGACAAAAATGATGAACTGAAATGTTGTACATGGATGTGGTCTTAGAGTGTTGCTGTATTTAACAAATTAAATTAAGATAAAGCTTTGAATCTTGGGAAATTCTTTTGTCTAATGCAATCTGCAGTGAGCATTCAGTTACCAGAACAGTTAAGGTACAACCACCGAGAGCACTAATACTAAATAAAGAAATGGTAAAATCCAGTAGTTTACAGTATTAGAAAACAGGGGTTCAACTTATCTGAATAAAAATCCATTGAAGAATGTTGCCATAGATAATAGGAAAGAATGAATAAACATGCTTCACCAGAAACACAATTCTCGAAATATACACAACGCAGCATTTTAATACATAGCAACCAGCTTTAACTATGACAAAAGGATCTGTCACAATTCTAACAAAAATATAGCTTATACATTTCTCTGCACATACATTTTATGAGTGTTTCCTTTTGTTTCAGAACTTGGTACAAAACATACAAAAAAGGTTGGCACGTTATGTAAGCTACCTGCAGTAAACAGCATTGTCAATATTCTTCCACAGCAATCTGAATGCTGTTTGCCTTTTTGTTTTTTTTTTTTTGTTTTTTTTCTTTCCTTTACCAAGTTTGATTCTTGATACAGCTTAGGGGAGGTGGACTGCTTATTCAACTTCAACCATAGCTTTGACAGTCTTGCTTGCAGCCTGAAGTGCACAGTGTTAAAAATCAGCAGTTCTGCTAGTATTTGTTAACTGAATAATCTGAGAATAGTCTAAAACTTGAACTCATGTTCTGCATGTGATTAAAATGAGATGTACAAAAATATGCATTTATGCTTTGAAAGCTTTAGCATAAACTTCGTATTTTAAAACTAATGAAAAACTATGTTTGATTTCTAACTTATTTACATATTTTAAAGTACTTTTTACATCACAAAACAAACAGCATTTTGTTAAGAGGATAAAGCAGTACAAATTGTAATGCTGTTACAAATTATAACCTGGAAATTTTTTTTTAAAAAGTCGCAGGTTCATCCTAGAAGTAAGTAGCACAGTATATGAACATATAATAAAATTCAGATCAGTTTAATAAAAGTGATGACCATACATACAAACTTCACTTTATATAAAAAGGATGGTGATCAAATGCCACAATAGTTTTTGTGTAAAATGTGATGAAGTCTTGCATGATAATATCTGTGAGATTGCAGAGAACTATGTGGATGGCACCACTATACAGAAAATGCTTATTTTCCTTCATTATATGATCAGTTTGAGGGGACATTGACTACTACCAAGATTTTATATGGAAAAGAAAGAACAGGTGGTCCTCTGAGAGAAACTCTGTAATAAGGTTGTTTTAAAAAGTGCCAGGTTTGGTTTTTTTACTACGTCCAGTTTATTGAGGTTTACTGTTCTACTATGCATATTCTTTTCAGAAATTGGTTCAGACAGCGGAGGAACATCTATAGAAATGGTAAAATTTATGCTAGATAAGAGGTAAGATTTTATGCTTATTTTGCAGGCTGTTCTTACTCTCCTAGTGACCACATTACCCCTCTGTCTAAGAAACAGTTGTGTGAAGTGTTAGTGAATGCAATTGTATCAATCCACAAGATTCAACAAGTGCATATTCAGTGTTAGAAATTAGTTTCAGAAGTACTTTTTCTGCCACAAAATATTATTTCCAAAGAGCACTTAGTTGTCTGAGGATTATATAGCCTCTTTGAAAAACATTTTTCTGTAGAATTCAGAGAAGCTTAAAAATGATGAGTAAAATATTTTGTTCAGGTCATGTAGTGTTAATTTCACTGGAAGGCAATATCATCCCCTTTGTAATGAAGAGTCTGCAAGTGAGTCACAGTGAAACTGATAGAGCAAGAGGTCCTTTTTTTTTGACTTAGTGTCAGTTGTTGTTTTCTGATGGAAGTCTGAGACTCTTGCACTTTAAATCATCCAGTGTTTTCCAGTGTTTGTAGTTATTGGCCAAGTGCTGCATCAAAACAGGCAGATGTGCAAATGCTGAAAAAACAGGAGAAACAGTTGTACTGTGTATATATAATGGGCAGAAGAACAGCCCAACCTCATCTGAAACTGGCATTCTCCTACTCTATTTTGTTCCTTCAGCTCCTTTAATATTAAAAGGTGAAAGATTTTTCTTCATGTGTTTCTCTTTCAAGAAGCTCCCTTAAAGCATGATGACTTTATTAAATTATGCCAATGTGCAACTACAGTGGTCTTAGTTTCTGCTTCTCAGAAGAAATACATTGCTAGAGGAAAAAAGATACAGATAAAAAAAAGCTTTTCTTTTAAGGCATTATTCTTCCTCTACATAGATTGCCTGGTAAGTGCTCAGCGTTACAAAGCATGTGTTATGTGTAGTGAAATGGGCTTCAGCAGTTATCATTGCACAATATGCTATGCTGTACTGCTTATACACGGGTACTGCCCCTCAAAAAAGTGAACTCAAGACCAGTTTGAGCCTGGGGAAGAGAAGGCTCAGGGGAGGCCTTATTGCTCTCTACAACTACCTGATAGAAAGTCGTAGTGAGGTGGGGGTCAGGCTCTTCTCACAGGCAACCAGCGGTAGGACAAGAGGGCAGAGTCTTAAGCTGTGCCAGGGGAGGTTTAGGTTAGACATTAGAAAGAAGTTCATTACAGAAAGAGTGATTTGGCACTGGATTAGGCTGCCCAGGGAGGCTATTGAGTCACTGTCCCTGGCAATAGTTAAGAAGAGACTGAATATGGCACTTAGTGCCATGGTCTCGTAGACAGGGTGGTGTTGGGTCAAAGGTTGGACTCAATGATCTCAGAGATCTTTTCCAACCTAGCTGATTCTATGATTAGTCATTTTAGTCTTCAGGAATCTTTGCTTCAGAGCAAGGAATCAAAAAGCAGAAGTACTTACCATCCCATGCATCAAACATATCTGTTATAAAATAATCAATGAAGGAAATCTGAGACTTGGGGATGCTGCAGGTGTTTCTGTCAAATATTGGCATTACAACAGGCAAACCCTGTCTCTTCTCTTCATCAGTCTAAGAAGACAAAACTCTAGTTAGCCACTAAAGCTTTTTTGACTTTCATGCTGGAGTAGCAAAGGTCAAGGGATTAGATGAGTTGCAGTAGGAGATTTGAGACAAACCTTAGAACCCCTGAGGTGAACTGCCTCAATTGCATGTGCATTATTTTGTCTGGAACAGGGACTGAAATCAACACCACTTCCCTTTCACAAGTACTCTTACTACTGTAGTTCTGTGATTGCATTTAGCCCCAGCAAGACAGAATGCTCTAATCTGGTGATTAGGGTAAACCAGCTAAAAATTGGAAAATAGGGTTGCAGAGCCCTTTGTCAGAGGATGGGTTTGGCCTATCCATTTTTCCACATCTCTAGTGGCTGTTTCAAACCATTTGTCTTTTAAGGAAGAAGAGGCTCTTGCTGAGGCTACTTTCTCCACTAGTATCAAGTTACAAGGTGAACAGAAGTGAAGCTATGCCCTTTAACTCTGTGTCCACAACTGGAACAGGGCTGGTTTTGTTGCACTCAGTATGGTGGAGGACCAAATCACCTCAACAGTTTCTTAAAACTGAATTACAAAAAAACAAACAAACCACCCATTTTAAGCAGTATAGGCAGCACCTAATGCTGAAATTAGGAGCAGAGCAGTCCCCAAAATTAGAAGATGAGGTGAATGAACAGCAGAACTGTTCTCAGCACTTCACATTTCTGCAAGTAGGCTAGTGCCTAAGCTGGGCAATTTAAAGGTAGCTCATGATACCTTGACTGCTAATGAGATAGCGCCTAAGTGATCCTTGATCTTACTTAGGACATGACAGAATTTATTCACTATGATTAAAATGAAATTCGGACATGTCCCAAGTACTGGGTACAATTTTCTTTCTGTAATAACTATCACATGTATAATCTGAACTTGGATGGTAGGCATGCCCACCTTTCTTTCATCCCAATGGTTCAGCTGCAGCGCTGCATCAGGCATGGATCTTCATGCTCCCTTCAGGAAAGGTATTGGGACTAGAAGCTAGAATGGTGATGGTCTTGGATTTCAGCCAATTAAATCAATTAAGCCTAATCAAATAATTTTGTTTTAGCCAGATGAAGAAAGTTGAAAATGTCAAACCTCCTTTCACCATTCTGTACAACGACCCAATGAGCTTCATGGGAAGCAAACTAGCTCAATGCCTGGAGTAAATTCTGCATGAAATTGAGGGGCCACTTCTGGCTGGGAAGAAACCCATACATCTGGACTCTGTGGTGACACCAGGCAGACACTGTGTGGAACAGCAGACCAGCTGATGTGCATTTTCTTACATAATATAATAGTCAAATCATAAAAATAGACATACCTGTGCGAAGTACTCCTCTGAAATCCTCCCCGCCCATTCGATACATAGCTCTAGGGGGCGACATGGGTTTGCTACATCTGCACATTTAATCATCATGCGCTTGATCAGTGTCTGGTTCTCTGGAAAATTCTTTATATTGGTTGTACATTCAGTGTCGCCGCCTTCGCTCTGTAAAGGAGAGTTGATTACAGGGACCAGGGGCTACAACCCCTGCTGGCAGGAGCAAGGGCGTCACTATCAGCTCTACTGCACTTGGGCAGTAAGCAGGCACCCAGTCTGCTGCCTTCTAATTTCATGCAGTGCACCACGAATTTGGAGAAGAAGGTAATGTCTGAGAACTGCAGCCTAGCTAAGTAGCTAATTGCAACCCCAATACATACCACAGTTGTGAAGATTCTCAGAATTAATAACTCAGCTTGTAAAATAAAGAGCTACAGGCTCTTTATCAGGTGGGATGTCACGTTCTCTGCATCCCAGCCTTGTCCTCTTGGAAAAGGACCATGATAGGGGACGCATCCACCAACTGCAAGCTCTCAAACGATCCTCGGTGCTGAACTTTTAAACCTGGGAGTGGTGATGGTAGGGGACTGTTTCACTTAGGAGAGTTTCTGGAGTTAGATTTTCATTCCTAAATAAGAAAACTGAGGCAGGCTCAGGGGGCTGAACTGACTTGCACAACTGACTGTTCCTTTTTTATGAACAAAAGCAGGTCCCTCCCATTCAGTTCTGGCATGTTTAGACATAAAACTGCCGCCTTTGTGCCAGACTTTGAACCCTCAGCCTGGAACAATCTCTGATTTTACTTACAAGCAATTGTGAAGTCTTAGGTAATCTATGAGATTAACGGTAGGAAAACAGGAACAGCACACTGACTGTAGAAAGTCTCTACTTGCTGGACAGTAAAATACCAAACTGCTCACTGTGCTCTGGAGAGCAGGTGGAGATGACAAGGTAGTTGTTACAAGTCTGCTGTGGCATCATATTCTGAGTCTTGAACAGTGTAGAAAGGCAGTTATATTATGTTCCTTATAGAGTAATAAAAAGCCTACACCTCAGCTCATCATGGCATTAATGCTATTCTCAAAATAATACATTTGTGTGATTATGACCTCCCTTCACAGTTAAATTCAACTCGAGTCAAAAACTGAAGCACTTTTTACCGCCACAACTAAATTAATGTTATTGGAGTTTATGGGGAGGTATTTTGCAGTGACTCTTGCCAGTTCAAGGATTAATCCTCTAACTTTATGTTTAACAATGGATTCTTTTTCAGCATGGGTAGCCCAGCAAAGAGCTGCCAAATTAGCTCTGCACCTTAACTGCTGTTCAAGATCGAAAATAGAAAGAGCCACTGTTAACAACAAAGAACAGAACAACCTAATACTGGGGGAAAACAACCCATCTGTAGTACAAGTGGTTCGGAGCTCCACTTTTATTGTGAGATAAGTTCAGCAGCATTTGTGATTTCCAGCTCAAAATGTTGGGAGAGTGGAGCTCACCAGTTGCTAGAAGCAGTTCTGTTCAACTGACATAATGCTGTCTCCAAACTCGTAAACCCCACCAATCCTGACTGATTTCTGCACCCATGACAATCTATAGTGCAAAAAGTCCAGTTACAGGTAACCAACAGAAGGTCCTTTTATTTATTTTTAGTGTTGTTAATCTTCAGTTTTGTCTTTTTTTTTTCACAATGTTTCCCAGGAGCACTGTATTCACTAAGGTAGGCTAAGGTAGTCTTTCCTCAGGTAACACTCTCCTGGAGAAGCCTGTCAGGTCCTGAATGCTCAGCCATGAGAGGCAACGAGAAGGTAAAAGGGGGATAGAGAACTCAGAGGCAACTTATGAAATATACCCTGCCTGATGACGGAGCATTAGGGAGTATAACTGATAGAAAAAAAAGTCCTGGACATGTCCTTGTACAATCAGGAGTGAAGAGGTCTCAGGAAGTTACTGCTCGGGCTCTGGAAGGCTCCAGATTACACAGACACAAAACCATCAAGGCACGTTTCTCAGTTACAAACCTAGGCTCAGACAAATCCCACTGTTTGGAAACAGCACCATAGACACAAATGCCAACCTGGCTCCATGCCCAGAGTTTTCCATGTAAAACAACTTCCACCATGTATTTTCCGAATACAAGATGGCTTTGAGAATACGGCTTATAAATGAAGTGTTCAAATGAGCTCAGGGCAGAGCCAGACATAAAAAAAGTATTTTTTCACATTTGAATATGTGAGGTCACAAATCCAATTGCGTCATTTGGCCATTACCACAATGTGAGTTAATACAAAATGAATGAAAATGACTTAAAGTTCTCTTGGAAGAACCTCACTGAAATGCCTGAGGGTGTAAAGTCCCCCAAGCACTTACGTGTGGGCTGGTTTCCTCAGATGCCATAGGCTTGTTGATACTGTTCACAAATTTGTTCACATGCTCAAAGTGCTTCGTCATCTCTGTTGCCAAAACCATATCAATAATGGCCTGGCGCAATGTCCGGTAGCGATTTCTAGGAAAGAAAAAGAGTTCCTGCTCACAAGCCTGCCAGACAGAGCTCTGTCCTTTCCTCATCCCTGTCCAGACAATTCTGCAAAACACTGCTCAAGGGCTCACCCACATGAGCTGGCACCTTGAGAGTTAGGAACAGTCTAGGAATGGACTACATCGTGCCTCTCTGAGTTCCTCCACCTCTGTTGTTTTCACCTAATGAAAATCAATCCCCTGAGGTTAATAAAAATTTACAACTCAGTTTCAAAATGCTGCAACACTAAGATAACTTCTCCAGAAATGGCACCAACACATCCATCTCACTCTATGCTAGCTTGGAAATCAAAGCTCAGGTTCTTCAAAAACAATACTGTTATGGGAGATAGACAAATTAATTACCTCTTTGGGGTCTGGCCCCCCTCTCTTTCTCTCTCACCTTGTGTCTGCAAAAGATAGGCTCATGCAGTGGCAGCTCCCAGGCTACGGGGATGCCAAAGGGAACTTCCGTATCTTCCAGAGGTTCATGTGCCTCTGCCACCACCTGTTCTGCCCTATGTCAATGCGGTATTGCTCAGAAGCACAGGGCCTTGTGTAGACACAGCATGCAGCATCTAGCTGCTGGGGTGGAAAAACAACACAAAAAAGTTCTTTCCAGGCTCCTGCAACCAAAAGGCCATGGGCCAAGTTGCAGTCTTAAGGCTGTCAGCTGAACCATGCAAAGGTAATCCACAGAAGATTATTAAACATATCTATAAGCTTCCAGAAACTAGCAATTGGAAGATGGGGGTGGCGAGGGGGGAATGAAAGCCTTTTTTAAAAATCATGTCTACACAGGATTCTTGAAGTATTTATTATATATATTAGTATCTGTTTTTACACTATATATTCTTCTTCAGAAGGTAGGTTCTCAATCTGCCCCAAACTAAAACTGCTAAACAAGAAATCCACACATGCATACTCCCCGTTCTCCAGCAGACACACCTATCAGTATTCTTGAAAATGTTGCATTTGCTGTCTTTAGTTGTAAGCTGAAATGCCAGTGCTGTGTGATGACTCTCTAATACAGCTGTGTCGTTGTAAAGGACAGCTAATTCACTGCCTGCGTTGCACAGGAAGGAGTTGGTTCGTCCAGGGTGGTCTACGTCATGAATGGTGGCAGCTATTAATGCAGCTACCTCATCTAAATGGTCCAGACTTCCCTACAGGAAGAGAGAAAAATTATAATGTGGCACAAAAATTGCAGTAAATATTTTCTGATCATTTCCACGTACCCACAATTATGCCAGTGTAAGCTTCAGCTTACCTCCTTGCAATCATTTTCCATTCACTGTGCCCACAGATTAACTACTACAAAACTCCCACTCTTACCTAAATACTCTAATGAAGCTTTTTACTATGCTGTCACCTAAGCAGTATCTTTGCATAAAAATCTCTAATGGATAGATCATCTGGAGTTTCCTTCTTTGTGTGCTTGCCTGAATGCAACTGTACTCTCTCTGCTCCTACACACTTTTTGTGTCTTAGAATAGGGTAGGATACACTATTTTGGTTGGAAGTGTGACCTACAGCAATCATTATCCCAACTGCATGACCACTTTGGGGCTGACCAAAAGTTAAAGCATGTCACTGCCCAAATGCCCCTGAAACACTGACAGGCTCAGGGCATCGACCACCTCTCTATGAAGACTGTTCTAGTGTGTGACCACTCAGTAAAGAAATGCTTCCTAATGTCCAGTCTGAACCTCCCCTGGCACAACTTTGAACCATTCCCATGCATCCCATCACTGGGTACCAGAGAGAACAGTTCACACCTCCCTCTCAAAAGCTTTTGCAAAACTTTATTAAAAAGTGTTACTAACAGCCAGTTACCAAGAGACAGAAAAGAGCCACGTTCCCTCCCCACCCCTCCATTATTGCTACTTAAAAATGTTAATTTATATAAACAGACTTTAGAGAAACTGTGTGGGCTTGCTGGCATCACAGGAAGACTTCAAGGGCAGAGAGAGTTTATGTAGCCAGGACCATTTTTTAAACATCTGACTTTGGGATGACACACATAAAATGGTAAGCACACTGAAATCCTAGCGCAGGGGACTCCTAGGTGATGGTTCTACCTTAACACTCTCCGTCCCGAGAAAGAAGGCGGTGGCATGCAGGACATCAGCCGCATGTGTGGAATTGTGGTAGGAGTTGGAAGAGTGGTAGTTGGCTTCAATGACCTGCAGCCATGCCCTCAGCGTTACTTCTGAGCAGTTTAAAAACTCAGAGACCCCAAACCGGGCAAAAACTTTTAAGCCCAAGTACACTAATGGCCTGAAAAACAACAGAAGAGAAAAGCATTGTTGTAAAATAAGAACTTGTCATGTTCTAAAAGCAATATATTTGATGTAGAAACCATCAAGACCTTAAAAATTAAAAGGGATGGGGAATGTTAAACATTTTTAAATTGCACATATATAACCTCTCAAAAGCCTGGCCAAAGTTATAAGTTGCTGCATCTACCATCCTTTCCAACATTATTTTAATATGTTTTGTAGAAATGGTGCAGTTCCATTAGAGTTGCAGCAATTCCTGTGGCTTCAGAAAAAGAGGTCTTAAAAGTCTGGGTCTTCTGTCAATCAAACAAAAATACATTTATTTTTTTCCTGAGGAGAAAAAGCAGTCTTTGAACCTGACATGGGGACATCCCAAAGGCTAAGAAGCCCTGAGACAAAAGGTCAAATGTCAAATGTACATTCTGTGTGTGTGTGTATTTTAATGCTGGGGAGCCCATGTGTAAAACAGTAAGTATAAAACTTCTAATCTTTTTGGTTCTTAAATCCAGATCCACTCTGGGTTGTCATTTATATTGCACTGCCTGTGAGAGAGTTCATCAGGCATATTTCGCACTCCTGCAAGATGATCTACAGAGCCTCTGAGCTGAGAAAGGCATAATCAAAACCCAACATCTGCATATTAAAACCAGACAAATGCAAATTCCTAAAACTACCATTTTCTGCCAAGAGAGTACAAAAGACTGGGTAGTCTCTCTTTGATTCTTTGTCTTGGAATGAAAACCGCTTTTTTCTGTGGATGACGTACTTATTTTTGCAGTTTGCATGACCTCAAAACTAGTGATGTCTGTTTTCATTATAAGCTTTAAAATCTCAGTCTCTTGATTCTATCACTGGTTTATCCTCCATCCCATTTTTTTATCCCTGTAGTCAAAAGCTACTGTTGCCTTCCCAAATCATGGGGTGATTTAGGTGAGGGAGGAGAGAGGCTTGCTTTTTCCAGCATGACCATTTGCACATGAGCAGGAAAAAGTGGCATCTGCAGGACATCCAACATGTCACAACATCAAACTATGCCAAACAGTGTCACTTGGACAGAGTGGATATGAGTCAAGCAAAACAGCTCTCCCAGATTTGCTGTGTCTTGCTTCAGTTTTTCCAGAACAAAGCACTTTCTGCTACAGCTCCTCAACAGCCTTTCTGTAGGCACCTAGAGAAAGGAGTCCAGTACCTTTTATTTGTAACAGCCTCCAACTCAAAAATATTGAAGTCCCAGCTTTCCTCATTATCTAGGAGCTGTGCAATACAGGGTGGAACATCATTGATGGTGTTTGGCACTGGAAGGTGACTGTGGCTCAGGTTCATATCTGTTGAAATGGAATTTGGGAGTTAACACATTTCTGGATTATTCCCCCTACACTACTGCA
>JAWWMP010000093.1:46814179-46825503 GCA_035047865.1 Dendrocincla tyrannina | reverse complement strand
AGGATTTCCAGAACTCTGTCCAAGGCCTCTGCTACTGTGATGGGGCTGTTTTCCTGGGCAGCATTAATTATGTTAATAACCTGAAAGCAAATTAAGGAGACAGGCAAAGTGAAGGCTGCTGTTTTCTTTTCTTATTACAAACTCTTTATTTTTGACTTAATTATTTCTCATTTAGCAAATGCAATGTAATTCCCCCAACCCTTGAAGTACAACTCCAAAAATGTAAATTTGTGCTCAGATTTTCTGGTATCCATCTCCTGTTTTGAACTGTCAGACTCCTGGGAAGTGAAAGCAGAAGGGTGTGAAATATCTGAAATAGTTGCTGGTGGGTGAACCGAAAACTAGCAAAGTCCGTCCTTCAGCACATCCAGTTGTGCTCTGAAACAATCATTCTATCCCTAGAGGAAAACCCAAACAAATGCCTGGAGGTGACTCACATATCCTGACATTAGATGTAAAGCCTTAGTTTGCTTCATGTAAAAATGAAGGGCAGAGAGCACAAAGAGCCGGGCTGTGGTAGAAGACAATGGCTCTTTGAAACCCACCTTGTGCCTCAGCCACAATCTGGGAAAGCAGCAATGACATGGCAGCAGCAAGGACTGCTCCTCGCTCTGCCAGGACTGAGAAGGAGAAAGCCCCAATGCTGTCTTCTCCCACAATGAAAGGCTGCTGCAGGGGCACTACAGACCTCTCTGCAGGTGTAACATGGTCTTGCAGTCACAGAGGTGCTGGAAAGTAAGAGCTTGACGACAGCAAGACAAGACAGGAAGAGAGGAAAAAATGGTTTGAGGGTGGGAGATACCTGGTACCTCAGTGTGTGTTTCAAGTGACTGCAGCCAGTTTGCAAGGCAGAGTTTGAATAAAATAGATTGTGAAGAAAAGACTGCAGGAAAGTGGAGGAGACAGAATGGGTGCTCTGTCCTCTGCAGACTAGCTTATAAATATCAACAGTGATATCAACAGATGAGACTGGAAGCACATCCTCCTATACATAGACACACAGCCCAACAGAAGTGTCCCCTTCCAGCTAGCAACAGTGCATCTAGCAAGGACACCCTTTTTCCCTTTTTAATGTTCTTCCTTAGGAGGAGGATTTGGAATACTATAAGATGTAGAAAGTAGTAAGGATTAAAAAAATGTTACTTATATGACTGTTAAATACAAAGTGCAGGAAACCGCTGGTTGTCTGTGCACCAGCTGCACACTTCCCTACAAGAGCAACTCCAGACTCTGAATTTGTCAAAAAGTCAGTGCTCAGGACTTACCTTTGTGATAGGAGCTTCTATTGTCATTGAGTGAATCCTTGCCACTGAAGAGTACCTTCGGGTCTGTAAGCTTGGTGCTGCTGTTCAAGAGAGCCACAGAGCGTGAATCAGGTGACTGCATTTAAAGAGCAGAAGGCTGGGGAACAGGACAGCAGAATCCAGCCTTATCTCCCACTTCTCCTGTATCTCTCCTCTTACAAGATCTTACTTCACTGTTTCATTTCTTGCTCTATTGCCTACCTTCTTGGCAGACATCTATCACTTTTGCTGTCAGATTTTCCGTCCACCCTTCACTTTGGAATGAAGCTGAACTTACTACACTTCAGGCCCAGTACCTGCCAATCGCCCTTTGACTGCAGTGGATCTCTGTCAGACGTGGCTCCTCCTGTGAGTTGTGTGTATGTCCCTCATCTTGGTGATACAACCGGTCTAATGAAGCCCATTCCTGCTCCCCATAAGCTATGCTTCTCTCACTGCATAGAGGGGCAGAAAGAAATCTCTGCCACCACCATTCCAGCCCTGGCAGCTAGCCACAAACAGGATCAGAAGTAGAAGTACTGCTCTCAACCAGCACCAATAGATCTCTTCATGGTGAACACTAATAAACCAAAAATGCTGGTCCAGGAGCACGAGCTGAAGCTTTTTAAGAGAGGTGGCACAAACACTTCACCATGCACTCTTTTAGCAAGCTGCTCCCATCCCTTGGCAGTCACTCCTCTCCATATGAAGGCACGGTGCACTGCCAACCATCATATAGCAATGCTGGTACTCATGCTGGGGCACGGTTTTGCAAATCAGAAGAAAGAAATTTTACAGCAGTTATAAAAAACTGGAGTAATTTCTCATTAATCAGCTCTGAATCTGCCTGGTTCCTCTTCTGCAGTTTTATTGCCTCAGTCAGCTCATTTTTTAATTTATTTGTAAATACATAGTTTTATTATATTTATAATATTATGTACCTATATATAATCACTCTTGACAGTTTACTTTCTTACCATCACTATTTTGAGATGTTATTGACTTAACATCAACCGAGTCTTTCCTTCTGTTCTTGCATTTGTAGGAATTGGATTCTGTAAATACAAAAAAAAGCTTTAAAAAAGTTTGAAGTAAAATACCTACAAAGTCTCTCCCATCAAAAATTATGAAAATTTAATTAAATTAACAATACCATATAAGCAGGGGAAATATTGTAATCTCTGTGCATCAGAACAAGGAACTCAGTGTGTATCAATTTAAAGCAACTTGTCTGAAGTCACCTGGAAAGGTGTTTCACAAGGAACTTAAGATGCCTTACAGAATGGGGTACTTGTTTCACCTAACTTAAGCTCCCTAAAAGCAGCAGTCTTGCAGCCTGTAGTTGTCTAAGGCAGCTCTCAGAGGTCCTGCTTCAGGAGAAATGTCTCAGGATCCTGCAAGTCCTTTTTGCTCTCCACCAACCACTGAACAAGCCTGAGTTTACCTGCCTAAAACTCTAGCCAAGAGGGAAAAGTCCTACCTCAGTCTACACTCTTCTAGCCCAAGCACCATTCAGAGAGCTTTTGCTTTTATTTCAATAAATTTTTGCACCCTATGTTTAAGAAAAATTCAGCGTGCTGAGAATGATTAAAAAGAAACAATTTGGTTGCTGTGAAAATTAACCATGCAAAAAGCTGCTATTCTTAAAACCACTGTTTGCTAAAGCAAGAGAAATTATCACATCCAGCCAAATTCAAAAACTGGATGCAATGACAGGAAAGAGCCTCAAAAAAAATTGGTAGAATTTCACTTTCCTCCAAAACATTAGTCTTCACTCTCCCTTCTGTTTAAAAACAGCAACCATGCATCTATTCATCTCTTCACAAGAGCCTTTATACTATCTACTCCCAGAGTATCTGAAATGCCACTCATGGATCAGAAACCCCAGTAAGCTTTCAAAAGCAGATAAAACCATCTGAAGAGTCAGAAACATCATAACATTGATATTCTTAACATAAAGACCATGCCACAAGACAGGATGTATGCAGCCTGTCTAGCAAAATAAAATATTAAATATACAATTCTCCAAAATTAAAAGTTTATCCATCTTAAAAATTACTTGAAATACAGCTTCTGTCTTAATTCTCTTTGTCTACCACAGATTCATAAGCTTGGGTCTTCCTATTTTGTTGTGATCCAAACTGAAGAAAGTGAAAGCAGTTTCCTCTGCTGACACCTAAGAGCAGGGCATAGGTAATGCATTCCAAGTAATTTTTTTTAATCCATTTTACTCATCTCTTACAATTCCCATTCCTTAATGTTAACATTTGGATTAGTTTATCATCAGGCACTTGAGTGGGAGCAAACATTTACACATAAACGTAGCTGGGAGTGGCTAGAGCTGACAAGACAATTCTTGTGTTAAATACCAACTAGCAGGTTGGAAACTTTGCTAGTGCCACCCAGAGAGACACAGGTGCCTAAAAGCTACTCTCTCCTGTACTCCAATTTCATCTTTATATAAAAGCCTAAACAAAAAAAATTTTCTTCACCTGGTGAGCAGAATATCTTGTCATCCAGATTTGTTACAAATCACACCATTGCAAACAGCACAATAGACATGAATTGCTTTTCTACACTCATCATGTACTGGTATATGCCCACGGATATGTTCTGGAAATTTGTTCTTGGAGCACAGCCAGGGACCACAGGGAAGGATAACCTACATCACATGCTCTAAGTTTGCCCACTTTCACTGCACCATAGTCATCAACATGCACCGTGGGATGGGATTTCCCAGTCCTGTGTAAATCTCACAAAAACTGGCAAACCTAAAACATTAGTAAGCTAGTAAAAATGTGTTAACTAGTAACAAGTGCCCTTCATATTAATTCATGGGCTTTCTCACCTTCCTGTTTGCAGGAAATAAACAGTGAGAAGAAAATCTGCTTTTATTGCAGGGACACAGGAGTAAGCAGTTTAACATACCGTGGATCAGCACTGGGGATGAGAGCAGCTAATTGCATAGTCTCTTCTTCCCCTTATCTCCTGCTGTTTGGCATCACAAAGCTCTCTGATGTTTGTATATATTCCTAAGCTACTTGAAAAAGCAGGGGATGACAAACAATGATGTCCCATGCTCTTGGTATGTTATATCCTCCTCCTATGTGAACATCAGAAGCTGCCTGACATTGCACAGCAACTCTGTCCATCTTTCACAGCAGGAAGGGCCTCAGGTGCCAGAATGTAATAGGGCATGAGAATCTATTCACTCATAATAAGACATGTGTACTGCATCTGGCTGCTATCACTAGTCACAAGCTTAAAACTGGCCTTTGGTGCCTCCTTCAAGGAAAAATGTTAATCCAAACACTATACAGCACTGGAGGAAGGGATTATCCACTTATTCTCCACACTTTTAGTCAAAAGCTATCTGCAGAAGTCAATGAGGGCTGGAATGTGCTGTCTGTGAGTAAGTAAACCCACCCAAGACACAGGGCAAGGGGTGTGCAAACATCCTGCAACAACTCAGCACTGATTGGAATTGACTGGCTCAGGCCTGGACAGTTCAGACTACTGTCAGCCCTGTGCTGAGGCCAAAACAATGGCCTGCTGACAGGTCCCAAACTTGGAAATGCTAGGGGAAGTGTGCTGGCACAGATCAGCACATTCCACATTTCAAACACAAAGGGATGCCAAGGTACATCAGCCTCAGGATCAGACACTGTTAATGAAGAGCAATGCACCTAACTTCAAAAGCACAGCAAGAGATCTGCACAGGAGACTGAATTATTACTGATGATTATAAATCCAGTTTATGGTGCAACTTTAGTGGCAGCTGGCATCCATCACTGGCCATCAGTTCTGACTACTGACCAGAGGGAAGGGACAAGTGTTACAGCAAAGAACCCTGCCATTACCTCCAGCACAGCAGTATAGACAGGTAAATGATAGCATTCTAACCTGACTGAGAATTGTCTCCTGTGTACTTCTCCTCACGATGACTCTTGTAGAGCTGAAGATCAGAGTAAAATATATATGTAAGGAAAAAGAATGCAAAACGACTTTAAACAGGCTACATTCAATACTTATCTAGAATTTTCTATTCAGTTATTTAAAAAAAAAGTGTTTGGCAAAGACTCTTCTTTAGGTGCAATTAGGTGCAGAGAAATAATATGAAAGTAAACACGTATGTCATGCAGAAAATCACAGATAGAATAGTGCTTTTATGTACTAAGTTCCTGTTTCATGCATGTGTTTGCAAGAGAACTGACATTCACTTTAGCTAGTGTTTTAACTGCAAATTGCATATGAACCTGAAAGAATAAAATGCAAAAATAAAAAAATTCCAAACCATTAATTTTTGCATTTTAAAAAACATTGTCTTAGAACTATTTAAGCTAACTTTGCGTTCATCCTTTATGGGTCACTAATAAATTGGATTTCAAAAAACTCAGTTGTAAAAACACCTCTCCAGCATATGAGGGGTAGATCTAGGTGTCATTCGCCAGAAATTTATTTCCAATTAATTTTTATTCATTCTTAAAAAGTTAAACACAAAATGTTAATTCTTTGTGCTTCTGAAACCTCTTGGGTAGCTCCAACAACAGGTATTTCAAGCTTTCTTAGAATTTACATAGAATATTTCCATCATCTTAAAATTTACACATACTGCTTGGACTACAACAGCACAAATTAAAAGCTCCTCTGCTTTTCCATTAAGCCCAGAAACAAAAGCACTGTCCAATTCATAACAGTTTAATACCTGCTAACCACTTCACCCCTTTCCTTTGTTATGTTGTTACAAGAAAGTATTTTGCTGTTAACAGGAAAATGGAGCAGAAATGTCAATTCCTCGTCTTCCCTCTAAAATTAGCACATATGTATTTAATAACTAACAGAGACACTGGGAAGGACTAAAAATAATGCACTACTTTTTTTACTGCAGTCACTTGATAAGATACACTTACTCTCCTACATCAGGTGAATCATCCTGAGTGCTTGACACTGTAATTACACATTATTCAGTACACATCTTATTGAGGAGTCCATTACTGTCATGTGGTGACTGGTTCCTCTGACCAAATCCATCACCTGCCTAAACCAATGCACTAGATTGCATGGAAACATGAAATCCATGGTTGCAGCCAGTGAGTTAGAAATAGGACAAGGTTCAACTTCTGTGCTTTTAGCATCTGTATCAGTCTGTGACAGTGCATGCTGCAGCATCCTCATGGGGATTATTCATGAAAAAAAGGAATGACACAACTTCTCTTCTCTGTTGTTGCACACCTCTTTTTTTTTTCCTTTTTGCAGTGGGGGCAGCTGGTAAAAAGGGTGAAAGGGAAAGAGAAGAAAATGGAAAGGAAAATAACCCACAAAATTTAGGCATGGCTTTCTTTAATGAACAAAAAAAGGAAAGAGAAGTCCTGGGCTCATGCTTAATATAAATTTTGTTCAAGAGAGTGTAAGAAGTGACCCTTCCTCAAAAAAAAAAAAAAAATTAAAACACCTCTTTTATAACCCTGCAGAAACTCCCAGAGAAATGATCTTGTCCAAACAGAATAAGATTAAGGAATCTCATCAGATATGGTACAGTGACACAAGGCATCTGAACTGCTCATTCTGGTTCCAACTTGGAGCTTCTCTCAAAGCCAGTGGATATGTATCTCTGTCTACTGCACAACTAGCAGAAACATTAGCACAGTCCTCCAAGCACTCTACTAAAACAATAAAGCAAACCACATTTCTGTTCTGAGTACTTCTCCTTCTGCAGGCATGTCCTGAAAGAGCCATGTAAGGTAAGTTATGAGGGCAGTCACACAGCTAATCTTCGGTCAATATGTTCTTAAGAGGAGAAACACCTCAGTTGTAAATTTATGAATGTACAAACACTGGACTCTATCCTGCTAGGCCTCAAATTGACAGCAGCAGCATTAATAATTACCTAGGCTTTCGCACATGGAAACAGTCACATGAAAGTCAATCCCCATTCATAAATCTTCACTGTAAGAATGCTTAATACTCTCTTACATAAATTTTTTTTCCATGCATAAATCTCACATGCTAAATTTTTGTATGTGATGAATCTGGCTCAGAAATACATGAAGGTTCTTGCACATCCTTGACTTTAAAACTGAGAGACCTGGATTTGACAGAAGGACCACTCAGTGGATAAGGAATTGACTGGTCCCACTCAAAGAGTTGTGGTCAATGGCTCAGTGTCCTGGTGGAGAGGAGTGATGACCTGGTCCTAATACTGACCTGTTTTAATTAAGATTTTTGCCAGGGGCAGGGACAGTGGGATCAGGTGCACCATCAGCAAGTTGGCTGATGATACCAAGCTGTTGGAGGAGGTCCAGAGGAGGGCTGCAGAGATGGCCAGAGGGCTGCAGCACCTCTCCTGCGTGAAAAGAATGAGAGATTTGGGGTTGTTCAGCCTGGAGAAGACTCTGGTGGGGCCTTATGCAACTTTCAGTACCTAAAGGGGCCTACAAGAGAAGTGGAGAGGAACTTTTACAAAGGTGTGTAGTGATAGGATATGAGGGAATGGCTTCAAATGGAAAGACGGCAGATTTAGATTAGATATCAGGAAGAAATTCATTACTGAGAGAGTGGCGAGACACTGCAACAAGTTGCCCAGGGAAGTTGTGGATGCTCCATCCCTGGAAGTGTTCAAGGCCAGGTCGGGTGGGGCTTTGACCAGCTTGGTCTAGTGGAAGGTGTCCCTGCTCCTGGTGGGGAGGTTGGACCCAGGTGATCTTTAAGGTCCCTTTGAAGCCAAATCAGTCTATGGTTCTATGATTCTTACTGGCTTAGGCAGACCAGTGAACTGGGCAAAAAAAAACAGAAAAGAAAAGGACTTTTTTAGATTCCTACCACTTGTTTTTTTGCAGATGGGAGCAAGTTTGTAATTGTGTTGTACTCATTATCTTGCAATAAAAGTATAGTATTGTATCTGCACTTCCCCCTACCAGTCTTTCAGCTGTGTTTTTTTATAGGAAAAACCCATTAGATTGTATCTCACTTTCAAATCAACATCAAAGCAGCTATAAATGAAACAACAATGATCAGGCTTAAACAATGAATTAGAAAGAATACATGTAACTTTATCACTGTTTTTATTACAAAACTGTTGCACTCTAGGCTGAGCATTTTAAAAAATCCTGTCACTGTAAATGATGCTTTTCTGTTAATACTAAACTCCATGGTTTAGTTCAAAGATGAGGTCAGTTTACAATATTATGAGTCTTATTTTGCAGTGATAGACCTTCAGAGTTCTTCAAAAAAATTATGCAGATTTCTTCCCTGACTTGTTACTACTTGCCTCCATAAAAACTTGTTCAAGGAGAATGGTTTCAACAAATTTTACAGAATACCACCTATGAAATTCTTCCAGTAGCAGAGATTTTCCAATAATGTGTTAATATTCAGTATTGTTCTATTGAAGAAGTAGCAACTAGACATAGTGACTTTCTAAATACCTTTTCCTGCATGACTGTCTGTACCCGCATCATGGATGAAAGCACATAAAAGCCTAAATAAGATATATAATCTTTCCCCTAAACAACATGGAAACGTATCATGTTTCCCAAACATATCCTGAGTCTAAAATGTTGCTAACCACTTCCTATGCATTCTCCTTCCTATCTCATGCTTACAGACCACAGGTTAAAGGCAGATTTCACTCCTTTGCTCACAGAATTCCAGACTTCTTTACAGGGCATGTACTAGAGTATTTCTGGGGCAAAACATGTGATATGATCATTTGCCTCAGATACTGTTAGCAGGTGGAAACCAGGAGTAGATGACCGAAAACAGCTCCCCAGACCACCAGCTTTGCTGCAGGACCAGCTGGTGTGGATATATGTCTGGGCTGCAGAGACCCAGGTCAGCTGCAACTGCTGGTTTACTTGGATTATGGCTTGAATGGCACCCCTCCAGAACACCTGTTCTGAAGAGTGTGTGAAGTCTCAGGTCCTGCCTGAAGGCTACACTTTATTTAAGAATGACACATTTGCAAACCTTGTGACCACTGAGCATGGGTCATTATTAGGAATAAGCACACCAGATCAGACTGTCAAAAGCAGCACTAGAAAACAGCCCTGAACTCCCTTTGAATTATGTATGGTCTGTGTTGCTCCACAGTATCATGGACTCAACTCTCACATCCATGCTCCAGAAAATTAAAGCCGTCCTTCCTCTGCTCAGCGGTCCTACAAAAGGAGAATAGCCCATGCAAATGCTGAAGTTTTCTTGCTTGTTCCAAAAATCATTGAGAATCTCATTGACAATACAGATCACATATGCTTAGAAAAATTTATAAGCCAAAAAATATGATTTTACTAAAAGCTATGAAAATTATCACATGAAAAAAATACCTGTTTGTTGTTTTCATTGGTACAATGCAGCCTTTTGAGGGACACAAAGTGTCTTATTTTCCTAGCAAAAGAAATGATCACTTGTTACCCTATCAAATAGTAAAAGAGAGAAGTGAAGTGATACAATACTATTTTCTAAAGCAGAGGTCTCCACGTCTTCAGGAAACCAGATACTAAACCCAACACCAATGAGATGACTAGGTGACAAACACTCTTTTGGCACTACAGTGATGCATTTGTCCCAGGACACCTGATCCTTTTGCTCTTACAGGAATTCTCCTGTACATCTGGGAGCTGAATTTGGCAATGTGCCCATTCTAGACTGCAAAGGTGGGAGCACATACAAACAAGGGGATTGCCCAGCTGCTAAATACATGGAGGTTCATGACAAACTTACAGATTGAGAAAAGGGCCTGAAAAACCAGAAAGCAATTATGTTTCTGATAAGTTAGTTACCCTCCTTGACCTATCACAGGTGTTATCTTCACGTGCTGCTGGATACTGTCTCCTGATTTTCTTCTTGCATAGTAAACTCCTTGCCATTCCTATGGAAACACACACAACAGAGAGAGCATCTAAGAATATACAGCTTGCAGTCAAATTTTCATTTATTATTGCACATATAGCAAATTATTACATTTTATTTCATTATTATCTTTTTTTAAAGAGTATAACATTTATTAATAGAGACTAGCATCTGTAACAGGCATTTGCTAACATAAGTACAGTATAACTATGTTTTTCTTATGAGTGAGTATACAATTTTTACAGAGAACTTCGGGAATCATCTACATAGAGGGTTTACAAACATTCTTGGTAGGTACCACCATAAGCAGAAGTGGCTGCAATGCATCCAGAGGGTATCTCCCTTAGGACCAGCAGAAACAGTGTGCTGAGCATAATTCAGCTTTGAAGCTGTCAGTTGTCAAGCAGTATGTATGCTAAACTTCAGAAGTCCTCGACCTAAAGATGTCCTTCAACTAACCTCCAAGAAGAGAGGTTTTAAGGAGGGAACTACCTGGCAGCAGAGCCGGGTGAAGCTGGAAAATGGGTGGAAGACACATTTGAGCAGTCAGTTGCGAGCTGTTGGGCAGCCCATATAAATGAGGAGGAGCACAGCAGGAGTGGCCTGCAGGTACTGCTAATGAACCAAGGTGAAGGGCAAACAGCTCCAGACAGTGACTCACAAAGCTCAGATCATTGCTGGAAGTGACTCTAAGGTTCAAGAGCTCCACAAAGTTCTTGAAGCAAAATGCGAGACAGGGAAAGATGAGAGAACTTCTGCGACCCATGGGAGATGGGATAAGAGACTGTTGCATGCATTAGGGGAATGTATTGCCAGGCCCATCACTGCAACAACAGGAGTTCACAGTACGCTGCAAACAGAATCCTAACTATAATTAGAAAAACAAACCCCACTGGGTGCCAATACATTTTGGTGTTTGGAGTGTGCAGTCAGTGCAGGCTCTGCAGTTTGACAGAACAGTTAAACCTTCTGGTTGGATGATTCAGCCACCTGAGAGACTGACTGAGGGACAAACTGTTACATTGCAACTAACAAAAGCTCCATGGGCTCTAAACAAAACAAAAAACAGAAAACATTCTGATATTGATCTTAAGCCAACAGATCAGTAGGAATTCAGTCAGATCCTAAAAGCAAAGCTAATGAAATCTACAGTTACTCATCTGTGACATGGGCTGTTGTGTTCCTTAGACATCT
>JAWWMP010000093.1:46760703-46772543 GCA_035047865.1 Dendrocincla tyrannina | reverse complement strand
CGACGCTCTTCCGATCTGCAGATCTTCATCTCACTGATGTCAGTGCAGTCTTTCTGGAAGCCAGATTCCATCCTAACATACGGAATGGTGACTTCAGAATTTGGACTACTGGACTACATGTATGAATTTCACATTTCTGCACTGCAGCTGGAAGTGCAATATGATACCAAGTCTTTATTATTTTTATTCTAAGCTCTTTCATCAAATTTTGAAATAAAATGCTCCTCTTTCTTCAATGACAAGAACCTATACATAAAAATTCCAGAGTACTAATTGGTAAACACACTAAAAATAATCATGTTCCTCTTCTTCATGTTCTGTTAGGTTAGTTCTGTTTGATTAGAAAGCTAGCTTTGTTAAATATTCTTACAATGTGTGCAGACAATCAGAGTTAACCTAATCGCTCTCCTAAAAATTTCTGAAATGCACAAAAGTTTATGGCTGCTCTTTTCCACAGAGATATTCCTAAACCTGCTTGATGACAATATCTTGTAGGAGTAGCTCTCCAGCCCAAACTCAAAAAAGATCATATATATCTAGTATGCATTTTACAACATCAGCAACACAAACAGAAAAACGTTGCAAGCTGCCTCCATTTTCTTTCATTTTATTCCAGTGGATCCTGTGCAGCAATACTACATGTGTTCTCAAATAAAACAAAGGGTATGTTGAAGACAGTCTTTGCTCATTTGCCATTTAACATGCTACAGAACAAAACGCATACATGTCTCATAATACACCATTTTGTAAATGTACATTTGGATAGGCGAACTGCATTATGTATTGACAACTGAGAATAAGCCAAGAGCATGGTGATTAAGGGTCATCTTTGACAGGCAACCATCTGCACCAGCCATGTAGGAAAACAGTGTTCTCTGCTAAGACTTTACATGTGAGCTACAGAAATACATAGAGTCCTTTTCAGCTTTAAACTATCTGAAGATTTGCAGATATTTGCAACCCAATGAAAAATAATAATAAAGCAAACATGAAAGGATGGACTTTCTGCTTTCAGCACAGCAGATTTTTCAAATATAAGGCAAGGTCACAGATGTCTTATAGCTATAAGGGGGCAAAAAAAATCCTTGATCTAAAGATAGCCTCTTGTGGAACCCATGAAAAAGATTCCTTTCTTTGAAGACAGTTCATTACTGAATTCTTTGAACTGTATGGATAGTCCCTAAGCCACTAAAATGCCAAAGGGCCAAAAGAGATCTGTATATGTATCGGCTGTTCTAGTTAATGTGTATCTGCAAACAGGCACTCTTTCTGGTTCAGTGGGACTGATCAGTTCCACTAGTTCTCCTATTGATAATTTTATATTTCACTTTCATCAACTTGAAATAAAAAAAATCTGCTGTCTCTAACATCAATTTACACAGAATCTAACTTAAAATGACAAAATGTTAAATAAATTATTTTTAAGGCTTGCACAACTCTTGAGTGTGAGTCATAAGTAACATCTATAAACATCTTTTATTAACCCACTACTGGTATGAGAAAAAAACAAGTTATGCTGCTCAGTCTCAGCAAACTTAAAGGACCAGAGGAGTGAAAGCTCTGTCACAGGGAAATGAGAAACGAGAAAAATACCAGAATGTGTCAAAGAAACTGTTGTACCAAATAAAGTTGCAATATTTATATAAAATCACATTTGAAAGTCTACCAATAAGATTAAATTCATTCCCATGCACCAGATCCAGAATGCTAATACACCACGTGAATCTTCTGTTTAATTGCAAGACTTAGAAGCTGCGTTCTCTGCTATTGTGATGGGGTCGTTAATAAAACAGAGAAAATCACAGACGATTAAATGACTAAATTAATGATTAAAGGTAGCAGCGGATACATTACTATGACTTTGTACACAAAACACCATCTAGGCATTTCCTGTTGCATCAGTGAATCTGATGTTTAACGCTCAGCACTGAGAGGTAAGATACATTTTTTTTGTGCAGCTATTTTAAGATCTGGTCAGAAATCACTAGAGTCAGACATCACAGCTCCTCAAGACTTACTAGTGTCAAAGGCATCCTGTGCTACCAAAACAAACCTTTCCCCCCAGCAAAATACCTCTCTACCTTCACTTGCCCTTTCATCCCCGCTCTCTTTGGCACAACTCTCTGTCCTGACCTCCTCCAGCCCACAACGGATGCCTCTTCCACAACCAGCGAAGCTTAGGCTAGGTTGATCGCTTCTTTCCCATTTGAATAAAGATGTCTCACTGCTTAGCCCACCTCAGATCTTCATTTCATCCATCTCATCCACCACACTGTCATAGTACTCCAGCTGACCTTTTTAATGCCTGCACAAACCTTTGGAACAAAGGCAGCCAAAGATTTCACAGGTGTCCACTAGCACACTGACGCTGCCATCCAGAGCTCCGTGGGGATGGAAGGCTGTCCAGCAGCTGCAGCCCACTGCAACACGACCATGAGAACGTACGGATTCCAAATTTATGAGATGTCTTGCTATCCTGGCCTCCCTCGCTTTGCAGTCTGATGCAAAATGAAGCAGCCTGAAACTAGGCCATGGCAAGGTGTTCATCGTGGCAGTTACTCACTTCTTCCACAACTCCCCACAAGGCTTGGAACATTAACACAGCCCTAACCATTTAACACACGGGAATAGCTTTATTCTGAAATGGAATATAACCGCGTTTTCCTGAAAGCTTGTGTTATTTCACAATATAATTAAACAGCTGTTTAAGAAACATCTGTCTTTGTGACAAGGAGGAAGTAGCGATTCATCAGACAGGACTCTTGGGAACAGATGGATTTCAGGGAAGTGGCAAGAGGAAGAGAAACCCACAACAACCAACAGTCCAGGAAGTAGGGTACTCACATGGGAGAACCTCTTTAGACTCTTTCAAAACAGAGACTTAAGCCTGACTGTCTCATCTCCAGAAACCATTTTAGCTGTCACATTAACACCTACCCTGGAGTCTCAAAAGAAATTTGATTAACTTTGGAAAAGAGCACACAAAAAGTGAAAGTTTCATTTTCCCTCTTCTTTTCTAAAAGAGGTTTCTTGGCTGTCTAGCACAATAGCTTGATAAATTGCATTTCATAATGGACAGAATTGTTATTAAACAAAACTGATGGAGAGCGATGACCACTGACAACATTCAAGTTCACAGTGGCTTCAGACAGCCTTCTAAATCTACAACAGGGGGAGAGGAAAATATCTCTCAAAATCTCTGTGGCAAAATGGCTGACCTAAGAGCAATGGGAAAACTGATTGCTGGAAGCAGCTCCAAAGCTAACAGTAGAGCTCTCATGCCCAATTCTACATTCAATTAAACTGATTTTTTAAAAGCACTGAGAGATATGCCACTGGTAAGTATAACACTGCTTGATTAAAACATGAATATAATGAAATAGAAATCAGACCTCACTCCTCCAAATATAAACAAATAAATAATAATTAAATCTAACAGGTTACAGCTCTATATGCAAACTGGCTGTGAGCAGTTTGTCCTAGGCTTACAAATAGATGTTAAATACCTTGATTTCTAATAGCTACACTGCTTCACTACTCCATTCTGCCCATTTCACCAGAGGGCAATCCTGACCCTACTAATGCAGAGTTTCTCAGCTAACTGCTGTTTGATTGGAATTCTTATTTAAATGCTCACACTGGGCTGCGTTCTCTGTGGATTCTGCTGGAGTACAGGTGGTCCAGATCTTTGCAATGATCTGGTCCAGACCTCTGCTCTGCTCTTCCATGCTATGAAACTAATTGATGTTGGTCCAGCTTCCCCATTCTGTTAGAAAGCAAGCTGCCTCTTCAGATGCAGTATGAATGCAGGGCACAAGGTCAATTAATAGTAAGTCTACAACAAAATTAGTTCTGCATTTTCAAAGTGAGTAACTGACATTATTAAGGGTTCAATATCGAAACTGATTCTAAAGTAGCACCATTTAGCTGAGGGGTTTCTGAGCATAGATCTCCACTCTACCTTTTCTATATTCAAGGTTTGAAATATTTGGCACTGGATAGACAAATCAGTGTGTAGAGATACACAGGGATTTCTTTTTATACTATTCTCTAGAGTACCTCTCTATTCACAGAGGTAATCCAAAGGAACAGCCTGTCTCTAATACATTTTGTTCTTTTATAGTTGACAACACAGGTGAGAAAGACATTTTTAAATAATTGGATGGTGAAGGCTGAAGTTGTGGTTGACACAAATGGCTGACCTGAAACAGAAAAATAAAGTTCATAAGCAAATGGACTAATGGTCCTCTCAAGTGAAGCAAGCTACCTGCACTAGACATTACCTCCAAAAAGCTGTACAGCCTGTCACCTTACCCAGAATTAATAATGTATCTTTTGACAGCACTTCTTCCTCACATAGAAGGAAAGTTGACCAAGCTTCACAGGCCGAAAGCATCAGTGTTTTGGGGGACTTGTGGAAGATTCTGTAGAATGAGCTCATTGTACTTTATGGCCTTTGAAAGTGCCCCAAATAACATGCCCTCAGAAAAGCAACAGGACAGTCAGTGTTGTGTTTCTGCCCTGCCAGACTGCTAACTTAGTGGGATAGAAATGCACCTATGGATCAGTGCCTGAGGGAGACAGTACCACACAAGAAATCATCAGCTGGCAGTTGTCACTGTAAGCTCATGCCCTCAGCTACTTCAGACGCACAGGCTGCCTTTCACAATGCTCTGTGCTTTCATCTTTACATTGGCAAATGTGATGATTGATTTTCTGAAGCCATAATCCTGGGTTTGGTTACCATGACAAGACTCACTTAAGATGGTTAAACTCTGCTACACCATAAAACACTTCACTTACTTTTTTCTAGGAGCAACACAGTTAGTCTTTGCTGAAGGCAATTATACAAAAGTTATATGTACAGTAAAGACAATTCTACAAATTTTACTTACACTTCAGGCTACACTGAAAAACCCTGTAGATAGAGTTCAGTTAGAGCTGAGATAGACTTGAATCTTTCAAAAACAAAGGAGTGACAGTAAGAGGAGTGACAAACACACAGAGAGAAAATACAGGCAGAGAATGATCTACATGGATAGTAAAGTACACTGAGATCTGCTAGCAAATTGATGACTACTTTACAAAGCATTGCCAAATTATTCCAAATACAGACTTGCATTACTCCTCACTTCAGGAGTGCCTATGCTGTAGGATCCAGCCTGGTACAACCAGCTGACCTAGGAACCCATGGATGTAGAAAAAATACAGCAACCTGTCAAAAATAACAGACTCCTGGAGAAGGTGTTATAGGAATAGGAATAATTTTTGATAATCAGGTATTTAAATGCTCATTACAGTAAAAGGGGCAAGCTCATTATCCCAAAGTGATAGATGTCCAGGGCGCAGAGGGGGCACCCAAACCAGCTGAAAGAAAATTTCTACCAGAGGTGTTTGGTAGCCTTGCCTCTCTTAGTCTTCCTGCAGATTATGCACATACATTTAGTTTGACTTGCTCAATTACTCTGTTGCCTAAACCACTACTTAAAGTATGATAGAAGACTAGATTATTCCTCACCTGAAGGACAAGAATGGGAAACTATGTGTCCAGTTTCCGTCTCACACCCTCGTGATCATTAAACATTCTCAGCTCCAGGAATGCAAATCTATATTCTGCATGCCAAGAACAGGCACTATTCCCCAGGGTATATGGCACGACTTCTCAGCTTGCATTATACCTTTCAGCTGTGTGGTCAGTTTTCTTTCAAATCCCTTTCCTCTGCATCCAGCACAATCATGGAGTATTAGAAACTGTCAAAAATCCACATCAAGCTCATCAGAAGGTAAAACTTCAGTCTCATTTTGTACGTAGCAAATAGTAAAAACTGGAAAACAAATGCTAATAATGGTCAGTTTACTTAAAATTGCTTGTTGTTTTGGGCACTGAAAGCAAATGTTGTGACTTTTTACTGGAGAACTTAGAGGGGTCCTGGGACACTGTTGACTTCCAGTGATGAAATGGTTGAGGCTTATTGGTCTCTTACAAACTTTCAACACTCTTCCTGTATGCGTGTGCATATTTTATATTTAATGAAATAAATGCACATCATCCAGAACAGTTTTGGAAGTCCAGAATGCTGTGTGACTCAATGAGAAGTAATTTTAATCCACCAGGCTTTTCTTTGACAAGTGTTTTAAATTTTTTGTGAAGAAATGGTTTTATCTGTTCTGTAACATTTCTTCTGTCTAGCCCTGCTTAAAAGCATAACTACAGGGCTTGTTCAAGTTTACCTGCATCATTTGAAGGAGGTATGGAAAGGTCAGATAAAGAGCAACAAATCTTTGTAAAACTCCTTTTAGTGTATTCATTTCAGATGTCTGGGCTTAGTCATAGAAGAGCACTTCTATAATAGCAATTTTCTTTATGGTAAAAGTTATTCGGGCCAGCAGCTCTTAGAGAACAGCTAGCCTAAATTAAGAAGGCTCTACACTGTAACATATTTCAAGACTTTTTGGCCTGCAGGATCTCTTCTGCCTGAACTATGTTCAAGAGATGTCTTGTGTGGTATGTTTTACATGCTACAGAACTAACTAGCAAACAATTAAACAGTAGCACACTTCAAACGAAACAAGAAGTACAGGGATCTTTCTTAAATATGATCCTGCTTTAAAGAGAAGAACTGTATTTGAAATCGAGGCAATACTTCTGGCTGCATATGTCCTTATGGCATCAGGACCCATGGACCTGATGAGACTCTCTCAGTACCTGGATTTCTCAAGACTCTCCACTTTGTATTTGGCAGCTGCATTAATTTACATGTACCCTCAGATTTAGGAAAAAATTAATTAAAAGATAGGTTCCTGACATTTTGAGAAGGATACATTCAGCCCAATACTTCCACTTGGAACTTAACCCAGAACAATGCTGGTAAGAGATACTGTTCCATGTATTATTTCTGAGCTTTGCTTCTATTAATTATTTACCTATAGAAAAGCCTGAAAACTGACAAAAACCTGCTCCTGTTGTGACTGATCAAGAGGGGTTCTTCTCTTCCACAAAGAACACAGTATAAGAAGAATCAAACTATTACAATTGCTGTTCTTGTCATTTCAAGAAGGAAAATAGGATGAAGTAATGAATAGAATACTGCGGATGGTTTTGGATTTTTTTCCACCTAGCTTATACATTAGCAACAGGAGCTTTGAAACTTGCCTGTTGTTGTAGTCTTTTAAGTTTGGCTAATGCTGTAGTCTCAAGATGTTCAAGAAAAGCAGATCTAGCCACACACTTCTGCTTAAGATTTGGCCATAATTAAAAGATGTGTTTGTAAACATAGATAGCGTAAACTTTTTTCATCTTTTTGAATCCCCATGGAAGTGTTCAAGAAACCATTTACTTCTTGCTAAACAGCTGGTTCTGTTGCACCTCAGAACCAGCAAGGGTTGAGCAAAAGGTCAATCAGCTTTTATACAGTCAGCATATTTTCATGCTCAAGGCTATGCTTCAGTGATGTAAGCTAAATGCCTTGTATCTTTATGTAAAGCTGATGTAGGGTTTGATATATTAATACTCTTTGTTTTAATACTATTTGGCCTTATTAGAGAGGGAACACAGGCAAGGAATGTCTGTTTTATAATTGAGTGCTTGTGCCCAAGTACCTTAGTAACAGAGCATACGGCTGGGCACCAGAAACTGTGGGTCCTTTTCCAAATCAGGGTGCCGATGCCTCTTCTAATATTTAACAAGTCCACTTGAGATCTTTGTCAGGCATCCTGTAGATTTTAATAACCAAACTTTAAAGATCCACAAAGAAACACACAAACCAGAACTGCTGAATGGTTACTCATAACCAGTGTGAGAAAGATAGGACCAACACATCTCAAGGCTCTGAAGAGTTCAGATCTTTTCATTAAGTAGAAGAAAATACAAAAAAAAATGTAGCACTGACCTCACCCCAAATGAATACAGATAAGATAGAATTTAAAGGTAAGCTTTAGATAAGCCATATATTCTAAGTAACATGGGATCATTTTGTGTTTGGGTTTTTTTTTTGTTTGTTTGTTTGTTTGTGGGATTTTGGTTTTTTTTCATTTAAATTGAATAAAGTTGAAATTATTACAGATTGATTTGTTTTAATGCCTGTTTCATGCTATGTCATGGGTGAGTTTTAAAACAGTGCACAAAGACAGTCAAATGTAAATAAGGCAACTGTGTCAACAATTGAAGATCGGTTTGGACCACAAAAATGATGACACACCAAGCAGCATGGTTTAAGTGGGTTAACAAACTACAAATCTGGAACATTGTATTAATATATAATAGTGTTAACAGCCATTTGACCAGTACTTTTGTTTTGTCCCCTGAATAGAGTTTTTGAATTGTGGTGGTTTGAATTGAGATACAGACACTTTAGTAGGTAAAGCAAAAGACACTCGTGAGCAAAGCAAAGCAGGAATTAATTCACTGCTTCCCATGGGCAGGCAGGTGTTCAGCCATCTCCAGGAGAGAAGGACCCCATCACACATAACGATGATGGTGATGTAGAAGGACAAATGCCATCACTCCAAACACCCCTCCATTCCTCCTTCTTCCCCTCACTTTACCTGCTGAGCATAACACCATATGGTATGGAATATCAAATATGGCTAATACATGCAAGCAAGCAATACAGAAGTTAAAACCGTGTGGTATCACTAGACACTCTTTCAAAATACATTTTTTTCTTTTTTTAACTTCTATGGAAATAAATATTTTTATTATGTATTACTGGAGAAATATAATTCCACACTTGTCCATTTCTTATATCCCATCAAATATCATGTACTATTTTGTCTTTATGATATTTCTGTAATAGGCCAACCTTGCTTTAGTCATACTGAAGTGTAATATTAACCTATATGAAATCATGTCAGGATTGGCAGTAAGAATGGAAGCTCTAACTCAGTTTAAAAAAATGTATAAAAAATTTTACAGATCATAGTTCCTGTAAAAGTGGAAGTATTTCTGCTATGTAATCAAAACAATTTTTCAGTAACTTCAAAAAAACCCCCCAAAAACTAGAAACAAACAAGCCCATGATTTGTAAAAAGAACTGAAACTATTAAAAATAATCACAGATTCCTTTAGATTGGAAAAGGTGTCCAAAACCATTGGGTCCAACCTTTGACCAGTCAACACCATATCAGCTAGACAATGGCACTGAAGTGCCACATCCACTCATTTTGTGAATACCAACAGGGATGGTGACTCCATCACCTCACTGGGCAGCCTGTTTCAATGCTTGAAAACACTTTCTGTGAAGAAGTTCTTCCTGATGTCCAACCTGAATCACAACTGGTGCAGCTTGAGGCCATATCCTCTCATCCAGTTACTCATTACCTGGAAGAGACCAAGCCCCACCTGGCTACAACCTCCTTTCAGGTAGTTGTACAGAGCAAAAAGGTCTCCCCTGAGTTTCCTTTCCTCCAGGCTAAACAACCCCAGCTCCCTCAGCTGCTCCTCATAGGACTTGTGCTCCAGACCCTTCCTCAGCATCATGGCCCTTCTCTGCACACGTTCCAGCACCTCAATGTCTTTCTTCCGTTGAGGTGCCCAGAGCTGGATTTGAGGTACATCCTCACCAATGCCAAGGACAGAGGGACAATCACTGCCCCGGTCATGCTTGCCATGCTGTTGCTGATACAAGCCAGGATGTCATTGACCTTCTTGGCCACCTGGGCACACTGCTGCTCGTGTTCAGATACTGTCAACTAGCACTCTCCTGCTACACCCATTCCCCACCCCCAGTCCTCTTCCTCTTGGTAGCTTTGCAGCCACTTTGACCCATTGCCTGGGGCATTGTCTGGGGTTGTTGTGACCCAAACGCAGAATCCAGCAATTGGCCTTGTTGAACCAATAACATTACAGTGTCAATGACAAAGTTCCAAAACACTTGAAATATATGCGGCTTTAATAATCAGAAAGTTGGCAAACATATTTTTTATAAGAGCACACAATTGCAAATCATAAAAAACTATTAAGAACTGAATTACTTAAAAATTTTTTTTCAATTTCCACCATAAACAATTGTGAAAGTATTTCTATTTTGCAATCCTTACATTAAAAAAGAAATCTTATTTTGTCTTAAGTATTCCACTTTGAAATGTAAAATAAAGAGTAAAAATCCCCAAATCCAAGAAATGTAACAATCGTTTTATTCCAGCTGTGCTTGGACTTTGCCCCTATCACTGATGATGCAGGTTGTTCTGAATGAGTAAAACAGTCAATGTGACCGCAGACAATTCTGCAAGTTTCTCAGCATCTGAGAAACAAACCGATAATGGACTGTGGGGGTGTTTGGTTGTTTGTTTTCTGTGATCTCTCTCACTTACATTTTCCTAAAGATGATTTCTGGATTTTTTAAATTATAGAGGAATATTCTACACTTTTCATTCTCTTCATTATCTTCTTCCAAAATCCTAGGATCTGTTTAAACCTATGGAATTACTTTGTGATATGATATCTTACTTTATAACAGCAAAATAATCTATGGTGCAGCTGGGATCATGACACAATTTTCTTTAATAATGAGCTTTGGAAGAGAGCAACAAAGCAAAATTTAAGTCCTAGAAAGCTTTCAGGGAAGTTAATGAGAAACCTTCTCTGATGGTACAAAAAAAAAAAAAAATCCAGCACAATCACCTCTTTTAAAGTACTGAACTTAAGTGAAAATATTGGCAAACAGATCGCAGCAGTGCCTGCTTTTGGCACTGAGAGCGTGACCCAAGCCTTCCAGATACCCTACCCACACAGCCTCTGCCGCCCCTCCCGGAGCATCCCCACAGCCCTACGCCAGCAAGGTGCACTTGCAGATCACAGTGGTTCGGTTCCCAGCCGAACATCCACGCCTCGCAGCAACAGTTCATTTCAACCAGACAGGGGGGAAGAAAAAGGGATGAAGTATACCCATCAGAAAGTACGGGCTTGTTGCAGTCGAGAATTACGCGAGGGGAGATTTTATTTCCGACTCTCACAGAGGTGCCCACTCTCCGCTGTCAGCGACAGAGCTCGCCACAACCCCTTTCGCTGGGCGTCCAGGACCGATCCCAGCGCAGGGCGCACCAAGGCAAGGCTGTGCGGGGCGGAGAGAGGCGGGGGAGCCCGGGGGCGCAGGGACCGCTGTCCCACCCCGGGCGAGCTGCAGGCGAGGCGGCCCCCCCGCAGCAGTGCCAGCCCGACCCGGCCCGGCCGCAGCAGCTGCGGTGAGTCAGTGGGCATTCGGGCACCGCTCCTGGCAGCTGCATCCCGCCCGCTGAGGAGCATCCTCTGGCGGGGGAGGAGCTGGTGTGCTCCCTCTGCCGCGGCCGTCAGGGACCCGCATCGGAGCCCCCTCCGGAGCGGCCGCCGCTTACCCTGGCGCTGGAGCTGCTGGTCTGGGTCTCCGCCTCGACGCTGCAGCAGTGGGGTGTCCTGGACCGGGCGGAGGCGCCGCCGGACTCCCTGCGCTCCTTGCGGCGGGGACCGGTCGAGGGCGGCGGCTGCCGGCTCTGGTAGGCGAGGACGGAAGGGATGGAGTCGGCCGCGTCTGTCTTGACGAAGAGGCCGTGCAGGGTGGCAGTGCCCTGCGAGATGGTGGTGGTCTGGTGGGGGGAGTTGGACTCCTCCGAGTCCCGGCAGTAAATCACACCGCTATGCGAGACGTGGATGCTGGGGGCGCAGCCCATCCCTTCCCTTCCCCACCCTCCCCGACCCGCTGCACCGCCGGCCCGCTCCGTGCGCTCCGCTCCGCTGCGCTGATCCCGCACCTGCCCGGGCTGCGGGGCCACCGCCCCTTGCGCCGCGCACCGCCCGCACCGGCTCCGGCACCGGCACCGGCGCCACCCCCGGCCGCTCCCGCCCCTGCGGCGCCTCCCCGACACCC
>JAWWMP010000093.1:46737875-46749651 GCA_035047865.1 Dendrocincla tyrannina | reverse complement strand
ACTCATGTCAGACTTGGAGAAAAACAGTTTCCAGAGCAGAGGAATTGAAGAGCAGCAACACTTTGAAAAATCATAAAGAGCAAAATAAAGCATACCAGTTTTTCAAGGATCTGGTGGCAGAACTGTACATTTTTCTCTCAGTTGCATAGCCCTGTCTTTAGTACAACAGGTGCAATCTGCTTATTTCCGCAAGCAATGAAGAGAACTCCTGCTGTCCTCTATGAAGCATCCAAGAGTCTTCACTACAGCTTAGTCTCTCTTTCCAGCTGTGGTAGTAGGTGTATTAAAATTATATCTACACAAAAGGAAGAGAAGTCTTTTGCACACGCCAAATGAGAGTATAAAAGGCTGCAGTAGGTTCAAGGCATAATGCTGGAAGGGCAGCAACAAGGAGGCGCAGTGACCCTGTATATAGCACCTTGGTGCCTCTGTCCTGAAGACAGCCTGAAATTGATAAACCTGGGGGATGTGAGCCTTGAACTGCTTGCTGCATGCCAACAGTTTTACTCACAAAGTAGCAACATGATTATCTGCCAAGCCAAGGACACCCAGCCTGGTGGCAACGTGCAGATCATCCAGACTGTAGACTCTGCAGAGGTATGGATGAATTGCAGGAGTGGTGGTAACCAGGTCCTACCTGTCTTGCCACCTTCCTTGCCACCATGCTGGGTTGCTGTACATGAGTGGAATGACTGTGTAGTAGCACTATGTATCTGCTTCTTTCGTGGGAAGATGGCTGACTACCCTGGGCTCTATCAACTGCTGTGCTTACAGCAGCTGAATGTGCTCCCTCCGCCCTAGGAGACACAGACTGACTGGCTTGCTTTACAGGCCCCCAAGGCTGGAAAGTCACATCATACAGACTGTGAGGTCTCAAAAAGCAAAACACTCCTTGCAAAAGTCACAGACAAAGCAAAGGCACTACTCAGTTGCGTACAACTGCTGATGAAAGGACAAAGGGTATGAAAGCTGCCACTCTTTCTCAACTCCATTCTGGTAACAGAATGAGTGCATGAGATCTCAGGTCAGAGGGCAGTCCTGCCTACTTCTGGACGACACAGTCTAGAAAAATCTAAGGTGCAAGACCATTTGCAACCATACACAACTATTTGCAACTTGTTTGCTGACCCAGGTAATTTTCGCCCACAACTCAGGTATGTAAAATATTTTTTATCTGCAGACAGAAATCACCGTGTACAATGTTTTCAGGCTCACATCAATAAACCAAGTTCAAATCCATTTTCAAATCTGACCTTTAAAATGACATAATGGGTTTCTCAGCGCATTGTATGAGAATGATTATTTTTTCCATAGTGGGTAATTTCAGATAATAACGAATACCACAACTTCAGCTAAAGAAAGAAACCAACTTCAGAAAAAAAATCATGCTGCCGCACACTTATGACAGTACCCGTTAATTTTCATTAAAATGTGCTTTTGCAGAGACTATTCTGCCTCAGTTTCCCTTCAGACTTCCAAAGTCATCCCATTACTTCTCCTTTCCCTGTATCTTTTTCCTTTTCTCTCCTTGAGCATTTTCTCTCCTACAGTTCACGCCCTTTGCCCCACTTGTCTACAGGGACACACCTTGGCTTTCTATTCCAAATAAGCTTTTCCTGAGCAATTACAGTTTTTCAGAATACTGCCTTCTTTCACCATCCTTCTCTCACCTCCAAGATTATGGACTATACTTTTGCTTTCTCTACCTAATTTTCCTGTAATTAAGTGGTGACCCCTTAAACCAGGTTTCTGCTTTATGCTTTCTCCCTATTCCATCAAACAGTTCTTTTAAAGGCTGATGATATTCCCATCTATTCGAGTCCCCCATACTGCCGGAGGAGTAAATAGTGACAGTGACCTTTCACTCACAGGGCAATCACGATTGCTCAGTTGACTGAACACAACCAGAAGTATGATTCTAAATACAGAAAAGATCAATTGGAAAGAAGGAATGATCAAATAAAGCCAAGGGAGCAAAATTATCCCAAAGCAGTTCTGCCCCCTCCTATCTCACCATCATCACATGCTCATCCTGTCTCATGACCAAGAGTAGTAGGATGACCAAAATGAAATTAATATAACTGCATACATATGACACTCCTGTCCATTGCAAGAAGGTCATCATCTGCAGCTACTCCTGCTGTTTCGCTCACCTGGCTCTGAAATAAGACTTACAGAAAATACAGAAGGCAGATGGATTGTTTTCTCACCTTCCTCTATACAAGGAGTAGTTCAGCATCAGTAGTACTTACTAAGACCACCATTATAGAGATACATTTGCTTCAGCAAAAGGTCAATAAAACCTCCCTGAAGAAATTGGCGATACCTGGTTCTGCTCAGGGAAATTGAGAAAAGAATCAGAGATACAGTCTGTCATCAAAAGGAGTGACTTCCTTGAAATTCTAAAAAAATTTCTCATTTTTGTCCCTGAAAAATTACATTCTTAACCCAAGTAAGTAAAAACTCTGGTTCACTCTGAAGCCATTTCATCCACAATATTTCTGCAGAGCTGTGTATAGTAAAGCCACTCAGTTCTGTATCTATATGGTGGTCAAGCACTTTTCCTGAACTCTTCGTTTACAGAGACTTTACCTCCTTTTCTTCACCCATCTCTGAAAATTGCCAAGGGCCTACAGTCATACATGCTTTTCTTCTTGTCCATCTGGTGCTCTCTTTCCTTCCCATTCATTCCTGGAAATCCCTAATAGGTGGGCTTATTTTTTTTTTCAGCTATAATATCACAAACCTACTTTTAATTAAATAACTGTTCTTTACAGTTTCTCGACATATCTTGTAGACTGAAGCAGAAATGGAAAAAGCTGTAATGTTTGCATTTTTTTGTCACTGTGTTTAGTCTTCCACAGATTACTCAATTACTGCCAAAACCTAGTTGATCTGTGAGGCTTGTTGCTAGCTGTCCAGCTCTCCTGATATGTAAATTTTCCTCTTTGTCCCTGGAATGTATAAGAGTCCACACATAAAGTTCCTAAAGTCACCACAAAGGCTCCAACCCCTTGGAGGTTTTTAACACAGGGTGGTGACGTGAATAACATAGTACAGTTAAATGAATTTACAAAGAGTGACAACACTCATCATGCATGAGGCTTATGCAAGATCTGTGTATTTGCTTAGTCATTTCAGTGCGGGAGACAAAGTGAATAGGTATAGAACACAGAACTTCTCCTCACATGGGAAATGGAAGTTTGGAGGAAACACATACGCTTATATTTGGAAGGTGACAGAGGAGGGCGTGAGCCAAGTACTAAAGCTCTGTTTACCCTGAAGAGGTCCTAGATTCTACCACATCTATTTTAATCACCTAAGAGCTGCTGTTTAATGCTGAATCCATGTTTGTGCAGTAGTAAGTCATGTTTGGCCATGATGTGAGGAGTGATGCAGTGAGACTATTTGTATTGTGCTGACGAACGCCATTAAAATAACATCAAGATGATGAAGTGCTAACTCCTTCAGCAAGAACCTCTCACTTTGCAGAAGCTCTAAATAAAGAGACAGAGGGAAAACAAACAAGCAAACAAGCAAACCAGCCAAAACAAGTAGGAACATGAGAATTAAAGCCACGGCTAGCTGCACAGAAGCCAAAAATCCCTGAAACGATGATTTATAAATTTTCAGTAATACTGCTATCTGAGCACCCTCTAGTGGCTGAGAATAAACAGCTCCAGAGAAGAAGAAGAGATCCTACAGGGGAAAACTAAGCAGAAGACGGTAGTGTCTCATTGGCTTTGCTTGGACAATTAATCACTGTATGCATGTTTTCATTTGGAAGACAGGGAAATAACTCAAGAGTCAAACCCAATTTCATTATTTATCTTTTGGCATTGTGTTCCCAGCATTTCCTTAATTTTCACGTCATCTGACTGGTTAAAGACTTCTATTAATTTTAAACCATTCTACCAATTTGGTTTAAATTACTTTTCTTCGGAATGGGAGATTAGAATCAAATGAAAAAATAATAAGACAGCGTAATAATTCAGAGAAAGATATGGTGGGAACAGAAGTAAATTCTGAACTGATTTCTTATACCTGTGGCATCAAGGTATAGTTTAACTTAATTGCAGATACATACTGATTTTGGTTTGAAGACAAGGCTATTCGCTATTTTGCACCTGTATTTAACCTGAAAAAAGAGCTAAGACTGGTCTAATCTATAGTGATCATACATCACAGCTTTAGAGTTCCATATTTTTCAGGCAACATTTAAACTTAATTTTACCTATCCACAGAATATGCTTCATGTTTGCTCTTTTCCACAATTTTTTGACTTACAGTCTGTCATCAGTTGGGTTCAACATACAATATGGTGCTACAATTTTTAGTTACTCTTACTGTTACCAAAAAAAGAATAAAATTCATTCCAGATAGCATGAGACTTCTTATTCATATGGAAATCTCCACCAGACATTACTCCTGGAGACTTCACCATAGTAAAGGCACTTGTAGTAAGGAAGAGTTGAACTGGTGCTGTTAGACAGAAGTTCATCTCTTATATTCTCTTATCTCTACTACAGCTTCCCACTAACTGAGCTTCCCACACGAGGGAAAAAAATTGTTCCTTAGTATATTGCTGTTGGTTCCTATGGAAAATAAGTATGTTTTTAGGCTTATGGTTTGAGAAGAATAAATGGAAAATATGTGCTGGATGAGAAGCAGGAAAGGTAATAACTCTTCTAAATAATTAAAAAATGCAGGACAAAATAGCACTCGAAAATGGTCTTCAGTCTGGAAGGCGGAAATCTAAATTCCAGAGTATTTCAGACAGTTTGACCTGTCCTTGCTCACAGTACTGAATGCAGTCATGATGATCCATGAAAAATGCATATTCCATCTTAACCAGTCATCTACTGATGAAAAAATCGAAGTCTGAACCCCAGCAAATATGCCTAGTTACCAATTATCTTTTACTTTTTCATCTTCTCTTTACATACATGACAGAAATAATTTCTACCTTGATTATAAGATATGCAGCCAGAGGAGTAATTTAAAATCTTTGGTGGAGCATGTATTTGAGGAATACAAGCAGAAAAAAAAAATCTTCATTACAGTTAATTACAGTTCAAATGGATTTGGAAGAGAAACTACTTATATTTTAAAGGCAGCCATGAAAAATGTAATGAGAGTCAGACCCTGATCTGCACTGACCCCAGCTGGCATTGGTGTAAGCCTGCTGCCTTTGGAAGACTTTCTCTCCCTTTATATACCTCCCAGTGAGATGAGAATCAGGCCCACAGCCTACCTGCCTACCCTTGCCATGATGATGATGATAACGATAATGAAAAAATTAATGGACCTGAAGTCAGTATTAAAAATTGCTTGTACCTAATACTAATTTTCCTCATGGCTGTGAAGCCCTCTTTTTGATGAGAAGAAAAACAGAACAGTTACCAGCTGTTCACATAATGATGAACACTAATAAGGGAAGACATGCATGTTAATGAGCTGGGGGAGGGGAATCAGAAGGGGCACTCATCAGTGTGCAGCTGTAAGTGCAAATCCTTTCTCCAAGTGTTTTGAAAATCTGACATCACATTATGCTGGCAAATAGACATGAGACTGAAACCAGCCCCAGAAAAGGAAAACAGAACTTGCAAGGTCTACTTTCCACCCTGCTCAGGTGATCAGCCTGTCTTTCACCAAGCTGTTAACAATATTAGGACAGGTATTTTCACCATATGTGACATCTTCTAAAAAAATTATTATTGCAGTCACAAATGAACAGTCAAACTGAGATGACCTCATGGGTCCAGCAGAGAATAACAAGTGAAGAAAGAGATGTGTGGATCAGAGCTCGTAGGGGAACAATGATGCCCTTTATTCTCTCTGGTCTGTACATCACACAAACAAATTGAAGCTATACAACTTGCCTGCATGCAGAGTTGGTCTTCTTTCAAAGTTGTTTTAAAACCTGATGTAGTTGTTTCAGTGCAAAAGCCAGCAAAAGTCAGACCTCCCTTATTTTTAAGCTCAGCTTATTTTCATTAGGTTTGGGTCAGACAAGTAGAGACTTGTGCGGAAATGTGCTATTCAGCCCAAAGTAACCAAAGTGTGCATCTAGGCTTACAGTACTCTTACCTAACCCACATAAGTTTTGTGAAGGCAGGACCTGCTCTCATGTCCTGTAAATGCAAGATATCAGGCTACCATAGGTGCAAATTCCACACTTGTAATTCACTTCCTCTGAATTTTCTGTAAGTAGTCTGAAGAGGCAGTAGGTCCTTGGAGGAGTCCTGGCAGTTTTACCAGAAGGTACATTTGTTCAGTTTGTTCACACTGAGTGATGTTGGGAGGCTAAATCATCAAAACTGAGCAATGTGGATCTGGAGAATTAGGTCTGCTTAAAAGAAAATCATGCTCCAGAGCTGAGGATTGCTTAGTCACATCCACAGGTGTCAATTCACAGATCTATGGATTATAGTTCTACATAGCCACAAGTATGATTGCCAATATGAACAACAATGTTTAGTGCAAAACACAATAGGTGGTGTAAAACTGTATAGCTGGGTCTATGCTAATTTGCATCTAAATCTACATCTACACACTAAAAATGCTTTGGATTTTTAGATGTGTAAACAGCTCTTTACAAAAGGGTTAACATTTCATGTAGCGATGCTCACTTACTAGGTTTTTATTTCTCAGTAACAGATGTGGCACTTAAATCAGTACTACAAGTTGTTATATCAACCTCCATGTCAGGCTTAGATTGAACAGAGGCAGCCGGTGACACATTCTCTCCTGATTAGTAAGAAGATAATATTTTTCTTTTTCCTTTTTTCTTTCACTATTCCAGCTGTGTTTATACAAGAAAAACGCATGCTGCACAGCAGTCAGCACTTCTTAGAAAAACTAAGGCCAAGAACACAGAGATTCATGAAATCAGAGAAGAAATGGAAAACATGAACAAGAGAAAAATAATTTAGAAAAAATCAATTTTCTAGTAAGTTCTACTTAGTCTCACAGAACACACTGAAATGAAATGCAAAATGGGGAGTCAAATTTCATTAAGATGCAAAGGTTGCACAGTATGGAAGTCAGTGGCATCATATGAATTCATTTAATTCTGAAAAATGTTCAGAAAAGTAAGTTCAGAAAAGTAAAGGTTTCTATTGCTTTTGCAAATGTCTGTAACAGCTGAGTCTGAGAGATGCACCACTAACAGGATGAGCCTACCCAAACACAAGCATTCTATAACTTAGAGTTGAAGGCAGAGAGCACTTCAAGAGGAAAACTGATCTGATGCCAACCTGACCTGACTGACAAGTTGATCCATACCTAAGTGTTCCAACAACATTGCTAGGTTGCTCCTGTACATGCTCTCTGCAGCACACAACAGCAGTTAGAACAGGACTGGAAGAAGCTCACAGACATCTACCCTGGCTGCCTTCTTTGAGCAAGGACCTTGTACAAAACAAAAACTCAATGGGGACAGCTGCTAATCTAGCTGTTACAAATGTGCTCTCTGCCTGGAGATTTCATGACACTGACCCATGTAGAGGGAAAGTTTTCCAAATCTAATTATCTTATGCTGCACATTAGGCTCATTTCTACTTGTTTCTTCCCTCATAGATGTGACAGATAATGGGTTGCCACCCTCTTCAACACCATGTCTGCAAGCTCTATCCATGTAATCTTCTTTTTTTTAATGACTAACAAACCAAATTCGTTAGCTTGACATCCCAAGCATGTTTTCCAGTCATCTTTGCTATGGTCCTCCAGACTATTTCCAACTTCTGGCACAGAATAAGTTGTGTGGTGGGGATGCACAGAAAAAGAGGTTTCTGAAGGCCAAAGGAATGATCAGGTTGTTTAGATGAAGCTATAAATAATCAGGAAAATCACTGCCATTCACTGGGTGAAATCAGCCTTTGCAGAATTTCTAGTGCTCTTCCTATACACAGACCAAGGGCTTTCATTCTGCAGGACCATGAGGGCAGAGATGAGTAAGTCACTCTTCCAACCTGAGGAAACCCAAGGTCTCCTGTCCCCCTGACCATCAGCCAAACATGCAACTGAATTTTCAGATGTGACTTCAGTTATAAAGGTATTGAAGCCACCAGATCAGTAATAACAGACTCACTGCAAACCTTCAGTCTTCCTCTGCCTCAGCTCCCCATAACAGCCCATGTCGGGCCAGTGCAGAAATCTTTTCTGCATCTGGGAGGTATTGTGCGGGTGTGCTCCTCCAAGCCATTATGCTGATCAAAATCCCCACAGATGTGGCCATGCTGGAAATAAATTGGTCTCTACCTTTTGTGCTCCTGGTGATAGTGTTGGTGCCCTACAGGAACAAGGCAATTGTATGCCAGTGCATAGCTGCTGCATGATCACTTTTGACATGAAACAACAAGGAAAAGCACAGAAAAAAATCAGTGCAGGAGAAATTTATCCAATGGGAGTTGCAATTCTTGGCATTGGAATTTGGTCAAAATACTGCCATGTGTGCTGAAATCCTTATGGAAACTTTAACAGCCCAAAGAAATTAGGACCTTAGATCTTCATCTCTTCTGGAAAGACTGCAGCATGTATTATTGATCAGAGCCTTCAAAGACTGGGTTTGTACATCAAAGCACTAAAGCTTGTTCATTGAGTCTAAATATGTGAATAACCAACAGGATGGTCAACATGACTTCAGTAAGGGCATATTATACCTAGCAAACTTGGTGGCCTCCTCCAATGGGGTTACAGCATTGGTGGATAAGGAAATGTCATTTAATTGGGCTTGTGCCCAATTTGATACATTTGATACTTCCATGCACATCCTTGACTTTAAAATTGAGAGACCTAGATTTGACAGGAGGACCACTCAGTGCATAAGGAATTGACTGAATGGTCCCACTTAAAGAGTTGTCGTCAATGGCTCAGTGATCTGGTGGAGAGGAGTGATGATCTCTGGTGTCAGTATTAGGACCAGTTTTAATTAAAATCTTTGTCAGGGGCACAGACAGTGGGATTGGGCGCACCATTAGCAAATTGGAAAGCTCTATACGGTGGCTGACATACTGGAGGAGCCCCCAGCATATGAAAGACATGATCCTGTTGGAGCAGCTTCAGAGGAGGGCAACAGAGATTACCAGAGGGCTGCAGAACCTCTCCTGTGTGAATAAGATGAGAGATTTGGGGTTATTCAACCTGGAGAGGAGAAGGCTGTGAGAAGACTTTCAAGTGTTTAAGGGGGGGCCTCCAGGAAAGGTGGGAAGGTTTTTTTATCAGGGAGTGTAGTGACAGGGCAAGGGGGGATTGCTATGAACTGAAAGAGGGTAGGTTTAGATTAGATATCAGAAAAATTCTTTACTGTGAGGGTGGTGAGGCGCTGGCACAGGTTGCCCAGGGAAGCTGCAGCTGTCCTCTCCCTGGAAGTGTTCAAGGCCAGGTTGGATAGGGCTTTGAGCAATCTAGTCTAGTGGATGGTGTCCTTAACTATGGTAGAGGCATTGGAACTAGATGATCTTTAAGGTCTTTGCAAACCATTCCGTGACCCTCTGATTCTATGACTTGAAAATAGTAGGCAGGTGGTGTGCTTGTATTCGAAATAATAAGAGACATTTATTCAACTGTTGTCACCACTTACTGCAGCTTTTTCAGCCTCACGTTTATGCACTACCTGTAACTGTGTTGCTGTAGCAAAGATGGTGCAATGCAAATAGCATGGGAATCCCAATGATGAAAAGGATTGGTCCAAGGAACAGCATGGGATTTTTTGTGCAGGCTGCAAGATGTGAATAGGAGTCATGAGTGGGGAAAGGGAAAGTGAGGACAAAATATCTGATCTAGTTGCCTGCTAGCTGAGTACACTCCCTCCTGTGAAGGAGGGAAAAGCTAGGGACTCTGGAAGTAAAGAGGACATAAGAATATACGTTATACATTAAATCTTGAAGCAAGACTTCATTGAAATGACACTGTTAGCATCACGCAGTTAAGCATTCAACAACTGGAAACTATAGTTCTTGCATTTCTGCAACATTTGAGGGGGTTACTGCAATGTTTATAACATATTCTTCATGTTGATTTTGTATGAGATGTAGCATTGTGCTTGGCCGTGTTTGGTTTTGGTTATTATCTCCTATTCAGTGAATCAAGGGTTGGGGAGCTATTTCTCTTCTTGTTAATACTAGCATAAATTCCAAGTAACTGCATTAAACTCAGAGAGGCGTCATCATAAAGAAGCCCCCAAACCCCAAAAAACGCAAACAAACAGATGCAAGCTGGTGAAAAATGCTATTGTGAAAGCCTAAAGTGAAGACTGCCATCTTCACTTTGACAAAAAAAATGTTTTACTCTAAATGAGCCTTGTGGATTCCCAAATATGTTTTGTAAAATCATTGCTAACTGGCAGACGACTGAGTCTTTCCAACTGAAGCCAGTAGACAAAATCGTGGCACTGCAGCTGATGACAAGAGTTAGGGATTTCAAGGCTCTACACTATTTTTAACAGTGTGTAAAACAATACAAAATATGTAATTATTCAAATGAAAGATGCACAATCTGAAATATATCATGAAAATAACCAAGTATCCTGACACATGTAACATTGCTGCCATTTAGCTGGCACTATGATTACACCAACTATTAGTGCAGCTGTCACCCAAATACAAACAGCTGAATACAAACAGAGGGTAACTGCTTAGTTTAGGTGAGCAAATATGGTGAGGCTTCTAAATCAATGACAATAGAAAGATCTTCCTTGGTTAATTGCTGTGGTGCGACACCTAGTTTTGCAGGAGGATGGTGCTGTGAAAGAGGAACACATTTCTCAGTTTGGGATCATGTTGTTCCTGTAAAGTCTGACATAACCATTTTAATTTTTTCTCCAGCTTGAAGTTAGGGCATGTGTATATGTGTCTAGACTTCCGTACCAAACTGTATGAAGTTTGCATGGCCAGGTTTCTACAGCAGGGGGGTTACAGGGTGACTTCTATAAAAAGCTGCTAGAAACTTCCCCCATGTCTGACAGAGACAATGCCAGGTGGGTCCAGGATAGGCCACCACTAGCCAAGGCTAGGCCAGACAGGAATGATAGCAATGCCTCTGTGAGCACATATTTAAAAGGGGAAAAAGTTATAGTCTAGAACTAATTGCAAACAGAGAAGAGAAGAGTCAAAATATATGAGAGGAACAACTATGCAGATACCAAGGTCAGTGGAGAAGGAAAGGGAGAATGTGCTCCAGTCACTGCAGCTGAGGTTCCCCTGCAGCCCGTGGTGAAGACCATGGTGAGGAAGCTGTGCCCATGCAGCCCATGGAGGGCCATGGGGAGCCAGAGATCCACCTGCAGCCCATGGAGAGACCTATGCTGGAGCAGGTGGATGCCTGAAAGGAGGTTATGAACACGTGGGAAATCTGGGTTGGAACAGGCTCCTGGAAGGGACCTGCAGACTCAGGGAGAGAGGAGCCCATTCTACAGCAGGTTTCCTAGTAGGACTTGTGACCCTGTGGGGAACTCACACTGGAGCAGCCTGTGCCTGAGTGTCTGGATCCTGTGGAAAGAGATCCATGTTTGAGTAGCTAATGGAGAACTGTTGCCTGTAGAAGGGATTCAAATTGGAGAAGTTTGTGGAGAACTGTCTCCTGAGAGAGTGATCCCATGCCACAGTAGGGGAAGGACTCTTCTCCCTGAGCAGCAGCAGGAAAACCGAGATGAACAGACCGTAACTCCCATTCTCTGTCTCCCTGCACCATTGGGAGTAAGGAAGTAGAACCTGGGAAGGAGGGAGGGGTGGGGGGAAAGTGTTTGTGTTTTTAAGATTTTATCTTACTTCTCAGT
>JAWWMP010000093.1:46679326-46690004 GCA_035047865.1 Dendrocincla tyrannina | reverse complement strand
ATTGCTGTCACCTCTTTTTGTTCTTGTATCCCAGTCCTAGTCTTGGCCACATAATGGACAATATGTAACCAAGTCTTTCAGTAAGATAAATGAGCCTGACATGATTTCCTCCTTTGAAAGTTAAGTAAGATTTAGGCAGTTGAGTAGAGACCTTTACCAGCTTTGTAATTTGAAAACAATTGCTATTAATGAACAGCCTTCTTATGAAACACAAAACACTTCACATTCCCATTGCCTATTCTGTCAATGCAGTAAAAGGCACATGAAATGTCAAGAACTGGTTTCATTTAATCAACATTAATATTTATTTATCAGTTGAGAGATATAGCAAGAAGTGGTCTCTAGAGGACAGGTGAGGGAGGCAGCTGATGCATCCTTTTGATTCTGAAGTCTGGAATAAGACAAATATGCAGAGTGTGAGAGGAAATAACAGCAAAGAAAGAAACCCCAGCTCTATTTCTGGTGATGAGTCTCTTATTCTCAGCTTCCTTGCAAGCAATTTCAGGTGTAAAACACTTAAACCTGTTAGACTTTCTGTGGTCTTGCAAGGTCATATGGAGCTTTTAAGGTCACCCATCTTACAGGTTTCTGGGTCACAGGCTCCCAGGTCATTGGCAAAAGATATAGAGTAATGCATGTTTAGAAGAAGAAGAGAACCAACTAACACAATAAAGAAAAAAGATCAGAGATGAGGGAGGACACTCAGTTCTCCAACCCCTTGAGGACACAGCTATCTTTACAGGAGCTGACAGCATCTTGCTGACCACAGTGGCTAGTTCCAGGGGCTTTTGAATGGTCAGTGAAGCCACCCTGGTCTGGGACCCCCAAGGCCACCTGTGTCTCCAGATCTTGAGGTCAATGACTTCTCCAGAGCTTACCAGATACCCCCCACCATATTTTACATACTCGCCTCAGCATGTGATATCAGCTGCTGCAGCATTCTCAGCAAGGCTCGTATAAAGGGAACAGTAGAGGTGGGGCAGCACAGAGGTAGCATTTCATATTGACTTCAGCTGGATGAAGTCTTTCAGCCACATGTTTGCTTTCTGTTTCACTACTGGAAATGTTAGTTTGACCTGCAATCATAATGTGTTTTTACAGCCCTGTGTCCCTTATGTCTGAGGAATGTCTGAGGGTACAAATCCTGCTGGAGGCTGATTTTTGGCAGAGTAAGCTAGTCCCATGCAGGCTGGTCCATGCTGCCTATGGGAATGGGTCCCTGGAAGAAACTGCTCCCTGAAACATACCCTCGTTTGTACTGAAGAGATCTGGTCCAGAAGTGAACCATTTGGTCCCTGGCACCCTCTTATTAGATGACATTTTCAGTAAATTCCAAGATAACTAATCTATGCTATTCTATTCACATGCCCTCCTGCTTCATGCACTTAACTGGAGTGCAAAAAATGGGAAATTACTTCTCTGTGTTTTGCCACTGAAACATAGCTGTATTTTAGCACACAGTTTTGGCCCATAGATTTTCCTCATCTTGCAATTACCTTATTTGAGGGTTTCAAACTCAGGTTTTGATTTAGAATAATTCTGTGTTATCTACTGAAGCATCTTTGCTGTTAAAGTCCGGTACCATTGGACTCCAGTTTCTACATATCTTAAAGTACTATCTTCTTCCACTTTACTCAAGTAGCAGTCAAAATAAATGGACTGAAAAACCCAATACCATTACAGCTAAAAGATGATCTCATTATATATTCCTGGGATGATTCTTTTTATGTCAGCATGGAGGGAAGAAGGGTGGGAGATTCAGGACCCTTGTCAGTGTCCTTATTAAAGACTGACTTATTTTTCATTTTACAGGCAATGTTGAAAACACAAATACCAGTGGGATAAAAATTGGTTTATGTAAGTAGCAGTGGGAAAACTCTGTGGTAAACCAAAGGTGGAGCTAATCCCTTAACAGAGAAGAGTGAGTAATAGCAGCTGAGTCAGACAGAGGAAGGTTTCACTGGGAGATGGGTGAGTCCATGAGGAGCCAAGCATTTCTACTCCCATGACAGTGGTCACTATAGGCAAGGCAGGCCCTTGTGAGCAGAGAGTCCTTTGTGCGCCAGAACAATTTAGAGAAGACAAGTGAAAGGACTATTTGAATTTCTAATGAAACCTGGTCAACAGACTTTTTAACTATCTGTGTAATGAGAACTATCACTGAGCAATATATTACTGGGATTAAAAATACTCCATGTCTGTCCTAAAAAAAACCAAAAACCAAAAACCAAAAAACCCCCAAAGAAAAATCATTACTGTGCATTTCTTTAAAAAGACCAAATAACCTGTTCAAGAGTGCTATTAACCCAGAAACAGCATTATCTAGGAAAAGAGATGTATTTCCAACACTTGGCTAAGACTGTTACACTTGATAGCTCTTGTTAAAGGTATGCAACATCAGGACAGACTTTAGTATGCCATTTCTCAGGGGAGCCATTTCTCTTATAGTATGTGCATCTTGCAGGTTCAAACTGATCCCTCACTTCCCCAGCTTTCCTTAGAAGGCCACATAAATAGAGAATGAGAGGGATGTTGATTCTTTTTCCTAAACATTAATATCAAAGATGGCTAGGGAGTGCGCTGAAGGTTGCAAAGGCAAACCTCTTCATTGAACATATTCCATTTGCAACCTTTTCTCTCATGTTTTTTCTCTGGAAAGCAAAGGTGGGATCCAAAGCACTATCAGATCCCTAATTAGCTATTGTTCTTTGTTCTTCCCAATAAACTGGGAAGGGCTCATGCTCCTCCAGCAACACGTCACTGCCAAAAAGGGCATTATGTTTCCACCCTCTCACAGCCTCAGCTACTTGTGCCTGGCCCTGACTTTCTGTGACTCACTGAGTCCTTTGCTAAACTGAACTGTCTCTGTAGCTTGGCAGGGGTTGATGGGACAGGTTTGCCAGCTGAGTGGCATGGAGGAGGGTCAGTCATACTGGAGAAGCCAGAAGGGGAAGAGGAGGACATGAGCGGTGTGACTCCAGGCTCAGTCACTAGCATGCCCTGAACATCTCAGCAGAGCAGACTAAACCCCCTCTTTTCCTGGCTTATTTAAGAAGAGAAGTTACTAGCTTTAGGCCCTCCCTCCACCATCATGAAGTGATGATGATGAAATGAACACAATTTATCTGCTGGCTTCATTTGCTGGTGTGTTTGTGTAGGCTCCCAGCATCTCACCTTGGGTGGTTTGAGGTCTCTGTGCTCCCTGGCAGAGTCCTGGCACTCACCTACCTTGACACTGCACTGCTCTTGAGGGTTTTCTGATCTCAGGGGAAAGAGCAAAAGGGTGAAAATAACTCATGATAGATTCCAGTCAGATGTTCCCTTCTAAACACAGGCTTGACAAATAATGCTCTATCAACATCAATGCGCATCAGTGTCCATATTGTTCAGTCTTGCATTTGGGAGTGCTTTCCAATTAAAAGCAAACCGCTGAAAGAGACTTTCAAATTTGTTTCATTGAAGAAGGAGAATTGAAGGGAAGCTACTTGAGATCTGACAATAGCTGAAGTGATTTGTAAGCATGAAGCATGCAAGATAACATTTAATTAACAGCGGCAAAAATAGAACATCATTTTGAATTTGCGCAAGTTCTCTTGTTCTACATATGAGCAATGCCCTTTCTTTAAGTTTCTCTTCTCAGAAAACTGTATTAACCCTCCATTCCTGTAAATGATATGCCAGTCACAGGTTGGGCAGCACTTCCTCTCCTTTTTTCAAAGATTTCAATACTTACTTGTAAGGTTTGACCCAGACAGTGTTTTCCAGAAAATCTCAATCTGGAATCTTTTTCCCTGAAGTGGGGAAAGTGACTGTTTTTACAGTATATATTACATATAAATCCTTGTATCTATTATGGCTGTGCAGAAACGTGCTTGTAAACTGCTGCCTGAATTTGAAATGTTTCCATGGCTTAACCAAGTATTATGTCCAGAGCACATGGAGAAACTGGGATGACTGCAACTCAGGTGGCAGTCCTGAGTCCCCTGGTCACCAGAGCCAAACAAACAGGTCTTTAGTACCAGTCATCTGGTCCATTTTGGCTGCCTGTTTCCAGGTAGGCTTGAACTGCAGTTCCCAGACACTGTTTCTGCTGACTGGTGAGAGGGCCCTGACACAGCAGATAACTTCAGTTATATAGATGTTGTAATGAGACTGATCTTTAGAAGGTCTTGGCTTGGAGCAGACCTCCCAGCCCCATTGTTTTTCCAGCGGTCACTACAGATGGGAAGCCCTTTGCTACATCCTCTGCTGAGCACATCGTGCGATGGTATCACTGTTCGCATTCAGTTCCCATCCTGCATCCAAGAGTCAGTGTTGAGATGACAAAAACCACTGAAATGGTTTTTAGGTTTGCAGCAGAACCCTCTCCAACTCCTCTGGCAGGTTGCCTCTCCCTTTGCAGTGAAGCTGGGCAGAATGCTGCTCCCAAGGACACCACTGCTGTGCACCTCCCTTCAGACTCTGTGATGTTACACTGATGACAGAGTGGCAGCTGCCTAGTGGGACTTGTAGTGTTGGACAGGGTGCCTACCTTATTCATTGGTCCTCAAATTCCCTTGTGATGGAGAGGGTGTTTTAGAGTTAGGAAACAATTGAAGGGACCATATAATGCTGAGTAGCCAGGTTATGACCTTTCTATCCATTAGAAACTCCACTTTTCACTGGCTAAGGCCTTGAGCAACTTGGGGCAACTATGGAGCAAGCACCCAAATGAACTGTTGAGGTCCTCTCCAGACAAAACATTTCTGAGGAGCTGGGGACAGCAGTGAGCACACAGCACACTGGCATTTGAACTCATTTAGTTTTACTCCAGTTTTGAGTTTTGCAAACTTACACCATACAATACTATACCCCTGTAAATTAGAAAACATAAAATAAACCATATCCCAATATGAAAAATAGCAGTAATTAGTAGTAACAGTAAGTTGTATAAGAATTAGTAGTTAACCCACTAATAATCAATAACTAATTATGCATGGCAATTAATCAATTCTGCAAGAAACATGAATGTATGTGGAATCTATTTGTGTGATCCTATTACTCAGAGTTAAGTTGTGCTCCAGTGTTTGTGACAGTTGTTTAAAAGTCACTGGCAGAACTGATGGCTTTTCAGTGAATGGGGTCCCCTCTCTCTATGTAGTAATATAATTGTATCTCTAAGTTAAGATGAGCCAGCTTGTCCTTTTCCAATTGATTTTCCTTTTGCATTTGATGCAATTCAGGCTCCAAAGTCTACTTGACTTTGATGTGTCCTCTGTAAAGTATGCAAATACACACTTGTCAGAACTTTCCCCTCCCGCTCCAGTTTTCCTTACTAAGACATTAAGAAAAGTTGTCCAAAACAGCCAAGAGGTGGGAACAAACTCTGATGGATCCTGTTCCTCAATTAAGTTGGTTTTGCTTAAGAACAAGTCACATCTGCTGGGACAAATCCCCCAGGATTCAGTCTAGCTCATTCTTCATTTTAGATTAGATCATCTAAACAGCATTCCCACTGAATCCTCAGTTCCCCAGAAAATTGTACCATCCGCTGCCTCTAGAGACTGACAGCTCAGATGGGCTGAGAGTGAGCAGCTTTCTTTTTTTTGTAGTTTTCATTATCTGTGTTCAATCCAACCAAATTATGATAGCTCACAGAGAGCAATTTCCATGTTTTGTGAAGAATCTATTTCTAACATTAAAAATATCATATTTGGACAGGTAGGGCTGATATTGGTGTAGTGACATATGGATCAGCCAAAAGCAATCTCCTTCCAAAGATAGCTACATTTTGATGTAATGAGATGATAAGTGTGGGTGTCAGCTGCATTAAGAATGGACTTTATTATGCAGGAATGGCTTTGTAAAGCTTTCCAGATTTACTTCTTTCCTGCTTCTTATTTTGAGGATCCAACTCTTCCTGCCTCTAAGCAGGTCTTTTCTATTTTTCGTCATCTCCTCTACTTAAAGGAACCTAATGTACTTTAACAGAAGACTTTTTTTCACCAATAATACTAGGAACACTGCTTCTTCCTAAAGCTTCAGCTCAACTTGGGAGCTTGCAGCAGCATGAAGATAAAGGATCTTTTGTACAATAAGAAATTGCCTACACATTCCCAAAGGTGAGGCTGGAGCTTGACTGATTAAACAGTCAGAGACCCCATGTGGTTATCACTTCATTTAGGGCATTTCATTTTGGCTTCCAATTAACTGTTATATCTAGCAGGACTTGAAGGAGTGTTTACTGTAACTCACATTGAATTATAGCTGAGTAAGAAGCATATGTTATCACTCTCTTTTGCCTTGCAAAAAGGCCAGATTTCCAAACCAAAATATTTTTGAGAGAAACCAGAAACTTGGCTCTGTGTTTGGACCTCCTCCAAAAGGTGATCACTTTAATGCTTAGTTTACTACAAGCACCTAAATTTGAGGTAAATTGAAACCAAGAGCTACTTAGAGATGTTGCTAATTTTGTCATGTCTTGTAGTATTCTCACAGAAACTACAGCAAAGTGCTTTCAATCCACTTGTGCTATCTGCTTGAGCCCACAAAACTCATCTGCAGAATATCTTGTAAATACAGACCTCCTAATTCGAAAGCTTCTGAAACCTCTCCAACCAGCCTAGGTTTAAATTGTATCCCCTGCACACTCAGCTCCATACTGAAGGGCTTTTTGGGATCTATGGAATCCACGTGCAGCTACTTCTGATATCAGCAGGTGCCTGGTTTGGTTTGCACTAGGTGGCAGCTGCACACTGGGGAGGTGCAATTCTCCACCTGCTGCTGGGCCACGAACCTCCTGTGGCCTCACACCACTAGAAGGACTTTTGGACTGAAGGCAACCTGGTGGGATCAGCTGAGACTCTGATCAGCTCTGACATCTGAACAAGCTGCCAGAAGGAGTCATCACCACCCAGCTTTTGTATCTGAGTTCATCCAGTTCCACTGTGCTGTAGGTATTTGCCAGTACCTGTCAGTTAATTAAAGAGTTTTGCAAAGGCAGAGTAATTGTTCTCCAGGCAAATTATTATGGTTTTTTACCATCTGCCATTGTGATGATTCTGTAATTTTTGCTTTTATTGTGTGATAAGTACTCAGTCATCCCCTCCACTATTGCCTCAGATTTCTTTAATAACTGAGCTTTATATAACATTTTATTTAAATACATGCCAGTGCCTGCCTGTGCCTGCCTGTGCCCAAGGTATGTGCAGTGGCCACTGGGCCCTGGTGGCCCTACTGAATGACAGAGCAGCTTCTGCTGCTCTCCTCCACAAAGAAGAGCCCTCCCCTAGGAATGGGAAGCATAACAGGGCAGGAGGGCAGAAGGCTCAACCTGGACATCTCATGAAGAAGAAGAGCTAAGTCCATCCTCACCTGACAACAGTTTACTCAGAGTCCTGGGAGCTGTGGGGAGCAGGAGTCTGTAATGCTGTGGTCCTCCTCCATGAGGCTCCAGGAGTCTGAGCAAGTCAGAGCCAGGAATGGGACCACAGGGAAGGAGGGAAGCTGTGGTTCTGGTGCCATGAGCTTAAAATTCAAAAGATGTTTCTCTTCCAGCTTTGGAGGAGGTGTCAGCAATCAGCCATTTCTCATATGCCTTCCCTTGTAGGCCCTTCACCATCCTATTGGCTCTCCTTTGGCCACTCTCTAACAGCCTCATGTCTGGTTTTGCAGTGCCCCAAACTGCCCACAATATTCAAGGTGAGGCTGCCCCAGTGCAGAGCAGAGCGGGACAATCCCCTCCCTTGACTGGCTGGTGATGTTTTGTTTGATGCCTCCCAGGACAGGGTTGTCCCTCCTGGCTGCCAGGGCACAGTGGGTGCCACAGTGGTGGGACATCAGTGAGCAATGTGCTCATTATGAAGCATCATGTGTTTGACCTGAAGGACATACTTGGGGTCTAAAAAATGCTGTGTGAGTCCCGATGAGGAACACTGAGTACCAGTGTATAGATAAAAAGCAAATTTTGGTTATAAATCTGCTTGCTTTCCTGTTGAGGGGCAAAGTTATAAAAAACCCAACTATTAGTCAACACTGTAATTGATGGTTTGATGGTAATTTGCAGCAGCACGGTACCATGAATATCAATTTTATTCAAAAGAACAGATAATGAAAACTTTTCATTTTGTAGTGACTCACGTGTAATACACTGCATTTCCTTTAATAGGAAATGATGTGCGTACAAAATCCATAGTTGCTATGATTAGTTGTTGCTGATCTTTAAAGATAAGAAGCAAAGTGAGGAAAAAAAGTGAAAACTGTGTCAATTTATCACCAAGAAAGTTACTCAGATACCAGAAGTAATGAGTCTCTGAATAAAAATGACTATAATGAATCACTTCCTTGAAGTATAATTTAGCTGTGTTTATAACTGAGTAAGTACAGCTTCGAAGTCCTAAGAAGTGTGCACTTCATGAAGGCAAGTAAAATTTCTTAGAGCCATTAAAAATTAGTTTGGTCTCTGTAACGTTATTGGTGCTACATATATTCTGGTGCCGGATAATGGAGTTCAGTGCCTTTTGTGCCTACCCTATGTGGAAAAAATAACGTAGTCCCTGCAGATAGTATAAAATCTATTTGGCATGTGAAGCTAGTGCAGTGTGATGGCACTGAAAATGTACTTTGAATTGGCAGGAGTAGACATTAAGTGGGAAGCAGGTTATACAATCAAGCACCTAATGTGTTCTGCAAATCTATTTTCTTTACTATTCTGTTCCAGGCAACCCCTTCCTAAATAATGATCAAAACAGAGAAAAGAGGGCATGATTTCATAGACTCAATGCTAGCAGAGCAGATGTTTGGGAGGCGTTTTATAAATTGTTTGGACTGCCATTCAGAAAGACCAGACTTGTATTGCTCTGAGTGCTTATTTTTCATTGTCAGTGGTGAAAAATAAAAATCAACATAACTTTAGCAGAAAAACTCTAACATCAAAAAATTATTGTGTATTATAATATGGAGTTTTACATTACTGCCAATAAATCTAAGATTTTTCTGTCACTGCTTTAAGAAGAAAGAATCTAATTTTGGGAATGGATGGTTACTTCACAGAGCATGAAATCAGTGTAACATCTCACTACCACGTGCCATTCTAAGTTACAATTCTTCTGCTGCGTTTTTACCTCCAAAGACAGAAATAAATAGAATCAAAGAATTATATCATATTCTGAGTTGGGAGGGACCCAGAACGATCAAAGCCCATGTCCTGGCCCTGCACAGGACCACCTCCAAGAATCACACTATGTGCCTGCGCATGTCATTTAAACACTTCTTGAACTCTACCAGGCTTGGTGCAGTGACCGCTTCCCTGGGGGAGCCTGTTCCAGTGCCCACCCACCCTATAGTTGATGAACCTTTTCCTAAGGTCCAATCTGAAACACCCCTGACACAGCTTCATGCTGTTACCTCAAATCCTGTCACTGGTCACCAGAGAGAAGAGATCAGTGTCTGCCCCTCCACTTCCCCTCATAGGGAAGCTGTAAACTGCAATGAGGTCTCTTCTCCAGGCTGAACAAATGAAATGCACTCCTCAAGGCCTTTCATCATCTTTGTTGCCCTCCTTTGGACATTCTCTCAGAGCTTAGTATCTTTCTTACATTGCAGTTCCCAAAACTGCCCACAATATCCAAGGTGAGGCTGCCCCAGTGCAGAGCAGAGCAGGACAATCCCCTCCCTTGACATGCTGATGGTGCTTTGCCTGATGCCCTCCAGGACAGGGTTGTCCCTCCTGGCTGCCAGGGCACTGCTGACTCTGATTCAACTTGCCATTGACCAGGACCCCCAGGGCTCTTTCTGGGGTGCTGTTCTCCAGCCTCTCATTGCCCAGTCTGTACGAACATCCAGGGTTGCCCTGTACAAGATGCAGAATCCAGCACTTGGCTTTGTTAAGCTTCACACAGTTAGTGATTGCCCATCTCTCTCACTCACTGAGGTCTCTCTGCAGGGCTCTCTGCCCTCAGGGGACTGAACAATTCCTTCTAATTCAGCCTCACAGGTCCAACTTTGATAAAAGATATCTAATGCACCTTTACTTATTGACAGTACCCCTTAATTTCTGAGCAGTTTTTTTCTCTTAAAAATCCCAAAGAACTTGAAGTCTTTATCTGTTCCTGTATCAAGTCCTATTTTACAAGGCTCTTGGCATATGCTCTGTGATGGTGGGTCCCATAACAATGTTCTCCTTTCCACTGCCAGAAAACTCTTGACAAACAGTTTTCAGATGACTGATTGTTTCAAATGTCTGGGGTCACTTCTGTAGGGACAAATAAGCTATATTTTTTTTTTGTCCTAGTACTTCCAGAGTATTTCTATCTTCTCTTCTGGACAATTTTAGCAACAAAGTCCTAGATAGCACTCTCTAATAAATTTCTGCAGTTTTTATTATTTTATTTCATTTATACCTGGTATAGATGGAAAAAAACTCCCAGCATTTAAGTTTAATATTTATTGCATGCTTTGAAGGAGAAGACTTTCCATTGTGAAAGCTTAATTGAAGTCGCAAATGCAGCTTCCTTCCTGGCAACTATCTACATTATTTTTTTCTGTACAGCCCCCCGCTGAATTTCAAAGTTAAAGAAGAGGGCAGACATAGGGCTACCACTTCTTTTGTCATTGTTTTTTTTCTTCCTCCAAAAGGTAGCCTTGTTAGGAAATTAAGATTCCCTAGTATTTTCTTCCTTCGTCATGACAAAATACACTT
>JAWWMP010000093.1:46665860-46676693 GCA_035047865.1 Dendrocincla tyrannina | reverse complement strand
GGTTTAGATTAGATGCTAGGAAAAATTCTTTACTGTGAGGATGGTGAGGCACTGGAAGTAGGGTTGTTCAGAGAAGCTGGGGATGCCCTCTCCCTGGAAGTGTTCAAGGCCAGGCTGGACAGAGCTCTGAGAAACCTAGTCTAGTGAAAGCTGTCCTGTGTCTGGCAGGGAGTTTGGAACTAGATGACCTTTAAGGTCCCTTCCACCCCAGGCCGTTCTAGGATTCTAGGATTCAATGTCTCTGGTGCTAGGTGGCCACATCAGCACTGCCAGCAGAACCCAGAAAACCCACAGTGAGTTGCACATGGAGGGAGCTGGGATGTAGTGGCCAAGGACACCCCCACTCAAGACCTGAGTCAGGGCTGCTCCCTGTCTCAGGGTAGCCAGCAGCAGTTTTATCTGATTTCTTTGGAACAAAGTGAAACATTCCCATATTCCCTGCTTTTTCCATAAAAATTATGCATATCCACCTGCAGGGTGGATATGCTCCCCTGAGTCTGACCAGTCTGCCAAACACATCCCTGTGTTCATGAGTCAGTCACAAAAATTGAGATTCCAAAACCCAAAAGAGGGAGAGGAGAGTCTGAAGCATTCTGTAGTTTTCACACACTTCAGTCAGGGGGATTAACAGCAGAGCTGCTGAATAATCAAGGCACTTAATTTTGGGTGAATGACTGTGAGACTAAGAGCCATCAATCATAGTGGGAGATTTCAGGAATGCAGCTGGATTAATTAGGTTTGAACACTAACTGAGCACCAGAGGAGGAATAGTTTGCTCCCATTAATGCCAGGTATCACTCCCAGAAAACACACCTTTTTCAGTCCTTGTGCCTCACTCTGAGCTGGGGCACAGCTTTGGTCCTCTGCTGTGCTTGTGCTTCCTAGAGCTCATCAGGCTAACATTCCTCTTCTGGTTCACCAAAGGCCTAGAGAAAATTAATCTATATTTGTGTATCTTTTTCTCCATGTGCCAACAGGACACCTGACGAAAAAATCTACAACAAGCAAGGTGCCAGTAAGTGTATTGCTGGAACTTATTCCATGTGGAGGTGTAAGCAACCTTGAAACCCCAAATTTCTGCCTGTAATAGTCCATAGTTTTACAGTAACATGTGTTCAAAATTTTAATTTCCAGAAAACTGCACATGATTTAGGAAGTTTAACCAGAAGGTTAAAAGATCTCTTCAGAAAATGTACAACATAATAATTCTCTGCCAACTCTTTGAATGTATTTATTTATGTTTGGATTTGTGTAAGGAAGTCTCATGCTATAAATTTTTATTAAAAACATGTCATTAGAAATAAATAATACATTTATAGTCATAAATAAACCAGTAGTTTTTACACACACTAATGTTGGGCTTCTTACAAAACTGGAAGTATATTTCACCATCTAATTTTTTTGTTCATATCTGATATAAAAGGATAAATCTGCTGCATGAAGTTTATACTTATTGTGGGTTTCATATGTCCTCAGACTAGGGTTTGTGCCTGTTTTCCTAATAATATTTATATAGGAAACATATGCTTCTATTCTTGATATTGATTTTGGATGCGGTAAATGAGCTTAAATACTGCAGAAAGAACACGATAATAACAAAGATTAATATATTTGTTGCTTTTTCCTGCTTGCTCATGGGAATGACTGATTGGTATGAAAAAAGAAATATGCTTATAGAAAGGCTCAGTAATATCAGCTGGTTAAAGGAAAAAATACATTATTTTAATCCCCATAACCTTATTTTCATTAGCTATCTGAAAATGAGTGGCCTGGTTTCTCAGATACTAGGAAAGCAGAATTCCTCAATGCTGTTCTCCTTTCTCATTTCTGTTTCCTGCAGATCCAGTTGATGGTACTCAAATGTCACACGGTTGATGTGCTTGCCACTGGAGACCATTCGCAGCACTGTGTTGTCACAGCCAATCTTCATTTGGGCTAATTAGGGAAGGGAGATATAAAGACACACTTATATGAGAGAGAGAGAGGGAAAAGAGAAATATAAGTTGGAAATTATAAAGCACTGATACATGCAATTTTGGAAGTACAATAAATTTGTTTGTAGTAATGACCTGCCAGTCATGATATTGCAGATTAATTTTTGTATTTGTCAGTTTTGCTTTACAATGCTTGGGTATTTAAACAAGCATTGTAACCTTCACTCATGCAAATGCTTCTCCACATCTATGTGCTACTGTTAAATACCATGAGTGTTGGGAAGGGATGATAGCACTATATCCCAGAGGTAACCAAAATTAACAGCATTGAAGTGTTTCTGTTAGAGGGATGAGCGGGTTTGTGCATAAAGATGTTCTCCAAAATAACAAAGGCATGTGAGTGTCCCAACAGGACAACTCAAATGACAGTGCTCAGCATATGGACTCTGAAGGAAATCAAATGTATCACTCACCACTGCTTTAGATGAGCCATTTGTGTGAGGGTTTGGCCTTTTTCATTTGGGGAACTTGGGGCACCCTCCTCACTGAGGAAAAATCTAATATGTCATTGCAAGAACAGGGGCTGCTGAGGTGGAATTTCACTTCCTTCACACCACTGGGAAAACACATTTTAATCTCATCCCAGTGCTCACTATTTGCTCAGCACCAACATGTGCCAGTTAAATCTTTGAATAGTGCCTGGACTGTTAATTGTAGTGTGATGAAAGGCAAGGGAGATCATAGGGGCCAAGTAGCAGGCATGTTCCTGATCTCCAAGTCTGTGAAAATGCCACTTTTGTGATGCCCCTGTTGATAGTCGTGAAGTACGATGTGTATGCCACAGGTAGTCTGTCACATGACTGCCACACTTTGTAGTCTGCTACTGAATATTAGGGAAACAGGGAATTCTTATATTCATGGGGAGAAAGAAGTCACTAACCTGTCATGATAGTGAAACAGGTTCAGAGCCCTACCCAGGGTTCAAAGCAGAGAATGGGAGCTCTGAGGCTTTTGGGGCATGTGTTATACATGCAGGAGAAAGGGAGGCTTTGCAAACACTGAGTTAGCAGGAGAAAAGCTCCTTAAATGAGAATGTAAATACTTTCCCCCTGTTTGTTGTGAATCTTCAGAATCATTTATGTGCCAACGTTCTAATAATCATATTTGTTATAGGCAAGGATTTTAAAAACGTATATAATTTAACCTTCTTATAATGATTACTACAGGGGCAAGGCAGTCATGATAACAAACAGCCAAACCATGGACTTGAATGAGAGCTTTACCTCTCATGTTCTGCTAGAAGAGGAGTTCACAGTTTAGCAGGAAATTCAGGGTGGAATGTGGGGAGCGGGGCTGCATCTACATATCTTTTTCTGGTTACTTATTTTATCATGTGAAGGTAGCTGGAAGGAGTTCTTACCAGATCCATGAAAAGAGTGACAGAGATCAGCTAGTGGAAACATCTTGGATGGGTCTAAGCCAGCTCCTCCTAGAAGCTCTACAAAGTCTCCCACTCCGGCACAGCCTGCTGATGGTTTCTAAAAGGGCAGAGGCCAAAAGTTATTTATAATTTATCTTCAAAATGTAGCAGTTCTCTAAACATCATTGCAGCCAACAGTGGGTTTTAGAAATCCCCTTTGCTCAAACCTGTGTGGAATCAGTTTCTCATCCTGAGCAATAATATTTTGATTTGATACGAGTAAGTTCATTTCCTTAACAGATTACAAAGAAAGATCTAAGTAGGCTCTCGAAATTACTAACAAGTAGTTTAGGTGTTAATTCAACTGCGTTTAGTGCAGACCAGCAATCTGATTCTGGATGTAATGAAATTAATGCAGGAATGGGCTGCGTGTGTACTTACACTCAGCTGGCAGACAGGAACTTCAGTTCCACTGTACCACACTTACACCTAAGCAATAAGTGTTCCTAAAATGCACCATTATGGCAAAGTTTAACTAAAACAGGCATTAATCAAAAATGTAGTTTTATATGAAAACAAGGGCTTACTGTATATTAGACCCACAGGTACTCTTTTCCTGAAACTAATATGTGTTTGCCAAAAACATCTTGTGTGGTCAGCTTGAGCACCTTTGGGCTGTCATGCCACTGTTTAGGTGCCTGATTTCTTTACCTTTCTTTGCTGTTGTCCCATTTCTGCTAACTTCTGAATAAGTCAACTAACTCACTAGCCCGTCTGTTAAAGTCTGGTTTGCTCATACATCGGCAGTCCCTATGAAGGACCTAGGCTGCCAGACTCACTGGTAGGAGAAAACAAAATTTCTTGCACTTTTCTTCTTGATATTTTGGAAGTGGTACCTTCTTAGACCTCTCAGGCAGAGGGTGTCACCAACACCTCTTGTCTTCTCCTGTCTGTTGTTCCCCAAGAACCAACTACTGTGGCCAAACCCCGAATCAGAACAGATGGAGCAGAGGATGCTCAGTGTGCTGAGCAGACAATCAGTTCTGAGCATGTTTGCATTTTCTCCATGCTAATACATTACTATTTAATTTGTGTCTGCTTTCTCTCTTTAGAGTGGTTGCTGCTTTTATTAGTTTAAATACAGACACATTCTTTTCTTTATAATGAAATTCTTACCCTTTGTTAGGCAAGCAATAGTCACATGCATTAATGATACTTTGCATAATTTGATTGCCACTGCAACATTACAGAGACAATAGCGACAGAGACAGATCCAGCTCTCATCTCTGGGGGAAACCAGAGCCCTCAGCGTGCATGCAAGTGGTCCAGAGCACAGATCCCTTAGCAGCCAGTACCACAGGCTATCTCTGCTTCACCATTTCCCTCTCCTGTGCCCAGAAAACCTGCACTTGATAGTAGTTTATTAGGAAATAAAGAACTCACCTTTAAAAAGAGGCCATTTAAATGTCCCAGGATAAGATCAGATATTTTTATCACCACTGGGTAGATTATGGAGAAGCTGCAGTTTCTGTGCTGATGAGGAATGACCATGGTAAACCTCCCTGAGGGAGTCTGAGAGATGACATTGCAAGCTGGGACACAGGAGAAGGTACAAGAGTTATTTGTGCAGTCATCACTGCATGAAGCAAAATGATGTATTTCCAGTACCAAAAAAAGAGATTATTTAATTACCGAGAGTTACAACCAAATGCTGAAAATTATGCATGTGGCGTTTTCTGGGGTTCTTGCATAGCATTTGTTCCTTAAAAATTCCCTCCCCATGGTATACTGTGTAGCATGAGGTCTGGCAGAACTTGAGGGTGAAGCAGTCAAAGGGAGAGCTCACACCCCCACTCCATACATCAGGGGTTCATGCTGTCAAGACCTCATACAGTTTTCCACTTTGAAGGAGACTAAACATGGGTGGAGGGCTTTTATTTAGCTTTGACATTTGCTTGCCTGATATTGCCAGCAATCCCCTAACTCCAATTCTGTTAGTCTTAACTGGAGTTTCTTGCCCTGCAAAATATTTCATTGAAATGAAAGCAGAAATTTATTTTAGGTTCAAACTTAGAGAGTTCAGGTAAGGGAATAACTTAGCATCTATGTATGCAGCCCAAGGGATTCTTGGCACAGTCCTGGGTGTCTGCAGCTACTTCAGCAGGACAGTCAAGGACACCAATGACTTCATAATAATCACATTCATGAGCACGAAGCTGCAGTGGAGTGGGGACCCAGCTTGTAGGCTCATGTCTGAGTAACCTGGATTAAGGACAGGGCAGCAGTGCTGTTACCTTTTGTCTTTTTTTCTTCACTTTGCATAGTGAAGAAAATAAATCAGACTGCCCTGAACAGCAACTGCTAACTGTCCTGTCCTTCTTTCAAAAACAGTGCAAGTGAGGCACTGGAACGGGTTGCCCAGGCAAGTTGTGGGTGTCCCACTGATGGAAGAGTTAAAGGCCAGGTGAATAGGGCCCTGGACAGCCTAGTCTCGTGGGTGGCACCCCTGGCTGTGGGCAAGGGTTGTTGGAACAAGATGGTTTTTAAGGTCTCTTTCAACTCAAGCTGTTCTATTATTCTACAATTGTTTGTGCCTTGCCAGCTCACAGGCTTGGGGAACTTGCAAATAAATCCTTGAGATCATATATTACTCATAACCATCACACAACTATTCAATATGCTGTTTTTACTGTTGAAATTTTTACCTTCTTGTTCACCCATATCTAGAAATTGCTGAGATTATACTCTCCCAATATTAGATTGGGAGAGATCTTATTTGAAAGAAAGAGCCTTATGGTCCTGCATATTGAAGCCATGCCTGATACACACTGAGCCTGGGTCAAATTTGCAGGCATGCACACATGCATGGCTCTGGTGTCCTTAATGAAGGTGAGTCAGTGCAGATAATGACAGTGAGAGAATTCAGTGCAAAGCAATACATTCATTTTGCTTCCAACCCAAAATGTAAGCCTCTTTGATGATGTAAAATGCAGACTTACGAAAAAGATTTGTGTTTTTCTTGATTGTGACAGTAAATCCATTGCCTGGCTGGTGAATCCTGAAGAAGATCATCGCCACATTCTGTGATGACCTGATACTCCTCTGAATGTTCCCGCTTTCACAAAAGTCTACGTATCTTTGAGAAGTGGTGAGGGGATGGTCCAAGGAACTTGGAAATTTCTCTCCTTTGAGTATCCAGCCATCAAATACCTACAGTGGGTCAATAATTGAAACCAAGGCTTATTGCTCTGTTAGCAGAGAACAGGAACAAGAATTATGACAGACATTCTTATTTTGATGCCAGATGGCCTCTTCAAAGCCACAATTTGAAAACAAAAATTCTTTGTACTTATTGATTTTATAGTGTTTGACTAATTAATCATGTTTCAATTGGTATTTATGAAGGGCATGCATATAACTATAAATGCTTTCTTTATTTCCTTCAGGTGACAATTTTAGTGATTTTTTTTTTTTTGGAGGGAAGTATCTCTTTTTACTTCAGTATCATCATGATTTTTTATCTCTTACTATTGCAATTTCTTTGTTACTATGAAATTTTTTTGACCAGCTTGATTTGGAAGCCACAAGAAATACAAGTCACCCTCTCAAACTCTAGGCATATTTCTACTGATCTGGCCTGTAACTTTCCCCCATCCATGTTTTACAGCTTGTCATTAATTGTCCCAGAGAACACAATAAAACTTTGGGGAGGAATTATTGGCAGAGGTATTATTCTTGCCAGCATCTGCTCTTTCACTTCATCCTAACCATTAGAAAGCAGAACAAATGTGGCATATTTGGCTGGACCTTAAGCATTGACCTCTACAAATCTTTCTTTCATGACAAAATAGTAGAGATTTCCCTTCACCATCTTCAGAGAAATGTGTTAGAAGTACAAATATGTCTCAGTTCTAGCAAAGCTACACAGCTGCCTGCCTTGCTATTTCAATTCCCTCCAGTAATTCCTTTTATGTTCCAGTCAATAGATCCAAAATTCAAGAACTGGATACTGCCATTGCTTCAGTTAGTAATCCTAATGTGAGTGTGTCAAACTTCCTGATGAAAAAGCCTGGGGATTCATCTTTACACTTGTCAGCACTGTAAATTTCTGAAGTAATGAGATGCAGGGGCTTAAGTCACACCAGGGAAAAGCTGCCCGTACAAATACAGTAGTACAACATAAAAATTTGGGACACCATGACCAAAGAAAGGAAACCTCTATAAAGTGCCAAAAATTTCTCAGTATTTTTCTAGCCTCCATGAGTGACCATAAGTCCACGTACAAGAGCCTTGGACCTCCAAGAGGCTGAAATCAGCCTTGCTGTAGCCATGTGGGGAGACGGGCAGGATTCCGCAGGATAAAGTGAGCAGGGGGACAGTACCTTTCCAAGAGCTGAAGACAAGTAAAGGGCTAAAGGACAACTTTCCTACTCCTCCTCCCCCTCCCTGGAGCTTAGCTTGCCACTGTGTGGGATGGGGCCTATGCTGTGTCTGGCCACAGCAGCACAAAGGACAAAGTGCAAGGCGAGGGGAGCAGCCAGGGACCGTCGAGCCTTCCCTTCTCTCACGGACCGAGTTCAGATCTCGGTCAACTCTCCTGCATGTGAGAAAAATGCACTGGTAGAGTTTTTTGATACTGTGACTCATGAGCCTCTTTCTGTTCAGAGACAAAGTCCTGAAAAGCTCTCTCAGGGAAATTGTAAAGAAAGCCTGCAATGATCTGTTCACTAATAATCTGATGCTAAGTGACCTGCAAGCAGAGGTCCCAGAGCAGTAAGGGCTGTTCAGAGAGCTGTATCATTATCTGCAAGGCTTGTGTCATTCACAGTGCAATGAGAAAGCCCTCCTAACAGGGCTGGCAGGCTTGGCTTGTCCTGAACACACTCAGGAAAAGTTTATGGAAAAGTTCAGAAGAGCCTGTGCTGCAGTTTGGAGAGGGATCCTCATTCTGCATCCGACTTTGCTTTAGCAGGGTGGTGCTGAGTGGCCACACACTCAGAGTGCCTCAGGGAGGAGAAAATGCCATCCCAGGAATAGTTGCATTATGAAAGCCTGTTCTACACACACAAACACACACGTTCACCTACCCCTTGCACACAGCAAACATCCACAAGTCAGATGAGAGCAGGGGAGGGGATGCACAGAGAGACTTGCATATTCTTACCTTCAGGAAGTCACCCCCTTGGCAGTCGATGTTCACAAAGTTGTACTCTATTGTGATGAGCTCCTCGGGCTCCCCGATGAAGAATGTTGCGCAGTGCAGCTGTGGTTGGTCTGCGGTGAAGGTGAACTGCCCCTCTATACTTAGCATGTCAATACACCCTGGGGAAGCAGGGACACGGGGCTGCTGCCTCTGCTTGCTCCAGGGGGGCACCCAGTGCCGGTTCCCACAGTGCAGGGAAGGAGAGGGATAGGAGAGACCCTCCCGCACTGAGACCTAGCTTGCAGTGAGGACAGGGAGAGCCAGCTGAAGTAATTATGAGACTGCTGAGCATCAGAGGATAAATAGTAACTCACATGAGCACAAGCAAACGACAGGGGGATGCAGGGGAATGGCATGTCAAAGCAACTCTGAGCAGAAAACCCTGTGTATCTATGTGCACAAGTGCACAAACACTCTATCTTTTAGATTTCTCTCTAATCACAGCTGTTACACCTGCTCCATCTCTTGGCAATGTGACCCTGCCCAGGGACATGGGTGTATAATCCTCATCCTCCTCCCAATAGCTGGGACCATCAGCTGTGAGCCCCAACCCTCTGCCTCAACTACAGGTTTTTTTGGGTTTTAATATTTTGTCTTTCTCCTCCCTGGCCTTGAAAAAAGCTCCTGCAGCTCTGTCACTCCCAATTAGCCCCTTTCCATTCCCCAAGCCCTGACGTCCCTCCAGGACTCTCCCACCTACCAATGGTCCCTACCAGAGCACCAAAGAAACTCACGGAGCGACCGCCGGTAGATCTGTCCTGCAGACAGCTCTCGCTTCAGATCTTCACTGAGGAGCAGGAAGGGCTCATCTTCACCAGCATCCCTCACCTGGTGAAAGACGGAGGGGAAAAAGAGTATGGGGCAAAGTCAAATGCAGTCCCCTCCCTGCACTTTTCAAGAACAGGCACAGCACATTAAATCCCTCCTCCAGAAACAGTACAGCAGTCAAAAAGCTGAGTCAGAAAGCTGCCAACCTGCAGTAGAAGGGAAATAAACCTGGCACCTAAGAGGCGTGCACCTAAGTGCACAGTGAGTCTCTTAAACCCTCAATAAAAATGCTGGGGATAAACAAATGGAGGGGGTGTGCAGGACACATGGAACTGTTGCATTAATGTTACCCAGGTGTAGGTTTATTGCTGGAGAAGTAGAAATAGGAGGGGAGAGAGAAAAAAAAGCATAATTCTTGAAAGCTGAGAGTACAAGTTAAAAGAGAGCAGCTAAAAGCACAACGAGGTGTTTTAGTTATCAACTGTATTGCTCACCTCTAGGTATCTGGTTTCCCCCTTGGAGGCTGCCAGGAAGATGAGAACGAAGTGGCACTGAAACTGGAAAGCAGATGGCATGCTGACACCTCCTCTGGCGGCCCTCCCTCTCTCCCTGGCCAAGTTTCTCCCGGTCTGTGCCGGTAGGCGGGAGCCGCTGGGGTGTCTTGGAGCGACTCTTTTTATAGAGCTGTTGGGAGGGGAGGCACTTGGTCCCTGTACTGATAGGGTAACCCATGGTAACTGAATTCCTCTCGCAGTGACACAGTACGTGGGCATGACGAGGGTCCAAATGCAGCCACAAATTTTCAAGTCGGTCGAATTCCCCTCGCTGTCAGATGTCTTTTCTCCTTATCTGTCCAGTGGAGCTGAAAAGCTCTGGGGAGGAGAGTCCATGCACATGGGGCACTCATGCAAGTGAGTTTGTTTCCAGTTCCTCCAGACTGATGGACAAGGAGCATCCCTCCCTCCTCTTATTCTCCTGCTTCCCGGCTCTGGGGTATTTTGGATCCTCAGGGCTCCCTGCCTCCCTTCTGCTGCTCTGAGACATGCAGCTCTCTGCAGCCCCCATGCCAGGTGCTTCTCACTGGCCAGGCCTGGGTGGGCACCCCTGTGTCCCAGGCAGGTTTGTACTGTGGGCCAGCATTCCTCCAGGGCTTGCAGTAAATACAGAGGCAAAACCAGACAGCTCTCCCTGCCAGAAACAGCTTTCATGTAGAAATTAGGAAAACTTGGGGCTCCCAAGGATGTATTCTCCACAGATCACCTGATACTGCTTCAGTCCAGATCCTCAAGGGAAACCTGAGAAAGACCTTTAAAAGATGAATCTGGGAGTGAAAATTCATAACTCTGCAGAGAACTAAAAAACAGAAACTCAGCAGGGGTAGTACATGTAGGGTATATTCTTGTTTTCCTCTCCCCAGGATGAACCATCCATACTCTGCAGGAGGTAACTACCCCTTCCTCATGTTAAGCTTCTGACTAGTTCTCTTTCTGCTCTGTGATTCCATGTCC
>JAWWMP010000093.1:46625670-46639276 GCA_035047865.1 Dendrocincla tyrannina | reverse complement strand
ATGTATGTGCTACTGTCTCGTTTCCTTTGTGTTAAGTTGGATGTTTAAATATGTTCATTTTGGTACAAAAGTTAAGGTATCCTTGTTTTCAGACAGAAAAAGCAATCTTAAACAACTGAGGCTGTTAAGACTCCTTGAAGTCATACTCGGGTGGAAGAATGGCAGAAACTAGTATCATGTCAGTAGGGACTGTTGCCTTAACTGTACAGTCCTCTGGTTATGGTATCTTTAATAACTACACACTCATGCTGTGTCTTGCAGTGGTCATTGAAATAACAAGTGTAATAGGCACTGATGTCTTTTATTCTAGGGCTTATCTAAGTAAAATTATGCCACTCACAGAACTTTCCAACAATCGAAATTACAGATGCTGGCCCATGGAAACCTCTTAAATGATATCAAAAAGTGTGTAGATTCTTTTGTCAGGTGACTGAGTCCAGTCATTCCTTATTCTTCATTCTTCAGTTCACTGTGGTAAAATGAAAGGCACATGTTCTCACCATCTCCTCTGATGCTGCAGCCCCTGTAATGGGACAGATGCATCTCAGCTGTTCCTGACTCACCCGACTCACCTGATGGGTTGCAGCTCAAGAAATGTATCCCTGCCTTCCATACGAAAGAGAAGAGCACTTGCAAGGGTATTACAACTCCTCATTGAAGAAGAAGAAAGACTGGTAAAAAACCCAGTATAAATGGGACTTTTTTTTTTGCTCAAAGATTAATTCCTTATTTAAGAAATACATTTATTTCTTACTTGAGTCCACTCCTGTGAAGCAGTCTCAGTCACTACCCTCACCAACTCAAAGTTATTTGTAGTTTCAGTGACCGCGGTAAATATGCATTAAGTTATAGTCAGACAATTGCAGGTGAAGCAACATTTCCACAATGGAAAACTTTACATGGGCTTAGATACCATGGAAATAAAGAAAAAAACCCCAGCTATTGCTGACAATAAACTTCTGTATGTCATGCTCCTTCAGAAACCTGGGGATTACAACAGAGAAACAACACCACCTCTTCTTGCTAAAAGTATGCTTTGAAGATTTGATTTTGACAGTGGTTTAAATACAAGGGAAAAAAACCCAAAGGAGACTGGAAGATATTGTAAAAATATCCTGCTTCAAAAGTCACTCTCTGGGAACTCTGTATCCCTCCTTAGCAATCTTCCTACCTGATCTCAACCCGAGTAGGGATTTATGATATCATCTGTTAAGTCCTTCTCCTCCTCTAACATCAGATACATATGTGTGTTTTGAAATGGGGAACTACAAAACAAAGCACAGCACAATAAAACAAGGATTAAGTCTTTCACATTTGTGCATATTAAAGAAAATGTGCAACAGCATCTAGAAACAGAAGAGAGAACCTTTAATCACAGTATCAGCTCTTTTTCCAGATTTCCAAAAAGTTAAACAAAACACGATCCTACATGTAAAATTCCCCAGCTGATGAACAGAGACCTCAGCTAGCTTCCGAAAAACCACTGATCTCCCTAGGGGAGAAGCCTATGGGCTTCAGCCGACAGCTTGGTTGGCATGTGACACAAACCTCTTCCACCTAGCTGAACAGCCATGCTCTGTGCCTTTTGTCTGCCAACACAGCAACATTTCCCCAATATACTGCAAGTCTCCTGAAGCTCAGAGGTTACTGTGCAACAGTGAAGATGTGAATTCAGGGTGGATGGCCTGCTCCCAGAAACAACAAGAACCAAGGAGATCCTTGCATCTCTGACTTCAATGCGGCGACTTTGGCTCCTCATGTATGTAGTGAAGGAGGAAGGATGCTAGGAATGCTGAACTCCCTTCTTCAAGTGTCTACCTAGCCATATATAGGATGCTTAGATACCAAAGCAGAGACGTATGTCTTGAGCTCACTTTCAAGTGCAAACTCTGTGAGGAGCCCTCACTTTGAAGAGGGAATGAACTATCCAGCAAAAGGTACCATGAATTCATGTGAAGGAAAACTGTGCATCAGCTGGCACAGGATATGTGTCACATGCACACTACAGTGATCCCACTAAATGAAAAAGAACCCAAATGGTTCTCAGGCCACAGTGCTCTGCGGAGCTGTTGTTCTTCCCAATCACATCTGACAGGTCTGGTTCAGTATCTTTGGGTGCTGCAATCAGCAATGACTCTAGGGTTTGTGTTCATACCAAACACTATTTAAACTGAAACCACATATGGAAGACAAAAGGATCTTGGAACAACAGGACTGCTGACATCTCTCTTCTAAAGCCCTGCTATCTTCATTTGAGGTGTAGTCAGTCAGGCATTGCCATTTCCCCATGTCTGGCAGAGGTATCTTCACTCTGTGTTGTCCCATGTCCTGGAGGCAGGACCCTCTCTATCCACCTGTCCATGTCCTGCCATAGCACAGCTACCAAAGTGAAGGTAGCTTGGGGAGGATTCTCTTTATCTCCCCTCTCTCCTGACATCTCTTCTTCTTCCCAACCTTCTCAGTTCCTGCTGCAGAATTTGATTATGCAGAGCTCACTATGGGCTGTTTTGCTGATGCTGGAGCCAGCTCTACATCCTTCAGTAGTAAGCCTGAACAAGGCCACCTGCACTCTTCAGAGATATCAGACCATACAGAGCCCTGACAAGCACTGCACCAAGCTACCACCTTTAGGGAGTTCTTTGTTATCTCCATTGCTGATCCTGCTAACCAACATGCTATGGACTCCGGGAGTTCAGCAAGGCTTCTTGGTCTTGTCTACTCACCCAGGGTCTGGCAGCCACTCAGATATTTACTGAGGATTATATTACCAGCTATTGTTGATTCTGTTCATGACTCCACCTGTTTAACCACATGTAGTCACAGGGGGTCTTCCAGGCAACCAGCCTAACACACACAGTGCAGTCTTCATAAATTGTGACAGACCACTTCCGTACCTTCCCTTCAGCACTTTGTTTCACCATCAAATCACTCTCCACTACAATGGCACCCTCCAGCCCAGCTCACAAATACATCATGACAATACAGCCACCCCCAGTGTTACCAGTTGTAGCCCTGAAATTAATGGAGAGACATAAGTGATTCTCTCCAAAAGCAGGCAACTTTATTTGATCATGATACAACTTGCCTCCAACATGTCCTGAATTAGTGCTAAGGGCTTGTGCTAGATATTTGTACACTGTGAACCATGTTGGTCAGTTCATTCACTCACAGAAAGCTAGACAGGTTTGCCAGACTGTGATTTGAAGACAAAATGTCAAGGGGTCATGATGTGTCGAACTGCAAGAATGCACTAGTCCTGAGTCACTGCCAGTTAAATCCATGGAACACCACGCTGTGGTATTCTGTCCTGAGCAGACACTGCCATTGTGACTCACTGACTGCTTCTTGTGTTTTCTTCATATTCCCATGGCTTTTGTGAATGCATGACACAGGACACTCTTCAGCACAATAAGGAAATTTCCTCTACCCATCACATCTTTTCATTTATGTTCTTCAAGTTAATTATTTCATTCATTTCCTCTTATTCAGTGAGTTAGCCTCTCCAAAGAAGCATATCCTTTGTTTTCTCATCTTAAATTACTCCTTTTCTCCAAGTGCTGATACACAGACAGGCTCCATGCAAATGGGCTTTAAGTCTCCACTTCCTGCAGTCCACAGGATTATGGGACTATGTGACAGTACAATCCCCATCGAAGTCATTTAGCTGGGGACCCAGCTGCTAAACCACAACACCACGAGTACATACTGTCCTGAGTTCAGACTCAGTGTGGAGAATACATGAATGCTGATGATGTTCCGCACTGCTACCCAGTCATGCATTACTTCCTTCCAGAAGCTGAGAGCTGGCAAGAGCTGTCTGTAATGGCGGGGGTGGGGAAAGTGTTATCAAATAAACTACAATTCAGTCTCAAATATGATGAACTCTCAGTTCCCAGGAGTTTGCTTCTTGAAGCTGAGACACAAAGCTGGGGTGCAGTGGCTTAACCAAATGTAGCTCTTAACTGCAACAGAGAAATATCCACTCATGCTTGTTCTCAACCAGAGCACCAGTCACTTGATGTATGGGAGGTTTGGCAATTAAAGTCCTGCCAGCCTTAAGAATTAATATACATTGATTTTGAAACTGCCATAAAATACAGAAAACAAGTATTTTTTCCACTGTTTCCACAAAGCTGTCTGCATTAACTGACACATCATGGGAGCTGTAAGACCTGGAGGTAACCTTCTGATATTGCTGAGAGTTGTTACTGGAACATTTCTCTTAACTTTCACATACAGACTGGTGAAATTTAGGCTTTTTTTCTCCTCTTACACTTTGTTGTTTTGCTTCATTGTACAAGTGCTCATTAATGCTCTTTACTGAATATTATTAACACCTTCAGAGCAAGGGAACAAGGCTTAGTCCATGCGTGCTATCAGCAGACAGCATTGGAGAAGCGCTCCAAATGCAGATATAACTTTAGCAGCAGGACCACAATAATCCCATGGGGACCAGATGTAGCAAGTTTTACCAGCAAAGATGCAGTCTCTGGGTTACAGCTACACTGCATCTCTTTCTGATATGGGTTTGGTGAACAGAGATTGCACAGGTTCACTCTTGTGAATGCTCTTATGCTCTGGCAAAATGCAATATCCAGGTGAGCATCAAGCTAACAAAGTTGCATATAGCATTCAACAGTGTATGTGATAGGGAAGCAGGGTACCCAAAGAGATGGAACTGGACACATTTCAGTGGACACATTATTTGGAATGCTGCATTTACATTGAAGCATAGACACTGGAGCTTGGCTCGCACAGTCACAGAAAATACCATGTAGACGTTGGTACCCTTGACTGTCTTCTGGTGTTTGTACCACAACAGCAATCCCAAGGGGTTTGCAAACTCCAGTGCAGCTACGAACCTACTTCCAGGTACATGCAGATACACATTTTCCCTTTTTCCTGGCCACCAAAGAGGTGGCTGGACCACCAGGGAAGCCAGTTTCAGACACACTTCAATGACTGAAAAGTCCAAGTCACAAAATCTAGCACTGGATCAGTGAGTCCTTACAGATCAAAGGGAGTTGTTACAGTACCTCTGCACAGTATTCCATGCACCCTTCACAATCACTAGTCTTTTTTCCATTATCTGAAGCATCTCTAACTCCTTTGGCCTAGATGACAGAGAGCTGACTATGTAGTCAGCCTGTTGTACTGGTCCTGCTAGCAAACAGTGCCTGGAGAATGTTTACCTGCAAGCCTAAAGTACGGTATCGCTCCCAAGAAAAAACACACAGGTAATACATACTCTCCTGGCTGTTGAATCAAAATGACCATGACTACCGTGTTCATGCTGTATTTAACAGTGATGCTGTTTACTAACGATGTTCAAAGGGCCTATGACAGATCAAATGCAACTGTGATGAAATTTGGGTCCCAAATGGCTGTTACGGTAGGCAGGCATTATGCTGCTTTATTCCCAGGACAGCTACACATCAACACAATGTACTAAATGTCTTCAGTCATCATACCTCAATCAGACAACATGAATGCTAAATGTGATGGGCCCAGGTGCTTTTTACCAAGGAGTTCTGAGAAAACTGGGGCAAAATAGCTGAATTAGTAACAGAAGTGTGTTACCTCTTGTCAAAATTATACTTGAATACTGGGAGCCAATGCTGTAATCAACAATTAAAAGAAGGTTCTGAGGTGTCAGGGAAATATAGTTCCACGAGCTCAAAGTCTATACTGAGCAGTTAGTGAAGAGTCTAAGAGACATTACTAAGGAACTTCTGGACCTTTCTGGGAAAAGCCACCACTGGTTCTGTATAGAGAAATCTGGACGTCACAACTGTGGAGTTCTTGGAAGAGGTTCTGTTCTTCAAACAGAAGCAGAAATAAGGGCAATCCAACATACCCAGTCTACTTGAATTTCCAAAAGGCTTTTGACAAAATTCCTGACCAAAGGCTTTCAAAGAAAACTAGGCAGCCACAAAATAAGAGGGAAGCTCCTCTTGTGTAAGAGTAAGTTATTACAAGGGAAGAAATACAGGGTGGCAGAAAAATGGTCAGCCTTTACAATGCCAGTTACTAGTGTGGTGCTAGACCTGTACTGTTCTGTGCATTCATAAATGGTCTGAAGAAGATTGAGCACTGAGGAACAAAAGCTTGCTGATAACATCCTAACTTGGCATACAGAACTATGGCTTGCAAAATTACTGCAACCAATCAAGAGAGAGATGTAGTTACAAGCATGAAGGCATCAACTAAATTCTAAGGAGCAGCAGAAAAAAACCCAAAGCAAACTCAGAATATTAGGGAATGTATGTGTACGGAAATGGGAAGGTCTCAGAAGGGAAACAGGACTATCCTGAGTGGAATTGGCTTGGACACCTCAATGTGGAAAGTACCTGAGAGGGAATGTGATACTGGTTTACAAAATTTCAAGTGAATGGACAAGACTCATTCATGTTCTCTACTGCTTTAGGAATGAGGGGTCATCAGACTGTGGATCCTGATTCAAAGTGAATAAAGTGAAGTTAACAAGAAGACACACACAGGCACTACTAATTAGACCAGCCAAATTACATTTAAAGAAATTCTTATGCTGAGAATACCTGGATGTTGGGAGAGTATCATGGGGGATATGATACTTGGTTGTGCCGTTTTTCCTCCTCCCTGGGTGTCTGCCTCCAACTTCTTTGCTGTTACTCATGCTCTTTGTCACAGATCCGTCCTCCGCAGAAGCTTTTATTACAGATGACAATGATCTCAGCTCCCCCAGCCTTCAGCTCCTGCTTTTCTGAACTTCAGAGCACATTTCAACTGTCCTGAAGCACAGCGCTTCTATGCAGCTGTTACATTGGCCAGGTGCCTTGTGCAGCAGATGTACAATTTATTTGACATGTCCCTTGACACCTTGCTGTCTTGCTGACCTTCAGAGGCACAGGTGTGAAGACTACTGTGGCTGAGCTAGATGCACCTTCAGTCTGAGTAAGCAGAGCCATTCTTAAGGTCACAGGTGGGGGCTTGCTTCCTGCTGCTTAGAAGGCTAGGGAGAGGCTTTGCACCAACCGTACTTCAACTTGCCTTGCACTTGCACAGTGCACGACTGTGCTGGTGGTGACATAGTCTAAGCCGCTCCCTTTTGCTGAGACAAGAGCTCATCAAGGAAACCAGCCTAACACTGTTCCAAGTAAGTAAACTTTCCTCCCTTTTCCTGGTTTAACTTTAACCCAGAACTGATCCAATCCACCCCAAGGTCACACGTGTTTGTGACAGTATAACACAACAGTGTGATCACACAGCTGGGTTAGGGCAAAGAGTAATCTACTTCTCTTAGCTGCAGCATCTACTTGAGCTGCTTGTGAAACCTTGACATCATGCACGTGGATTACTCTGATATACACTCCCCAGAGCCTTTAATGGATGTTGCACGGATTATGTTTTTTATCATCCAAACCTTTAGTCAGCCATAGGTAGGGAGGGTTTTTTCTATTTCTTGGTGTTTAAATTGCAAAGTTGGCACTGTTCAGGAATATATTTCTTGTAAGCTGAAGACAATCATTTTTATATCAGCCAACCCTGTCCAAGGGTACAACGCCCCCAAAAAAATGTTAATCAACCAGCTCCACCCTGCTAGGCTACATGGTTTTACCCTACTGCTATCGGGCTGCACAGGCATGCAACTGTTAATTGATTGAACAACCAGCCTGGTCTACCTGCTCTGTTAATTGGAGCAAAATAATTTGGGCTAAATTCAGGATAAGGATGAGCAATGTACCTAATAGGGGGGAAGCTTCACTTAAATGACTGTGGGCTCCTTGAATAGTATTCTTCAAAATTTGTCACATCTCGTACAACCTCATTGTAAAATAAATCATTGTATTTACTAAAACTTTTGTCTCAAAAAGCTTCCAACATACTGCAATACCATCTAACTCTCACTCATGTCGTTGGCAGACCACTGTTGCTGCAGGTAAGAAAGATCCTTTCTTGCAACCTGTTTTGCTGACCTGCAGTTGAAGGCTAGAAGGAGAAACACTCAAGACGATCACCACCCTCCTTCACATGAGCTGCAATGGAGTTGTCTGATTATTTGAACGCAATGACAGGAAAGAAACAATAGAGTAAGCATATAGGTATATAAACAGTGCTTGCTGCACTTCTGATTAAATAACAACAGGAAATAAATCTTGTGCCCCCCCCAAACCATCTACATTAAGTGTATTATGTTTTTGCCATTTAACACTGATACATGAATCATGAGCAATATCTTTGTGGTATTATATAGACAGGCATAGACAATTTATCTTCTTTACAACATACAACCTGCAACACTCGGACTTCTGACAGAGCACAGGTAGGGCAGTAATCACATGAACTGGATGCCCTTCCTTCCTATGAGTGGCTACCGTATATGGAGCAGGAAGCACACTGGGCTGTTTAGCAAGATAAGGGACCTTCTCATATTCTGTTTATTACACAGAGAGCAAGGGAAGTGTACAGACAGTCTTTTTGAAGATGGTGCAACTCTCTTAACAGCAAATCCCTCCAGTGAACTATGGCCTCTTATGTATAGTTATTTTTCAGTAAGGATGCTGAATAATACCTTCTAGTCAATAATAAATTGACTGTTATTTCCCTATATTTGTCAGGAAATAGGAAGAGAAAACTGCTTATCCCCAAGAAGCATTTGTGTACCACATCACCTAAAGAGCTGTAAACTCTCTGCTCCTCAATGAGACACATGTTAATATACACTGCTAGTTGAGCTTGGTCCTCTGAATTATCATCACAAAACACACTGCTTTTATTGTTCTCTAAAGTAATGTGTCATTAGGTAAATTTTACTTTACCCATTTAGATATTACAGCTACAGTTATCATGGTTATAATTCACTGTTAGGAATAATATCTTTGTTACATGAAGCCAGGCAAGTTGAACTACTCAACCTTTTGAAGTACACGTAAAAGAATAAAAGCAAGCATCCAACTCAAATGTATTATGTTAAAAAAAATCCTATTTAAGTGTCTTAAAAAATACAAGGCACATTATATAAAATCAAATAGCTATTTATCAAAACTTTGTTATATATCCCCATTTAAGATCATGTACTGGCAAGTGTTAAGTAACAGTGGATAATCTCAACTAACATTTTATCCCAGTGCTAGCTGATAACAAGTTCATTTTATCAACTCAAAAGGATAACATTATAAGCTTGTGTCTATTTACAGCACTGCAATTTGGAAAACAATACAAAAATGACACTATACTAAAGGTAACAAGCAGTCTACACCAAGATGGTGAAATGGATTCTCCTCTTCTTTCTTCTCTCTACAGCTTCAAATGATGTTCAGTCAAGCAGGTACACAGAGCAAGATCCTAAACACATAGTCTGTTCAGCTGCTTAATACATTACAATTAAACAAAACAGATTTATCTGTCAATTAAATATACAAACAACATTACAAAACATTCCAGGCATTTTGCTTTTTAAAAACTTTTATATTGAACATCTTCAGCCACAACTCACTTCTACGTCCGCAGCATTTTTGCAGAGCATCTGAAATGTTTGGTGGTTTTGTTTTTTTTTTCCACTCTAGCAGGAAGATTTATTGGCTTGATTTCCACACAGAATAAGCAGCTGTCAGTTCTAAATTCTAGGCTTCACTGTAATTAAAATGCAAAGATGTTTCTTCAGACTCTCTTGAAGAAAAGAACTCTATTGTGACGTACATCCTTTCATAAGTAAGACTGAAAGTTCACTTTTCTACCATTAAACTCAGTAGGTTGATTTATTGGTCCTATTTAAGTTTGAAGAGTAAGAATCTGATTTCTTGGGGTATCTGCCTGATGAGAGAGACACTTGCATCCTCTGTGTTGACCGCACACTTCGGCAACGAAGAGCATGTTTAAGGTTGTCCCTGAAGTCTTTTGAAATATAATAATAGATGAATGGATCAATACAACTGTTCAAAGTGGAAAGACACAGTGCAGTTATGTACCATGCATACATATAGCTCTGGCCATAGGTTTTGATGAGCAAATAGTGCACAATAATCAGCACATTGCTAGGTGTAAAACAGATGAGATACATGGACAGGACAACAATAATGAGTTTGATTGCTCTTTTTCGTTTCTTCCCATCTTCTATGACGGAGGCACTCAGAGTCTTAATCATTAGTATGTATGCAACAGTAGTGACAATAGCAGGGATTAAGAAGAGTCCAATTGCAAGTGAGAGGAAATAACTGAACATATCATGAACCAAAACATTTTCAGGTAACACATCATGGCAGGTAGTGATGCTAAGATTTGAAATATATACCGTTTGATTAACAAGATACAATGGAATGGTACCCAACAAAATCAGTATCCAAATAGCAGTGGAGACGCCCAAGGCAATTTCTGATTTCTTTCTTGAATGCGCCATGGGGTTCACTACAACGCAATACCGTTGTACACTGAGACATGTAATAAAGAGAATGGAACAGTACATATTTCCATAGAAAAATACAACAAGTACTTTGCAGAGACCTTCACCAAACAGCCAGTTATTGCCATTCAGATGGTATGCAATCTTCAGTGGGAACCAGACAACAAAAAGAAGGTCTGCCAATGCCAAGTTAACCATATAAATCACAGCTGGATGTTTCTTCTTTGTTCGGAAAAAAAAGACCCAGATGGCCAAAGCATTGCTTGGCAAACCAATTATAAAGACAAAGATATAGACAAGGGGAAGAAAAACTGTAGTCAGCTTTCCTGTGAGGACTTTTGCTGCAAATTCATCCACTTGGTATAACTCTTCAGAATTATTTGCATTTGTAACCTTCTGGCCAGCAAAACTTCTTCCTATTGGACCCCTGGCTCCCTTAGACTCTAAAATTAAAAAAAAAAAAGAAGTTGCTGTTACAGAAGTAGACTTTTTGCTTTTTTAAGAAGTCAGCTAGACATAGTGATTTACTCTGCACATTTAAAGACAACCTTATCAACAGAAAAACTAAGACTGATTTTTAAACGCACAACAATTTATCTTCCCTTTGTTTTATTGTCCAAAAGACAACCTGTATCTCTATTCAAGGATTCTACCACCAACTGAAATGCTTTTTCATGTCACCAGGGATATTAAAAATGCCTTGTTAACAAGGGCCATCAGGTGCTCCTACCACCTGAACAGTTACAGTAAAAAGTGCTTGAAATACACCCCAGGGCACCATTAACTTTCCACATAGCAGTGCCAGATCACCCAGTGCTGGGACTTATAAAATTTTGCAGCAGGGTAATGTAACTGCATCAGAAGCTTCCCCAGTTTAGATGGCCTTAAAAACTAAGTATGCAGTAAAAAGAGAGTATGTTACGTTCAGACAAGCTAGAACTGAATAAAATATCCAAAGCTATACTCAAGTGATCTCTGGGCAAATATGCATATTTTAGTATATCTAAACTGAAGTGTGAATATACTAATTCTGTGCATGAAGAATCAATAGGGCCAGTCATCTGGGATCTCTTTCCAATTCACAGGCAAGGTGGTCACACGATCTCTGTGGTTCCTAACTCAAAGTGCCAGGTGGTAGAGGTGACAGCTATGGTTAATCCATACTTCAGACAGCTGTACTACAAGTTTTGCTCTGCCTCTCTGAGTGCCGTGGGAACTTAAAAACCATATGGGTGAGACAGTACAATGACATGGACAAGTCTTTGCAGTAGACTGTATGAAGACTGAAGGTTAAATCACACTAACACAACACCTGTCCTAAAGAAAATTAATTCAAATGCCAAACAATCATTTCGGTCTATACATGGTGTAATTAAAACAAGGGAGAATTATACAAATCCTGCTCTCAGATCTTCAAGCCCCTTGATTACATCAGCAACACTGTTAAAGACTGCAAAGTTTAGCTGTATAATGCAGCAATCCCAGGTCCCTAACCTGAGCTGTGAACAGTAGAAGCCATAAAACCAGCCTGAAGGACATAGCTTACACATATACCAGAAACTGAAATGACAATTAGCTAAGCAATGCCTCTTTTCACAGGCTTACAGCTTAGCTGAGAAAGATCCTGGAGATGCTGGAAATAGCCCTTATTCAAATCTGACAGTAGTTCTCAGGACACCGTAATAAAATGCAGTGTGCAGCACTATGTTAGGCACCTGTCCATCACAAAGTGGTTGATATTATCAAATGGCAGTCATAGTGTTTGCATTCCATTCCAAAGACTTGAATTATTGTAGAAAACTAGAAGAGCAAATACTGCCACTTTGTTCTTATTAATGTTTTGTGATCAGATATAAAACAACGGTTTGCAAGTGGTCAAAGGCTAGGTAAAAAAAAAAACAAAACAAAAAAAAACCAAAAAAAAACCCAACCAACCAACAAAACACACGCAACACGCAAAATCCCTCCCCCAAAACAAAAACAAAAAAAAAAAAACAACTCAAAGCTCACCAAAAAGCCCCCAAGTGCTAGTGTGACACAGTAACTGCTGTACTAAAGCAGATGGACAGATACATGAACCACAGAGAAGACTTAGTATTGCAAAAGTGGCAGAATAGAGACAAAACTTTGTATTATTCTATTTTTTTAAGACGTAGTCAAGCTAAATGGATGATTTCAGAAACCAAGACTTGATTTTATGCTGACTTTAGTTCGAGCCTCAAAAGTTCTGACCACACATGCTGGTCTGCTTTTGTCAGCCCAACTAGCACCCATATAGGGAGACAGTATCCTGTTTCTTTGCAGCCTTTGTTAGGCATGTGCATTTTCTACATCCTTTCCTTACTCTTTCAGCACTTGCCGTTTTCCATAACAATCGACCTCTTTTCCAAGCCGAGTTTCACCCTGCTTGACTCACACACAGAGAATGCAGTTGACTTGCTAATTCTGCCCACGGGAAAAGCTTACTCTCCTCCCACAAAAGACTGTTTCAACACCCTTTGCCATTTGCCCAGAAGATAAAACCCACTACATACCAAACGCAGTATTATGTCTACCCTGCAGACACAAAAGTGACAGCAGCACTGATCGTCCAAAAATTAACTAGTTTAGGTCATAGTAGTAATACTCACACAGAACTAAGGTTAAGATCACCCTGGTTTTTGGATCTGCAACCCCGATTCGCCACAACGCCGTAATGGCATCAGCCTGTTTGAATCACCCTGGCTTAGTGCATCTAAGTGCATTTGTTGGATCACACTTCAGCTCACTTTCCCTCCCTTCTCCATAAAATCAAGCACCCACCCAGCTAAAACTTTTAAGCATACTATTTTTCCCTCTCCCCGCTTCTCCAAAAATTCCAAATTCCTCATCCCGCCCAGGTCAGAGAATTAGGCTACTATGAGGCAGTTTAATTTCAAGAACCCCGCTCTGAACTACACAATTTGCAGCTACCTAGCATCTATACCTGGAGAAACAGGACCTATCATATGCTTGGCTCCAATATTTACACAACCTTTACGCATATGGATGAAATGGAGAGGGACACAGTGCAAAGGGCATGTGTATATATGGCATACTATTATAAGAGATAATGAAAAATTAACTTTATGGCAGTGAAATATTAATATGAAGGACTGCTTTGTTTTTTTTGCCCAAGCAGACTCTGTACTTGTTACAATCAGTGGCAAAGCTGGCAAAAAAGGACTACTGTAGGGAAAGCAGATAATG
>JAWWMP010000093.1:46519912-46530246 GCA_035047865.1 Dendrocincla tyrannina | reverse complement strand
AGGTGGCTTCTGTGAGAAGCTGCTAGAAGCTTCCTCCATGTCCGGCAGAGCCAGTGCCAGGCGGCTCCAAGATGGACGTGCCGCTGGCCAAGGCTGGGCCAATCAGAAATGGTGGCAGCGCCTCTGTGATAACATATTTAAGAAGAAAAAAAAGTTATTGCACAGATGTAATTGTGGCTAGAGAAGAGAGGAGTGAGAATATGTGAGAACAACTATGCAGACACTGAGGTCAATGGAGGAGAAGATACTCCGGGTGCCCGAGCTGAGATTCCCCTGCATCCTGTGGTGAAGACCATGGTGAAGCAGCTGTGTCCTAGGGGGAGGCAGAGATCCACCTGCAGCCCGTGGAGAAGACCCATGCTGGAGCAGGTAAATGCTTGAGAGAGGGTTGTGAACCTGTGGGGAAACTTGTGCTGGAGTATGCCTATGGCAGGGACCTGCTGACCTGTGGAGAGTGGAGCCCACGCTGGAGCAGGTTTCATGGTAGAACTTGTGACCTTATGAGGGACCCATTCTGGAGCAGCCTGTGCCTGAAAGACTGCACCCTGTGGAAGAGTGAGCTATGTAGGAGAAGTCCAAGGAGAACTGTTGCCTGTAGGATGGACTCACGTTGAAGAAATTTATGGAGGACTGTCTCCCATGGGAGGCACCCCATGCTGGAGCAGCAGAACAACTCTTCTTCCTGATCAGCATCAGAAACCACCTGGGAGGAACTGACCATAACCCCCATTCCCAATTTTCCTGTGCCACTGAGTGAGAGGAGGTAAAACTTGGGAAGGAGGGAAGGGTGGGGGAAGGTGTTTTTAAGATTTATTTTACTTTTCATTATTCTGCTCTGATTTTGTTGGTAATAAATTCAATTAATAACCCCAATTTGAGTCTATTGTGTCTGTGTTAGTAGCTGGTCAGTGATCTCTTTCCCGTACCCACCATGAACCCTTCATTGTATTTTCTCTCCCCTGCCCAGTTGTGGAGGCAAGTGATAGAGAGGGTTTAGTGGGTGCTTGGAGCCTAGCCAGAGTCAAACCACTACAGCCTGGAAGAAATCAAATTTTGTGATTGTGGATCACCAGAGCAGTGTGGTGAAGAAAAGTAGGATATGGGTGACATCAGTCACCGTTCTTCTCTGTTGCATACAACAATAAACATGAAGGTAGCAACATGGAGGACACCACACGTAACCTGGCTATCTGAGATCTCAGAACTTCAGCACATAAAGTAAGCGTCAAATCCTTTAGCAAGAGAATTTGGATTAACTTGCGGTTGTCAATTTTTTTATCTTCCATAAGTCAGTTCAAATTCAAAGTGTACCTCTCTGGGTCCCCAGCTAGGATTAGATTTACCAGTATCTCAAATTTCCACAATTATGATTTCACCAGGGAGGATACTGACTTTCACCAACAGCTATGCTGAAAGCTACACAACATTCATGTATGGATTCTTTGTGTGTAAGTGCTAAAACAATACAGATCTCACTGTACATTTCGTTGAGTTGTGCACACTGGTACAAAATTTGTTGCGACATTCATTTCCCTGATCAAAGCCCTTCTCATGCACTTTATATTCCATTCAGATAAATAGAAGCAAACAGCAGTGATGACTTGCCTGCCCTGTATAGTACACTAAACCAGCAATAAATCATGTCAGCAACATTTTTCCACACCAGATATTTGCTGCCATGACAACACTGCCATATTTACAAAATAATCTTAAAGGTGTTTTAAAATTCTGGTTCACAAGATGGCAGCACAGATATTGTGTGCTGGTTTAAGCTGTTTTATTCCAACCACCCTTTATGTGGGTTAATCAGTGATTAAAGTCCACAAGGCAAGGTGCTGCTCAGAAGCCTGCTCTGGAGCCCTGGCACCGCCCCACAGCCATCTCAGGCTGCTGGGCACCCAGCATCAGCCAAGTCCTGTTTACTCAGCAGTCCTTTGGTGGGGCAAAAAACAGACTCTCCAGCAGCACAACAGGCAACAGAAACACACATGCATGTGTTTCAGAATGGTCTGCAACCTTTGCTATCAGAAAGGCTTTGTTTTGCTGTCTTCTCTTTTTGCAGAGACAGTAAGATTTAGCACCGGGTATCAACCACAAACTCCAGGACTGCTATGCGTGATAACACTGCTGAGTAGGGGCCAATGCTAACAAAGCCCAGGCTGATGGCCACATGGATACCTCATCTTTTCCGCCTGCTCTTGGCCTGGCTCCAAGCTGCCAGGGTCTGGAGATAAAAGCTGAGGAGGCAGGAGAAAGAGCAGTGCTGGGAAGGGAACTTGCCATGGTGGTGGAGGCCGAACAGCCACAGCATCTATGTCTTCCTAAGAAACCTCACCTGATACTTCTCAGCAGAAACAACAGTACTCAACAGGTTACCTAAGCAAATGAGGTGTAAGTATTAAGTCAGCGTTCAAATGTCTCAGGACAGAAAAAGTATCTGCCGAAGGTGTGGTCTGAAGTACCCCTTTTTTATGGGAAGAATTGGCTTTTCATTTGAATGAAAAAGGAAAAAAGGATGAAATAGAGCAGTCCTTTTGTAAAAGCCTTGCAAACCCTGTGCAATTAACACAACTTGGATTGACATGCATCACCCAGCTGCAGTGTAGAGATCTATTTTAATAGCCTTCTCTTCCAAAAGGCAGCAGAGACCACAGCAGCAGAAACCCAAGCATTTCCTGTGTTAGTCTGGCAGTGGTGCCTCAGTGGCCCCTGGAAAGCATAATTTCAGACAGATGACAGACTCAAATCACTAATGAAATTTTAGGCGGTACAGACACGAGTTCTGTAGCAAGTACTCCATGCAAACAAAAAGGGTCTCCCTAAAAATAAAATGATGCTTTTATCTGAAAAAAGAGAGAATTTGGCATATTAATTCATCTAACTTAGTTTTTCACCAATCTCTATAGACACTGATTTGATAAGCAGAAGCAGACACAGCAACAAATGCATTTTTATGCTGTACAGCATTTGTTCATGTGGAAACGTTGCAAAACAAGTTATCCTCTCAAACACACCAATTTTGCTTTAGGAAAACACTGTGCAGACTCCAAGGTCATAGTTTAGACTTGCATATTATACTGTATTGCTACATGGTACTGCAGTTTGCTTTGCTCTAATGTGTCTTCTATAGCTGCAGTATGGTAATACAGTTTAAGGTACCTTCTTAAAACAGCATATGGTATTTCAGATTTACCAATTTAAAAGATTCTGGCCTGGAATAATCTCATAGTCTTCCAAGCAATCCACTTGAGCAGAAGAACAGCAAAAGATACATGCCATTGGCAAGCCACATAACTGTTGCTGTAAAATAATCAATAACGAATCCTTGAAATAACCTTCACACTTCAGTCCTTCACATAATATTCCTACCAATCTTAAGTTACAGTTACATTAAGTGTTCAACCAAAGTCCATACCCTGCCATGGCAGTAATTACTATCCAAATCCATAGAAACAGAGCTGTAGTTTCTATGAAGTGATCTATCAAACAGTCATTTTGATGAAGCGTCTACTAAAACTAAATCACACCTGCCCATTAGGAAATATGCGTCTTTTGTTAACCTTCTCCGAAAATCCACTGCATCATTAGATGGGTTGTTTCTAGCTGCTGTCAATCTAGTGACACAGGAAGGGTAGCTAAAGAATTACCAAAGCAGTACAGTAATTTTTACATCAAGATGTAATATTCTCTTGGTTTGCTCAGTATCCCTGCAAAGTGCCTTCCATGGAAATTTTAGTGCTCAGCTGTCCAGGCTGCTACTCTTTTTGGGTAAGAGGAGAGGCATAAGCATTATCACCGTGCTTATAATAAACACATTTCTAGGGTAAAAAAGTGACCCATGGGAGTAAATCCAGTGTAGTTTCAAAACAGAAGCTTGTACGTTGTGTGGGTGTTAATTCCAAGTCCATGATTCAAGACTAGCAACAGAAGGACACAGCTCTGCAGCCCTGCACACTTACTTGGCAACTAATGCAGCTGGGTCAGCAGAAACACCCAAAGGAGATGTGGACTAAAGACTGTATTGAGGCCACACAGAAGACCTATGGCAGAGGAAGAAACTGGACTCAGGCATGACAGGATCAGAGTGCTGTTCTGCCTCCCTGACCAGTTCAAGTCCACTGGCTGAGATGCAGCAGACATTTATGTTACTGTCTACTATCTGACAAAGGTTAGTTCTGTGAAAGAACTAGTAGCAAGTATGCAGGTAGAGAAACCACAAAAAAAACACCCCCAAGTAGTACATCTACTAGGCAGACAGCTGGGACTCTTGAAGAAAGGTGCAGGACAACAGCCAAGTCAGAATTAAAAAACATGGATGAGAGAATAAGATGTTAAAGAAGTGAAAAGACTGAAAGAGCCAGCTTGTGAAAGGCTGAGCTGCTGTTCAAAGCATTTAGTGTTACGTAAACTCCGCAAAACTGCAACAAGAGACTTTAAACTTTGTCCCAGAAGACAAAGGTAAAACCAAGGCATTTTGGTTGAAAAATGTCATGCACAGCACCTACAGTTACCTTTTTCTGTTTTCTTCTTTCCATGGTTATGCAAGAAATGCCCTCCTCCACCTCAAGGGCTGGAAAAACAGTACTCCCTTACCCACTCAATGACAATCTATAAAATTATGAAAAGCATATGCATACAAATCAGGCCTGCTGCAGAAGAGAAAAATGTAGGCAGCAGTATAACAGTATTTAATAATCCACAAAGAAATGAAACCCCAAGAAACCAATTGTGTTGCTTTACACTGGTGAAGATAAGCAGCCTCTCTTTAACAGAAAACAGTAAAATTATTCACAAGTGCTCTGCAGCCTCACCTTCATTATCAGAATACAAACTAATAACTGCTGAACAAAGCTGCGGATCCTTTGGACCATACGACTTTGTCAGTTTCAAAACTACATAGCATTTTCTACAGAGAGGTGAGGCAGATAGTTAACACTAATTTACATTAAGAGTCATAACCAAAATTTCTGTATGATATTTAGACATGAGCTCTCGGAGAAGACCTCGCTGCAGTTTTTCCAGTGCAAGTTGGAATTTTTCTTGAGAACATAAAACTAAAAGCGACATAAAATAGTCACAGACATTTCAAACACATCTTTCTAGGCAGCATTTAAGAGATAGAAATACAACCATTTGTTTAAGAAAATGGACTGGAGAAATCAAGCAGTAGAACAAGGTGTTTTAGTTGCAAAACTCTAAAATGCTACCTTGGAAAGCTTATATTAATGTAGCAAGGTAGCAGTAGGACAGCATGAAAGCTAAGCTGTAGTTCAAAGCCTAGAGTAGGAAGAAAAAAACTGATAGCAATCAACACGGCAAAAATTTACCAGTGCAATTAATCATGTCATGCAACAAATACCCAGTATCTGGTGACAGCACTTCAGTGTTTTGAGATCAGCATCCCAGCATTTGTGTACACAAGACAATCTCTTCCCCAGGAACAAACAGTTATATACCCCTATCAGAGTACTCACCAAGTGATAAGAATCTACCATCTATGCCCCAGTATCCAAGTTACTCAAGACAGTAAGAGAGGCATAAGAAATACTTAATCAGATAAGAGCTTTCCAGCTTTACCCGACAAGACATTAAGGACTGGTAAAAGCAGGCTACCAAAAACACTCTATCCTACCCTGCCACTCCTCCCCCTCCCCACTGTGACTCCAAATACCATGGCATAAAATTATATTCTTTATATTTTTTTTATATATTCTTTATATATTCTTTTATATATTTGTTAAAAAGAAAAAATTGTTTCAGTAATTTGAATGCACACACTATCTATAGGCATCTACATGGTTGGCTGACTCCCCCAGGTAGCCCTCATTCTCCGGCTAACTCACCCAGTAACAACCACCACATGTCCACAGCTGACCGAGGCTCTGATGTCCTATAATACCATTTCCACTGCAACTGCCATTCAGGGCAAGCCATGAGTGCCTCTGGATATTCAGTGTCATCTTGTCAACCAGCAGCAGAAAAGCAAAGAGGCAGGAAAATCCTTGCCAGTGGTGCTCTAAGCCAAATGGTGTACACAGCAGTTGTACAAACCCATCCAGAATGCTATTGCCATTACTGGTCACACTGTTTAAACACAAAATGCTGTATGCAAGAAAAGTCTTACTAAATCAAACTTGGGATGTTTAAGACTACTTATGGGAAACCACAGTGTTTTATGCAAAATGGTAAATATAAAACAAAATGCTTCTCTGTTTCCCTGTTCATGCATGAAGAGGAAATAAAAATGCAAGAAATTTAAAATCAGAAGGGAAAATCTGACAAGTTTTAAAGCCTATTTCGGACCAGTTGTGGAACTTATGAACTACACCTGTGTTTCCAGACAGGTTTCAGCACGCTCTAACCCTCTAGAAAACCTCTAAGTGCACAAACCCTATAGAATGGTTTGCTCATCCATTACTATAGAAGTAGCTTCTGAAAAATAAAAAGCTGCAGAGAAGCTCAATGGATACTTCTTCAACCAACACAACAACTTACTTGGAAATACTCCTGTAGCACCTCCAAGATCTCCAAGTGCTTTCAGGCACAGGAATTAACATAAAAAACTCTGTATTAAGAAATGGAAGTAGTGACTTTGACTTATATTGAAATCAAAGTGAAACACAGGGCAGGCATCCTTATCAGCTCCCTTTCATTAGGAAACTAATTTTTAGGCTGGTGCAGCTCACTTTTCTATCACCACAGAAAGACAACAAGGAGGAATAAACATTAAAATGCTTTTACAGAAATACTTTCTTGCTTTTCTTCATAAACAAGAGTTATCTCAAGGTCTCTAATCTGCAGTCAGCTAACAAATTAACACAGAAAAAAAAATCCCCTACACATATGAACTTGAACCAGAAGATATTTCAAGTCAATTTACCCTGGTGCCAAGCCTATTAATGACCCAGTTACTTTGATCAAGTTAATCAGCAGACCATCACAACTTGTTAACTCTCAGCTCTACCCCAAGACCTAAGCGACTTAGGATGCTATTCTGACTTGCGAATTTGCTCCTCTTCCCATTTTTATTTACTTTATCCCAATCAAGTACAGCACCTGCACAACACCATTCAGAGAATCTAGAAATATGCAGCTGCCACACAACACTAAAACTGGATCCTCACTTTCCCCTGTAATTTTTAGGGCATGATTTTGTATTGTTTTAGAAGGGCTCATGTATTTTGAGTTACTGGCAGTTGCAGCCTGCAGAGCAGGACCATCATGGGCAGCACAAGACTTCCGTAAGAGGGCCATGCAGATGCTACTAGCTTTCATGGCAATCTCTCATGGAGCATGAATTGACCATCCTGCACAGTGCCAAGCAAGGCAGCAACAGAGAGTGTGGAGACACTAGTCACCCACCAGTGTTGAGAAAGCAACTGCCACAGTGGAGGGGAAGAGGAGTACAACCATCACCATGCCAAACAGTTCCTGTCAACAAGAGAAATAGGCAGGAAGAGCCAACCACAGCAGTAGCTAGATAAGGGAAACCCACAGGATGAACACCAGGATAGCAAGATTTACAGTAGGGAAGAGAAAGTCTGGTAGACCATGCTGACAGGGGGTTTTAAATGGGTGTGGAAAGTTGTGTCCCTTAGCCCAGGTCAAGAACAAGATGCAGTGCCCCAGAAAACGTAATATTTGCCCAACTCTGAGGAATACTAAAGATCCATACGCTCACATCAACTCAATTGGTATTGTCAGAAGTCTGGGTGTGAGCACCGGAAGAGATGCTTAACCAAGGGAGGAGAATTGCCCAGGGTCACAGTAGATTTGCTGAAACTGAACTAAAATTGCTAAAGAAATACTTATAAAATGAGGGAAGGGCCCAAAAGAGTGTTAGTATAATTGTGCACATATTCCAACAGATACAAGTTGAAACTGAAATGCAGTTCTAACTCTGACACAGAGCACTTTCATCCTTAGACATTTCTCTTCATGTAAGATTTAAAAAGTATGTCTTACAGAACTTCTGCACACTTCCTTTGATACCTGGCCAAATCCTTTAATAGCATATTTTGCCTCAGCTTTCCATATGAAGATGCAACGTAGTTAGACTATCTACATACTCCTCTTCCTCAGGAAAGCTAATATGTATATTCAAAGAAACTTAACAGCCCAGTTGCTCCTAATTTTGAAAAGAGTTACTCTCAAACTGATTTCAGGAGTGCAAGAGTTTTGGCAATGCAATGAAAAGGCCAGCAGAAGTTCCATGTTCACTGAAGTAGAAGTTTTCTATGCAGAGGTGCAAGTTGTTTTTTTCTCACTAGGCTGCAAAAACACACAAAGGCTCTCACAACTGTCATCTACTTCAAATGGAAAAAAAAAAAAGGGAACTAGCATAATCCTTTTGCCCTTCTTGCTCCCTCATAACTGAGTCAGCCACTAGAACTTTGTGTGCTTCTAGCACCATGTTACAAGCAGGAAACATTTGTGCAGCCAGCCATTTCCAGGTTGCCCAAACTGGTGGTGTTTTCCTCATCACACTGCAATAAGGTAGTTTCTCCAGAGTGGAACAGCAGAACTCTGAACTCCATCTGGTTGTCAAGTGTTAGAAATAGAGTTTGGGTTTTGCTGAAGCCCGTTGCATGGGTAAAGAGGAGAGGATAGTCGAGTTTCTGGCAGTTGGGACGTGGGGTGGTTTGAACCTGTTTTTCACACCTTTTTGTGGGGGTGGGGGTCCCAGGCAGGTAGGCGGATCGGGCCAGGCTGTGAGCTTCCTAGTACTGGCCAAGGGGAACGGAAACAGGGACCCCCTGGCCGGGATAGGGTATAAAAACTGGTTCTTGCTGGCCTGTGTCTGTCGCCTAGGCCAGAGGGGACACACCCATTCAACTGAATTTGTTAAATAAAAAGTTTAGTTTTGCTTCGATGACTTTGTCCCCTTCTGAATTTTATTGGTAAGTGTGAGCATTTCTCACACCAAGCCTCATCCAAAGACCAAGTGCCCCCATCTCCCACAGCATCAAGATCTCAAACAAGCCAAACATTTCCAACTGAATTCAAACTTAAGCATTCAGCTACTTCCAATGTACTTGCTAACAGAAGATTGTGGTTTTTATTCCAGTGTCAAATGTCCAGTCCCTTGAAATTCAAAAATTGTCTCAGAAGATACCTGCATGCATCTTTCCTTGTACGCCCCCCACCAAACCATCGCACATAGTTTAAGGCCTTCTGAGACTATGCAATAGCATGCTAAGTGCATCATAAAAATACATATATATATAGAGAGAGAGAGAGAATAAATAGTCAAAACCACATTTCAGCTGTTACAGACCTATCAGAAATAGGCTTCTCATGAAGGGGATGAACAATCATTCATACAAAAGAAACCAAACACAGTACAACTGAGTTCTTTAACACCACCTGTAAATCCAGCACCTAAGTGGGAAGAATGTTTATAGAAAGGCACATAAAGACATTTGAGGAATTTTGATGCCAACATAAAAGTATCTGGGCTTGGCAGTCAAGCAAAACAAGTGCCTGGCCGAAGGGCATTCAAGAGCTGAACAAACCCTGTGTGTTGGTCACCCAGTGACTCAACATCCTACCACCATCAATCCCTGGTGCTATACCTCTGTAGGGGACTGCTGTCTGCAAGCATATCAAGGTGAGAATTTAAGATGTGGGCTGGAGAAAACATAAGAAAGCAAAACAAAGCAGACCTACAATATAATGAGCCAAACCAGGTGCACAGCTCCTACTGTATAGCAAGTTTGATGAACTCACTTGAAGCCTACTGGAAACCAAAGTATTCAACATCAACTGTTTTTCCATTAATCCTCTTATACCTTAGGTTGCCATTCAGCAAAAATAAATCATATTCATGCACAGTAACAGACAATGAACCTGTTTTTGAGAGAAATATCAGACTAATTCTCTTATCCATGCACTGATCACAGCAAGTCTTTACTTCTCTTGGTTCTATAAAAAATAGCAGAACGCCCCCAGCATGCACGTGGCATAACGTCCTAATTCAAAGATATCCCCTTTTCTTAGACAAAAAGCTCAAAATTATTCTCTTCTATATATCTGCACAAAAGTGCTTTGTCTTCACCATGGCTGGCCAGGAAAAGAGTGTAAGCATTTATCCTCCAGAAATGTTTTTTTTTTTTTCTTATCAATTGATTTACAAACATGTTATATGAAATATAAGCTGTCTTTTCAATACCAATCTGGTGGCAGATGTAGTCTTATGATACAAACAGTTTGTTAGCAAAATCCTGACCAGCTACATTCTACATTTATAAATATATATGTTATTCTTGAATTATAGCACGCTCCTTTCATACAGCTTAATTTACGTAAACATTGACTCTCTGCTCCATTCTGGT
>JAWWMP010000093.1:46503685-46519812 GCA_035047865.1 Dendrocincla tyrannina | reverse complement strand
TCTGCTCCATTCTGGTTTTCTTTGAAAAAAAGCCCCTTCTGCCACTGCAGCAGTGTATGACAAGCACACTACATCTCAGGGTGAAATATTTACAACAACTGAAAAGAGAAACACCAACTGTGTGGAACAAGAAAGAGAGTCAAGAAAATGCTAGATTTAGAAGGAGACTAAACTTAGATTTTTTTTTTTTTTAAACTTATCAGGCTTTTTTCATGCATTGCCTTTTTAAACTGATTTCAGTATGTATGTATTCTACTACTGGCAGTGCTTACAGTCAAATCCCAATCTCTCTCATGTTGAGTGTTATCATTAACTAGATTTTCTTCTATGCAAATTTTGTTATCATTTCTATGGAGCTCTTAATCAAACACAAACTTTATACAGACTTTTAAAAAAATTCAATTGAAAATATTTGCTTACTTAAAGGACAGCATCATACATTAGAGTAACTGCTGTACAGCAGTACCCATGCATCTGCCTTTATTTTAAGGAGTTTTATTAGAAAATGATGGTGAGCAAAACTGAAACACTGTCTTTGTATTGTCAACTCCCACCATTAAACAATGGCCAGAATCAAAAGTTGCCTTTGTGTTGTATCCATTTCTGCTATTCAGATTAAATAGCAAAGCTATATATAGGAACAAAACCTAACCTATACACAATTATTGTTCTTAATTTTAAGGAAATCATTGTGTCTCCTTGGTGCTCTGTCAAAGGGACTTAATTTTTTATGACAAAATGCCTACATGATAAAACAATCCTAGTTTTCAGCAATTGCCACTGCCTTAATTTTGCATCTTCTCAAAAAGCTAGAAAAAGTTATTTCCTTTTTTAACAAATTTTAACTCCATCTGTTCCACTTTAACAAGACTGAAAATAAATTTTCCATTTCAAATATTGTAGTAACTTTTATTAGTAGTATGCATGCTAACAAGCACATGCATAAGGCTGCCCAGCAGTCCTGCAGTTACCCAGTTTCAAATGCACAAACCTTGTCACCATGATGCTCCATTCTCAGCATTGGAATTGTTTCAGCTTTGCTCAATGAATACAAGTTTGCATTGCCAGAGTTTTCAGAGGGGAGACTGTGCATGCCAAGGGAAAGCAGAGTGCTTCTGACACTCAAAAGGATCTAGAAATATTGAAGTAACACGGATCCAACTCTGGGTCAGGGCTTGAAATATTTAAATAACTGAAGAGGAACGCATTGCAACCTTTTTAGTTTTGCCTAAGTTGTATCAGTTCAGTAATTTGCTTTCCTAATGCCTGACACATTTTATTTATGGCTTGCTTTGGGGTTTTTACATCTATGTAAAACCAGGCACTGTGAACATCTCCTTGGCAATGAATTTCTAACCTATGAAGAACAATTATCTGCATCAGGGTGAACAATATCCAATATTCAGTGCTCTTTAGTTACAGGCTGGTGGAAGAGTAATCTCTTTGGATGGTACCTGTCTCCTCAGTACATAATGGGAAATCCCACTCCAGAAGTGGAAGGGAACCAAATAATGAGCCCTTTTAACTCCTTTTAAGTTACAGGTCCAAAATATGATCTAGGTTAGGGACAGTCAAAGGGCAAAGAGTCTTTCTGAATGAGTTTTAAATTATGAGAATTTGAGTTAAACACTGTATTTAATGGTCTTACCAGGAACATCTGTTTGTATTCTGGTTGCAATAATCAGGAGCAGCAGAAGCACCAAAACATACTACTCTAAGAGGCAGAGCCAGTACTATATCACACAGGGAAATGAAGTGCACAGGCTGAACATTTAGACTTATTTTGCTTAATACAAGTGGGTTAGTTTACAAGCCAGTTTTTATTCACTGTTTAGTTTTAATACAGAACACAGAGAGATGAAGTAGTAAGAAATATGTTTCTGCGTTCATTTATCTTGGGGATACACTGTGTACTGTACTCCAGACTTAGGGTAAGACTTGTGAAAGCATGATGGTTAGTAGCAAGTTAAATTCCACATATATTCCCAAACCAGCAGAATTCAAGTTGATACATATGTCAGCAACAGGAGATGAACGAAAGGGAAAGATAGTGCTTATGAGACTGTTCATTTTCCCACAAAATCATACCCATTGGCCTCTTTTGCCTTTGCCATTTTACAAAGAAACAGACTTTGGCCCTAGTCTTACTTAATGTGGATGTAATCTGCCTGTGCAGGGCACTGGCCAGAAGCTCCATCGCTGTGTGCCAGGGTGAGAGTGACCTGAACTGCTGTGGCAAAGGAGTCCTGAGGATGGCAAATTACTTGGCAGAACAATCCTTCCCCAGGTTCCAATAACAGCACAAGGGCTACAAAGCCAACTCAGACAACTTGTCAGCGTGGGGAAAGGGCTGCAAGGAAGGATCTCATGTAAATGCACTAGACACTTGCATCCAGAATTCTGTCAAACCACTCTAGTGAGGCTAAGAAAATAATTTCAGGGTTGCTTTACAGTACAGATAGATGGCCACTGGGCAAGTTAACATGCTTCTCCCCCCACCCTGCCATCCCCCTCCCTCCTTCCTGTTCTCCACTGCTCATTCTTGTCTGCATTTGCCCTCCAATTTTTGGCCACACCAGTGCCCCAGGGACAGTAAGGAGAGTGGGACCAGGGAAGTGATCTTGCTGAGAATTAATGCAAGACCACAAGACACATATGTTAGTGCTTGGCCAAATCAATTCCCTGATCTGACACAGCCTGGCTGCGTGAACTACTGCTGGCACAAGACAGACAGCAGAGAACAGGATTACCTATTCTGTGCTCATCAGGAAACACCAAGAAACACTGAAGCTTTTCTTTATGCCTTTTGCACTACCTCTGCCTTTAGTAATAATAACACACAATTATACTGATGTGAAAATTGAGCTATGCATCTGATATAGAGTTATTTCCTTTTTGTTCTTGTCAGCCTAACTTCTAAATAGCCTTTGGTTTGTTTGTGGGATATTACAGTATCCAAATGACATCATTTTCTGGCAACTATGGCAGGCCTAGCCTGTGAGTCACTTTGCAAAATGAGGGGAGAACCATGCTAGCAAAGAACATGCAATTCAAAGGTTCCTATTGTTCTAGTTAAACGTGGGGTCCACACAAGTTCAATCACTTCTCAGTACAGAAAACGCAGCTATAAATCTCACTTTTGATTTAAATGAAAAAGAGCATCTGTAAGCAGGCAGTTACAATTGTACAGTCCCAAAAACTGGAGCTACACTCTCACATGTTTGCATGGATCGGTTTATTAATGGTCAATACTCAACAGGTATGCGACCGCACATTGAGCTGCAAGTTACTTTACCTGCATTTTCCAGCAGAGAGCTTTCACTGCTGTGAGCACCAGTTTCCCTAACTTTGTGCATAAGGCAGGGCTACAGGACTACTACAAGGCTTCTCTGCTCAACCCTGTCCAACCCTCCAATTAATCTATCTGAGAAATAGATGGAAGGAACCCAGAAGACTATGGAAACAACTTCTCATTACAGACTGTCTTGAGGAATAATGCTAATTATCACAGAAGTGTTTCCAGTTCTTCACTGCATCCAGACACTTATCCACCCTGAAAGGAATGTTTCCTACTTTAGTCACTAATTGGATCTTGTTTGTAAAGCCAATCTTTGTTTCTAAGTCTGTCACAGTTTGGGAACAAGGGTGCTATATCGGCCGAAGATTAAAATGCCAGCTGAAAGAGACACTAGAAACATTGTCCTTAGATCAAAGGATGGAACACATTAACATACATTATTTTCCTTTTAGCTTTTATTTTGTAGCTTAGGCAAGATCTAACAATAACTCTTTTCAAGGTATATTGGAAGCATTTGATCTACTGCAACTGCAGACTATCATTTCAAGTATTTACTAACCAGGAAGGCTATCTGCACACTGAATGTCATGTTTATTCATTGCTTAGAGAGACACGCACTCCAAAAAAGAACCAGCTCTGCTTATTGAAGGCAGTGGTACATACAGGAGCAAGATGCAGGTTTGCTGTACCAGTATCTTTCTGGTTCAGACTGAAACTCTTTCTGCCTCCCAAATAATAAGCTTACTCGAAAACATCAGAAATGTTGTGACTGAGTTTATGACATGCATATCTTCACATGACACTGGAATCACATTTTTTTCAGATTTTTGTACCCCTTGTCACCAAAGGAATTATAACTGTTTAAAATTAATCACAATTTGATGATTTACATCCAACCTGTGTACTTTTTATGTGTTTCTGCTCTTCATGACACTTTAACACAATTACGATTAAAAAAGCCACCCAATGTTATAGTATTGTCTAATGCTCTCTACTTTCTTTTAGGTCCTCTACTACTTTAGCCTGCTGACCTCTAGTCAAGAAAAGGTCAAAGTCACACCATGCTCTTTCAACCTTAGCAGAGAGCACAGCATCCTGAAGTATTTTGCGCTCTGGTCATGGAGCAGACTAACTTCTCCCAGCAGACAGCATTAGGTCAATATTCAGATACATGTACCAGATGGCCTCTATGGGCCAAGAAATCCTCAGCAGTAAAGAGATATGGAACAAAGCTGTTGTTAAGCCAGCTCAGTCTTACCCCACCTTCACCCTGAGTCTGTCCACAGCAGTCACTGAGACATCATCTAGACAGTCATGACCTCTCCCTCTGCTGCAGCTGCGCTCCTGAGAGCAGAAGAGCAGAGGGGCTTTCACTGTCTATGCTTTTAGATCCATGCACAAGAGAAATGCACATATGCTAAGCTGTCACATAACCACAGCACCACTGCAGAACTGCAGACCTGACAGGATCAGCAGACCAACATCCCCTACTGGCTGACAATTGGCTATTTCACATTTAGCCACTAAAAGCACAGAGATCTTCATGGTATTTTGGGTTTTGTATCATGCTCAAAAAAAATTTCTCAGCTTTCCATCTTACTTTTTTGCTACACTCACAATAAGTTACATTAGCAGTACGTTTTCTTCTTAAAATAGTGACAGGGAGAGCTCCCCAAGCTAAGTTATTATGAATTTAGATGTTTTTAAATCTGTTTTCAAATGTTATAAAAACAATTATTCCATCCAACTATGATGGCGTACTTTCACTCAGGGACAGAACTGGCATAGCAACGTACAGTTTGTCCTTTAACAAAAATGTACCTGAGGATTTCTGAACATTAATCATTTTAATCCTACTGGTTTCTATATTTTGTACCAAATTATTCAAAGTCAAATTCTTCAAGACAGACTAAATCAGTGTTTGTTTTCTATCTGTTTTTCTAAAATTAAGACCATTGTTTGTGGCTGTACCAAATAGACTAGAATTAGGTGAGCTAAAAGCAGTCAGATAGGCCTTAACATCTCAAAAAAGATGGCAAAATGGATCTCCTCTGCACCTGTGAAGGTCTGGAACATGATAGCATGGCTTTCAAAATAGTGGAAGAATGGCTTTTTCTAATTCCTGGGTTCACAAATTCTGGGTGCAGTACTCATTCCTGATCTTATTGAGCAGAACAACTGTTTGATTAAACACCAATTTCCCCAACATTTGGCTGTCTTGAGAAGGAGAAGTAACCAAGGCCTGCCTGGGAGAGTCAAGGCAAATCTATTATACCCACATGGAAATGGAAACCACAAGAGGAAAGCACAGTATTTATGGTGGAAAAACTGGAATTCTTAAAAAGCTAGTCATTTTGGGTTTTGTCAACCAGAAAAAATTACTGCAGTTTTGTATGTACTCTTTGTGCTTACACTCAAGTCAAATCACTGAACTAGCCAGATCTGTTGCCTGCTTTGTTAAATCTTCTCCAAATATTTACAGAAGCACTTTCTGCCTCACTACATCTGAAATTGTTACTTTTAGGACCTATTTCTCACCTGTTTAAGTGAGCAAGTACCTTAATTTCATTTCTCTTAAGCCACTCTCTGAGAAGGGTTTGTCATCATAAGTGTGTTGGCCTTTACAGAGCAAGTCCAGTTTCCTCTGGCCATCATAAGACTCAAAGCAAATAAGACTGTTCCAGTCCTGTATCTAAAATGTTGCCTGAATACAAAAAACATGCCAGAGAACATAAACTCTGTTGGAGTAACGGTCACACAGGCTGGACAACAGACCCCATAGCTCCACACTTTAAATATTTTTATTAACTAGTCTCAAAATGCTTTGGGTCTCAATATCTCAGAAGCTAGCAATACAAACTATTCTTAAATACGTAATTTCTCTGTACTGCCTACTTCAGAGGGCATAAGCAGAGCTTGAAGAAATGTGACAGGTTTGGAACTAGCTTCAGTTCTGAGTACCATTAAACCAATATTTTAGGTACAAGAATTCATGCTTCTTTGCACACAAACAGCACTGGATGCTGTTCAAACAGCTGTTACAGCACAGTCATTTATTCCAGAAGCTGCACTGTGAGAACACACAGGTGCGTGCATATGGTGCAAAAGAAAAGCAACATTCTCAAGGACTGAAGGCTCAAAGCTACTCTGCTGCTTCCAAAGGCTTTGAAACACAGCGCTTAGAATCATATCAGGCTGAATTCCAAGCAACTTTTTTTTTTAAATAAATACATCTAAACATTTTTCTATGAATTTACATGGAATGCATGAATAACTAAGAGAGACTAGTCTAATTATCCTTAGGAGACCTGAGCTACTGCTCTTTTTTTTTTTTTTTTGACTAATCAACAGGTGAGAGCTTTATAGAGATCAAAGGCTGTCACTAAATTATAGGTCATTACCCTAGCATCTTAAAGAATATATACGTGCCTGCTCTTTGCTGAAGAGGTCTGCATGTTTCATTAGGAGATATATTCAGAAGCTGTCTGTTTCACCTGATCTGAATACTGGTTCTATGTATGCTTGCTGTTAGCAGCTTCTTACAAACCTCGGCATTGCCATAGTCTGAGGGCAGTAGTACTCATTATCTTCTTAAAGTGCTTTACTCTGTTTTCAAGGCACAGATCACCAGAGCCAGCTAAGCTGTTTGTGCAGCTCAAGGTAAGTTTACATTCTTTCCTGAAGTCTTAGCCTAGGATTTATGGGACGTATCTAGATTATTAACAAAAAAGGTGGCATCACATACACAGCATCTGAAGCGGACCCTCTGGACACAGCAAGTTAGATGCTACAGCTGTACAACCCCTCCACCTTTAGCAGGGAGAGCAAGTACAGAAGGGCTGTGCCCCTGTCACTACCCTTTCAGGTGACAAACACTCGTCTGCAAAGGTTGCTTTCCAATAAAACAGCTCAGCATTATCACAAAACAGATACATTCTTTTTATGCTTAACCTGTACTAATTTATTTTTTTTTTTTGTATCTAGGTGATATTTAATTACATTCTGGATGTGGATCATTTTAAAACAAGAAGAGTTATTTTCTAAAGAACCCAGAAGCTGATGCTTTGCAATCATGTAATATTAAAAAGGAGAATATAGGTAGGCTTTTTTGCTGACTTTCAGAGCTCTGACACAACACCTTTGTGATAAACTTTCATCTCCTCAAGAGTGCTTGCACAAAGGTCTTCTTTGATATATCCATTTCATCAAAGGAAATGAATCTTGCACAGAAAGGAACTTAGAAACTGCCCCTAACAAAGGGTGCCTCTTCAACCAAAATAAAGCAACTAACCCTGATCTATTCTGGCCCAGAACAGGCTACTACTACAACTGCTACGATTTCTACAGGTATCTGTGAGAAGATGCAGTAACCTGAAACAGGTGATTAGTACCTAGACAGCAACTTAGGCATCCAGCAAAAAGCTGTTTTCATTATTCCTTTCTCATGTAATATAACCACTCTTTGACTTACTACTGTCTGGTAATGACCTCCACAGTACTAGACCTCCCCAAAAAATGGGAAGTCAAACATTTCCCTTCATTATTTTAGACAACATTTACAAATAAGAATAATTAGGTCATCAGTACTGGATTTACATTCTTTCTACTTGTGATAATGTCTTATCAGCAAGTCAGTGGTGGGTATGTGGATGTAAGCATATGTGCACTTATGCGAAGAATCAGATGAGACCACAACCTAGAAATATTGAATACTAATTTGATTTCTAAATGCAAAGAAAGCCACAGCCAGCACTATTTGTCTTCACTGCCCAGCATCCTGACTGTATTGCACCACTCACCAGTCCTACATCAAATGCTAAACTGAAATACCAAGTGAATTGCAATAGCTTCCAAATTCAAGGATGACAGGCAATCATTGTTTTAATGCCTGGAAATTGTGGGATGAAGATTAACAATGAGGAACATCTGGCTACCATCAAATCACCCTTTGAGGATCAGAGGAGAGCATTAGTTGAACCAAAAGTGTCTAGTGTTTCTACCTTCATGCACATTAACTAGAAAATTCAATCATCAATAAAACTTCCCTTCTGCTCTACACGGTAGAGCTGAAAGGTGTCACAGGGATTAATAATCTATAGGACAGATATAAAGGAGAATTGGAGTAACAAAGAGCAGACATAATTTGACTCTGAATTTCCATTTCACAATGCCATCCTAGCTAAAAAGAAATTCCAGGTAACTATCAACAGATCCTGCTGGTCAAGACTGCCTGCAATAGAAATGAGGGGAACAGGAATTGCACAAACAGAAGTGGACCTCTACTGTAAGTACATCTCTTTTGTAAGCCATATGTAGTCCTCCCTACACCTTCACTTCAGCAAGGATTTCCCTTGTCAGAAAAAGTATCTGCACTGCATAAAATAACAAGCAGCAGTTCTGATCTGAAGCCTAACCAATTCTCTTTTCCAGGAAAAAAGTGTCACAGCCAGCAAGGAGCATGGCACAGAAAGCTGCAGCTATGCCATGGCAGCAACTTCCTTTACCAGTACCCAGTGGCTGAAGCTAGGAGGAGAAAATCTCTTCCAGGTTGCACCATAACTGATTCTCCACCAGGTTGCATCGCAGCTGCTGGGGTTCACTTCTGAAAGAGAATGAAAGCTATTCTGGTCAGAGAGGCTTACTCTGTAAGCAAGTATGATTTGCATGAAAAAGAAACCCCCCTGGAATCACAGTACACCAAGGTATAGATACATGCTCTTATTAATAGATACACCAAATGGCTGGATTACTTATTTTGACAAATTTTGCACGTCTTAAGCCCAAAACTGAACATTAAGAATCAACAGATGCATATCTGTTTTGTCTGTCATTAGGGTTGTTCTCGTGTAAAAAGGGGCATTCTTGAGTTGATAGCATTCAGTTATGGGGTAGGATAGCTTAAAAGGACAAATATTGCACAATGATTCCTTTCAAGCGCAGCATGCTGGCACACTTCCATCCCTTGAAAAGAAGAAGTTTGACCTGGGGGGATGAACTTTCATAGAATTTAAGATCTCATTAAAAATACGTAGTTACTGCTTCTCATTACAGCAAAAAGCTTAAAATGGGAAGGCAACATAAAAGTATCACCAAGTCTCTGCACATGCAGACAAACTGTTACAGTACTTTAGTCATAATTTACTGTCTTGACAAAACCAGAGAGGTGATACTGGTTCTGAATTCTTTTGTTTCTGATGTTAAAGAAACACCCATAGCTCTCTGGGGCTATTTGGCAATCATAAACAGGAAGCAAGTCCCAAACCCTCCCAAAGGAACCCTCCCAAAAGCAAAGGTTGAGGAACATACAGTAGTAAGAAGAACCAGTCTTGGCTGTAAGAGAGACTTGCAGAAAGGGAGCCAGAAGAAAAATTCCTCTTTCTTAAACCAAAATGAGGAGAAAGATTAAGAATTAGAAAACCTCAGGAGGTTTGGATTTTTTTTTTTGTAGGATTATTTCCCTCCTCCCTTCCCCCTTCCTTTTCAAAAAATAGACACTAACTAGGCTTCATCTAGGGTTGGGAACAAGACCTGCTGAAAAATACGAGATCTTACCTCCAAAGCTGCCTTCCTTCCCAAAGAGGTGGTGTGCTTCTTAAAGAAATTTTTCTCTGAGCATGCTGCAACTTTCATGCTTGCCACTGGCTCACAAGTGGCTTTTTATGTATTGCTCAGACTACCCAAGTAGTCAATGATTTTCAGCTTACTTTACTGGCAAATTGGCATACCAATTTGAGGCAGATGGGAAAGACAGCAGTAACAGAAAGCCCTTGAAGTAGGGATACAGCTGGTAGTACTGTGCATACAAGGGAGTAAAACTGCATCAGTTAGTAAACGACAAGTAAGAAACAAATGTCTTTTCTAAGATTGAATGATTTTAAGATTTCTTACAAAATGAAAGCATAAAAAAAGAGAAGGAGCCTAAAGAAATGCTCAATATTCTTGTACAGATTATATTTCTCCTCATTATTAAGGAGAACTAGTAAAATCAGAATAACTCGTATACTTATGTTTTACTCAGGAAACATTGCTCAAGTTTGCACAAGATATATCTTCAATACTCCAAGTGCTTAAAGTCCTCCTCCCATGCAAAATGAAAATAAGAGAAGACAAAACACACATGACAAATAATTAGAACCTAGATTTCACACTCATTTCTCAGAAATTACAAATAGCAAATCAGGAACAGATTCAAAGCTACTAGGAGTCAATGAGTGATCCTGAACAGCTGACCTAAAGAATACATCACATGAGCCTTTCTCTGGATGATTTTTCTTTTTAGACAATTCACAGGTTACAGATTTTACCAGGTTAGTATGAAATACTCACAAAGCACACTCCATTCATCCCAAGAATGATTCTCATCCCAAGTTTAGATGATGCATGTCTTCAAAACAAACTGCCATATCACACTTATATTAAGTGTGTAACACCATGTTTTTAACTGGCAAAATCATTACAGTAAATTGCCATTTTATTGTCAGGTATCTTGATTAGATAAACTTTTTAATCTGATGTGTTTAGAAGTTTAATCTAGGGATTGCACCCCAGGAAATGCACTGTCAGGGATAGTCAGACCTTGTTCCCCTCTCTGTAGCTAAGTCCCCTTAACAACCACATAAACTACCACTAGCATAAACATGTTGATAGTTAAAGCATATCTAAGCTCTTGTAGCAGTGTGTTTTAGTGGTTAATTATTAGATGCAAATCACTGCTTACACTGTGATTAGACAGAGTTTACAGTTCCACATTTGGATGGAAAACAACAAGGATTTTCTTATCCTTACTGAAGTGAGCACACAGCACTTGTTCGGAGGAAGGAGCAAAGTTTAAGTTGTACCAAAATTGTAAAGAATTTTTATTTTTATTTTTTTTAAAGAGATTATCATGACTAATATCACTGTAGCATTATGTAAGATATACCACTCTACCTGCTAAACTGAAAGACGGCTGCTGTGAAACTATGTTTTGGCAACCACCAGAAGCCCACCACAGGGCAAGCCTGCTTTACCTGATGGTCCTCCCGGCTGTCAACTCCCTGCACATCATGTCACAACCTGAGTTCTTAGACATCCCTTTCATCACAGTTCCAACCACACCAGGTGGAGAGAGATAACAAGTCTCACCACAGTAAACTCCAACCCCTTCTGCCTACTTCTTAACAGCACAGCCTTGCACTGCTCTCTATCCACCTCACACCTGCACTTTTAAGGAGGAAAGGAACAATCTCTTTTTATCCTCTGAATAATCTTCTCTCCTCCTCCAAAAAGCCATCCTCAAGCCCCCATCTCCTCCTCCTTCACTACTTTTCCTGCTTCCTGGGCTGCTTGACTGTGATCAGTTTGGGACAGGCTCCTGGTAGATGTTTGCAGAATTTTTTGCAGCTGTTCCTCTTCTCCCTGAATGGGTTACCCCCACTCCCACACAGCATCAACCCACATGTTTGCTTCTGCTCTTCATCTGGTTTCTTTTCTTCAGTCCCACACTTCAATTTGTCTGATGTCATCCTGGTCTGATTTTTGCCACAGACACTATTCATGCTTTTGCCAGTTGATTTTCCCAGTATGTACTCTGAGGCTGAAGCAGATGAACAGCAAGACAAACTTTCTTCAAACCCAGGAACAGACTTCATCAGCAGTGGCTAGAGAACTGTATCCCAACTCTGTTCCAGCAATGGGACATAAGTGACCAATCAAGTCTCACACTCAGAATAGCTTTTCATCTTTCCCTTCCTCCCTTCACCACTGATTAAACTATTTTGTTGCAGTATCTTCAGAGGGGACATCTATACATCTTCCACCTGTTTCTTTTACCAATGTATATCAGTAAATATTGCTATTTCCTCATCCAAACCTCATGCTTTTACACACACAATGACAGCCATAAACCATCTGCACTGCACCATGTTCAAAAGTTTTCATTCTCTGCCTGCCTAGCAGAAAGTCATCTGTGCTACAGCAGTGCCATACTTGCTGTACAATGTCTTTTATGTACAGAGACAGGATATTCACTGCATTCATCCCTAATCTGTTCAAGTAGGTCACTCAGAGTTCAGTGTTGCACACACCACTGACACACAGAGTATCTGAAAAACAGTATTTTCTCTAGTATTCTGAAAAAGCCTGTCAAAGACAGACCTCAATCAATGTGACTACCTATAAAAAAGCAGATACAATCAATGTAATAGCTATGTCAAAGTCTGAACATTTAGCACCTCTTATCTGTACATTTATATCTTCAGTTGTTAGTGAAGCACTTTTTTACTATGAGCCTTCATGGGAAGGGAAAGAAAAAAGTGGGAGAGAAAGAGATTGTGCCCCTCTAGCTCAGCTTTGGTGAAAAGCCACCTGGAGTGCTGCATCCAGCTCTGGGGTCCTCAGCACAGGAAGGACATTGAATTGTAGGAGCGAGTCCAGAGGAGCACTACCAAGGTGATTAGAGAGATGGAGCACCTCTCCTGGGAGAAAGGGCTTAGAAAGTTGAGTTTTTTCAGCCTGGAAAAGAGAAGGCTTAGTGGTGAACCTAATTGTGACCTTCCAGTACCTAAGTGAGCCTACAAGAGCTGGAACAAGACTTCTTACAAGAGCATGTAGAGCATGTCCTGTAGACAGGACAAGAGGGAAAAACTGTAAGAGAGTAGGCTTAGATTTGATAATGGGGAAAAAAATTTGCTGTGAGAGTGGTAAGGCACTAGAACAAGTTGCTCAGAGAAATTGGGGCTGCCCCATACCTGAAAGTGTTGAAGACCAGACTGGTCTAATGGAAGGTATGTCATGGCAGAGGGTTGGAAATTAATGATCTCTAATGTCCCTTCCAGCCTAAACCCTTTGATGATTCTGTGATTTCAGCAGCTAGCGTTAGGTCTGTATTAAAAATATTTTAGTCCCTCCAACACATACGATCACAGCTAAAGACTTGCCAACTGCAGTTCTTACACACCTGAAGAACAATGCTGCTTCTGACTAACAGGGCAGGCACAGAAATGAACATGTTAAGTCTCAGAGACTGCATTTTTTAAGTTTTAGAAAAGAGACACGAATGCATGCTTCTTTACCAGTAACATAACAGAAAACTGTCAAAGCTGATGAATTCACAAACAAGTTAAATAAAACAAAGCTATCCATTGCCTCATGTATCCCAGTGCTTCCCCAGTGCAAGTGGAAGAACGGGTCTGGATGACTACAAAGCAGCTACTGAGCCTCTCTTACAGTTTCACTCAAGCAAGTGCAGGAGTCCATCTAAAACTCGTATTTTCAACAGGTATGCTGAATTTATAATTCAAAATATTTCTTCCAGTCTCCAACCTTGAAAATCTATGGGACAAGATATTTCAGCTATTATCTGCAACTGTTAGGAAACATTTCTGCAGATCAAGTAGTCTCTAATCTGTCTTGACAGGCTTACCTCAATTAATAAACTGTAGTTAGAAGTCTTGCATCTAGGAAAACCCAGTATGCTTCACTTATAGCACCATAAGCCAGCATAACTAATAGAAGTGAATTAGAACACAGGCTCATTTTTATCACCAGCTCAAGCACTTTTGACCTTTAAAACATGACCTCTATTTAAGGCACAATTGTACTTTAAACTCATTAGGCCATTATAGGACATATGTCAGGGAACTTCACCACAATTTCTGAATGTGTGCCCTGAGAGAAACTTTCCAACAGATGATGCAGAAGGAGAAAAGATGCCTGAGGTTATTCAGTACTTTGGCTCCTTGATCAGACTCCTCAGAGTAATACAGTCATCGCAAAAACATTCTGCAAACACTCACTCAATAGTGTTTCAACGTTTAATTGTCAGAAGTGGATGAAAGCAGTATTGTGCAAAAGCACTAACAACTGTTATTTTAGAAAGCGCTTTATCAGACATTACCAAAGCTGTGCTTCTAAACAAAGCAGTTTTCTTGTTTTACTTGCATGCTTTAATGCTTCCCAAACAGAATTTTTGCTAGTAGGAAGCCATGTGAAAGGATTCACTGCCTTGAGGTGATACCATTTTACACGAGACACATGTTTATTTTAACAGCAGCACTGAAAAAGCTGAATTCCTGACATAAAATACTTTTACACCTAGTTCGTCTAACAGATTTGCACATACTTTTCCCAAATCCTTTCTCCATCAGTCCTCAGAAAAGTAGATGTTTCTCTGCTGTAGCAGGAGGAAAACTGCAGATTATTCTTCTGTATCTGCTTCCACTGCTAGAGATACTCAAGCAAACCCATGCTCCCCCTGCAAGGTGCCAAATCTGAATGTCCCAGCACAATTATCTGGTCTAAAACAAAAAAGAGAAAGTGATCCCAGAGAAAGGTCAGAAACTTAGTTCATCTGCCTCTTGAAATGAAACTGAAAAGTGAAACACCTGAAAACCAACAAGAGCCAAGAGCAGGTCTTTTCTTTATTGTCTTAGCACAGACAACAGCCATGAGTTCAAAATTTTTTTCTTAAAAAAAAAATAGAACAAATGGACTTTAGTGCCTGTCAAAAGCACAACGAGCTGCCAGTATTTACAAAAATCGTTTCTTTCATCTTAATTCTGTCAGTCTCTTGGTGTTAAAAAATAATAAAATAAAAAAAATTTAAAAATCTATTTTGATGTACTGTTTTTCTGGAACGCCAAAAGGCCATTTTCATACCAGTTTTATTTTCATCAAATTTTGAAAAACAAAAAGAAAAAAAAGAGGTGCCAAAAGGAATTTGCTTATCCTTGAAAACGCTCAAGTAAACCTCACACTGCCTCACAGCCCTAATCCCTACCATTCCTGTAAGCAAAGAAAAGGACTCATTTAAAAAAACATTCTGCAAATTTCTTATTATGCTTTTTTGTTGCTGATGGATCATAAGCCTTTGGTATGCTGCAGGCAGAGACAATTTTTAATAACAGTCACCTGTTTATTCAAGTCCTACATCACATGAAAGGCCACACAGCACACTCAGCATTAATTATTAAGCTAATCATGTTATCAAAGTACCAGCTAAGCAGGATCTTTGAAGAAGATACGATTCCTCTAGTGACACCCAGTTCAGACAGCACAGAAACATAATAATCATAGAGCCCTGTGAACTCTGCCCTGAGACAGTGGCTTCTTTTGAAACTCATAGATCTTGACATCAGCTTAGATCAGAAGCGCTGCATGCATGTTTCATCTGTGAATTTGCTGGAAAACTAATGGACTGATGAAAGCTCTGCACTGCAATGTAGGTATCAGTGTTTTTAGGAAGCCTGAGAAGCAGAATTCAGCCCTTTATTTTGAAATCTAAAGACAAGCCACAGGAAAGTGAAATTGCTTAGAGATAAGCAAATCAAATTCTTTCAGCACTAAAGCAGAATCCAAACAAAAACTGTATCAAATATAATCTTTTGCCAACATTCAGATTTTTACTTCACTTGCAGAAAGCAGAACAAACGCAAATAACAGCTTTGCTGACGCCAGTGAATGCTCAGTACATAAGGAGCCCTTTAGAGATTTCAGAGGAGGTGTCAATTCAGCAGCTGCAGTCTATTGCCTCTTCTTTGGCACCTCATGTTATGAAAGGCCAATCTTGTTAGATCCTTCAGTTACACCTGCTTTCCTAATCCTTTTTGCACTGTAATGGGCAAGTTCAAACTTTTGTTAGACACCTTTACAAAGGTCTGAAAATACTGTTTAACATGTTTATTATTATTGTTGTTAGTATTAGATTTTTCACCAAGGGAGTTAAGACCCTGCCAGTTTCATGCACTGAAAACTTAAGCAGATACCATGTTTCTTCCCAATATTATTCTCTGACAATAAAGGAACACCAGATGCTAGAAAAAAAAATGAGAAGTCTCCCTGTACTCCTACC
>JAWWMP010000093.1:46480056-46492269 GCA_035047865.1 Dendrocincla tyrannina | reverse complement strand
TAGTTTCTCATACTGAGTACTATGAAATTCCAACATTCAATTAATCCAAGTAATTCAAGGTGTTGAATTAAAAATTACCATGCTCAAGAAAACAACAGGCCTGAACTTTCTTATTTAAAGGCCAGGAATAAAAGTGCTTTCATTTACTTACCTTTTTGCTTCCTCTAAGTGGCACAGATATTCATAAGCAATATTCTGACGCCTCCTCTCATCCATTTCCTCTGCAGAAAGCCTTTCATCATCCACGATAGCTGCAAAACAGAAACCCAAATGAGTCAGCGGTGATTTTTAGAGCAATTTTACCGAAAACCTGGGCAAATTGCTGAAGAACAGAAATTAAAATAGTCATCACTTTTCTTTAAAAGAGGCCTTTTATACCATATACCAAAGATCCTTATGTCACCAAGAGTATGCTATTCTTTCTATGATGAATTCCTCAAGTTTCACTTCTTTGAGATATGTGTTGTTCTTAGGTCATCATCTGGTTTGGGGACAGGATGGAGCACTCAAACATGCAGGGCTGATCCTGGGAGCCAGCAGAGTTTCAGCTTACACCTGCTCAGAGGAGTTTGACGACTCCCATGAGGAAGCTCAAGACAAGCAATGGTAGTTGCAGCCCCATGCTAGGCAGTGCCTCAACAGTAGGGTTGAAGACAACACTGCAAAGATATCTCAAGGACAACTTCAGAACTCTCTGCAACTTCAAGAAGTCATGACACTGCAATACGCTGAGCTGCCTCCCACTCAAGGGGATGATGAGGGTTGTTGTAATCAAATGACCAAGCTGTGGTATCTCCTACTTACTGCTGCAATCATACCACCTCCCATAAAAGCACTCTCCCAGGCTGTTAAGGATGTCTGTGCACATCTCCAGCTGCAAATTACCCCGATTATTTACAGATGACTTGTCTCCCTCTCTTTGTAGGGTACAGAGGGCCTTTGTGAGCACATCTGCAATTCTTCCAAACATTTCTAGCAATGAGTCTGAAAGACCATACAGTATTGATGACTTCTAGCTGAATTTCAGCCACAGCAGGTAAGGCTTTTGGAAACAGCCTTCAGCATAAATCAGTTACCAAAATGACATCATTTGCGCTAAGTTGACAATCAGGCTACATGATTCTGGAGGTCCTTAAACCTTAATGATTCTTTGAAAAGACCTGGTCCTGCCCTGCCTTGTGTTTCTCAGCCATGTACTCATGTCACTTCTTGTGTCAGAGCTGGTAACCCTGTGGCTGCATCAGTCACAAAGCAGAGCAAGAGGCAGCTCTTGCTAAAGAGAGCTGTTTCTAGAAAGATCAGGTGCGATCTGAGCCGCGGTGCACCTGCAGGCACAAGGGCGGGGACAGAAATGCAGAGCTGGGCCAGCTGCTTTCTGTGGCAGCCCATGAGCTGGTTAGCTGAGAACATCAAGACACATCTTCATTAAAAAAACCAACCAAACAAAAACAAAACAAAAAGAAAAAAAACCCCAACACCAACCAAAACCCCATGAGCCCTGCTACTCCTCAAATGCACTGTGACATGCTTTGTTAGTTCCATTCCCTTACAGACTGTGCATGCCACCTGCAAGGTGTCTGCTTTTCCCCAATACAATTGCCTCATGTAGTTGCCTTGTGGTAATAGATAGAAGCAACTCAAGCAAATGACACTTAAAGCCAGCAAAACTCTGAGCTTCACAAGTACTTGCATACATTGAAGTCTGTACCTCAAAAAGCATAACAAAACACTAAACCACAAAAACAACCAAAAAACCCCCAAACCAGCCAACCAACCTAAAAGATCTGAAAAAAAAAAAAAGTGATCCCACATGCATTTACTGAGGACACAAAATGACACTACTTGCCCACATTTTGGACTGATGCTACCACACATTTGTTAACGTTTCATATAGCTGCTCTAAGCTTTGTAGTTTCAGTTTTAATCACCACAGGCATTGATATCTCTCATCTTCCTTTGCTTTTAAGATTGTTCTTCCTAATTACCCAGATGTTTCATACACCAATCAAACAAATTCATGTCTTGCTCAAAGTTTCTTTTAAGTCTGGTAGCTCAAATAAGTGTGACTCATCCTAACATGAGCTCTCAGATACTGTAATCAGTCTAACACTTGCCATGAAGCAAAACATTAGTTTTGAGGCAAATATGAAACACTCAGCCTGGCAAACTGGCCGTGGAGGCTGCTCTACTACTGCTCTTACCCACACCACTGTCAGCACAACCAGGACAGGCTGCTCCCACTCCCCAGAATGAGGGAGAAATATTCATGAGACACCACACTGAAACTTAATATATAATTTCATTATTTGTGATGCTGAGCTCTAAGGCCACTTTGCAAAAATGCTCCCTAGCAATGAGAGCCCACATATGAAGACAAGTGCCATCAGAAGAGCCCAGCTGGTTGTCCTAGTGGGCTATGGTCCTCTCGGCTAGGATGGGGCAGCCAATACCAAAGCAAGCCTTCCTCCCCCATGACAATTCCCATGCCCTGTTCCTCTTAACTTGTTAAACAGCCATTTATTCCTGCCCTCCAAACACAACTCACTACAGCCATAAGCAAGGCAGCAAAAAATGCAACTTGCCTGAAGGTAGGTAAAAGAAAACTACATGACCCATTTCATAAGTAGCAGTCCAGGAATCAACCTCAATAGCACTAATGCTTTATCTAGCCCAGGATGTACACATCGATGAGTATATCCCATTCTCAACAAAGACATCCCATATTGAGCAGCCCTGGCCCACCTCCAATGCCCATTAAAATTATTTCCAAAGATTGATTCAGAAGGTGGAAGGCACTAACACTGTGGGATTGTAATAATTGTTCTGTTCAGGAAATCCTCCAATAGTGAGAGAATAGGGCAAGATTTAAGAATAAGTAACTTGTAGACACAGAGAAGTGGAAAATACAGATCCTTTCTAGAAGAGATATATATCAGCAGCTCACAGGCTGGAAATCAGACTTCTTTCCTGGCAGGACCAAAGCAGCTGAAGTTTCTGGGCTGAATACCTGAGCCCTGGAAACAGAGACCACAGGGAATGTCAGCACCTGCAGTGCTAATTCTGGGAGGAGTGTCTTGCAACACCAGCTTCTGATAAGTCTGATTGCATGCTTTCACCCTCCAGCATATGCTGTCTTCAAAGCAACTGTGCCATCACATCAAAAGTGGTTAGAGACAATTTTCGAAACAGGAATGACAACCTGCAGGATAGAGATGGCTTCAGGACTGAGCTGGAGAGGTAATTACTTTGAAGACTTAGGTTCTTAAAATCTAGTCCATTGTAATATATTTTGGCAAAGGCCTCAGCCTTTGACTAGAACCCTGTGTACAGCTTTCTGCAATTTCAAACAGCTGAGAGCATCCATCAAGCCAGCCACACCAAGCTCAACACAAAAAGAAGCTTGGTTTCAAGACAGAAAGCTCAGTCTTTGTGCTTAACAGGCAAGTATTAGTCAGGAAACTGGGAAGATTGATGAAAGAATAAACACATTTCTGCTATATCAGTAACCTTTGATAATGCTCATCTCAGAGAAGCGAGTGCTGCAATAGAGTGTTATGTGGCAGAGTAAACAGGGCTGAGCTTCACCTGAGGACTTTCCGATATAAAATGTTGCAGCTGAAAAGATCCAAATGCTACAGAACAAGGCAAACACTACATCACAGCTATATAGGGGGGGGAAAAGCATCTAAACTTCTAATGATTAATCAATTATATAAATTGTGGTTTGAAATTCTGAGGAAAAATCTTAAATATTCCCTCAAAGAGGGAATGTTAAAGAGTATGTCTGGACTACTGATAAGAACTAACAAAAATTCTTGCCTGAAAACTCTACTTTGGTTCATTTTAGATGTTGTCACCCTGTTAGCCAAGAGCCAGTAGATACAAAACATGTGTGCTAAGACACTAAGTTGACTCATAGGTATTTCTTAATGGTAAAAACACTAAAGGAAGAGTGTGAATGAAACATACAGAGCAGTGAGCAGTACTAAAGCTTAAATAGCCATGCCTAACAGACTTTTTCTGGCACTCAGTGTAGTGCACCAAGCTTCTGATTCTTCTCACAATTGATTCAATGGAAATAAAGTCACATTCTACTAGCAATTTCCTACATATGCATATTCCACATATTTAGCACAAAAAAAAAGAGTGTTTACCAGGGAATCTTCATAAGCAGAGACATTTGCTCATCTTCCATCAGCTGACACATTGCACTTAGACACATCTTCATCTTTGTCAAAAGTCACCCTGTGTATGTGGTAGCTAGGATTAGTTGATTTTTGGGGTTTGGTTATAAACAACAAAAACTTTCTGGTGCGCCTTGATCCAAGACAGCCGCTCCAGCTGTTGGCAAATACTTGGAGCTATATCAGCTGCTGAACACTGAGCTGCCATCTCAATCCAAGGTACCTTCAGTCAACATGACACATGCAGGACTGACTAAGTTTGACTTAGTAAACATTAGCAGACACCATGAAGGTGTCCAACCTTCTGGATTTGAGTACGTTTTCAGAAATAGGGTCACCCCTCCTGAAGATACCGTATTATTACTGAAACTATCAATCAACCCAGGTGTGCAAGAGCCACTTGGAGCCATGACCTTAATAACACTCTGGAAAGAATTAAAATTTCAGATTTACATAAGATGTGGCCACATCAAAAAAAAAAAAAGACACCCTGCCCTAGAAGAGGGTGCTCAGAGACCCATCTAACATGGCCTTAAACACTCCAGGGATGGGGCATCCACAATATTTCTGCCCAACCTGTACCAGTGCCTCACTACCCTCACAGTAAAGAATTTCTTCTTAATGTCTGATCTAAACCTACCCTCTTTCAGTCTGAAGCCACTCCCCTGTGTCCGATCACTACATGCCCTTGTAAAAAGTCCCTCTCTACATCTTTCTTGCAGGCCACAATAAAGTCTCCCAGAGCTTTCTCTTCTCTGGGACGAACAATCCTAATTTTCTCAGCCTTTCCTCACAGGAGAGGTGTTCCAGCCCTCTGATCATCTACATGGCTCTCCTCTGGACCTGGTCTAACAGGTCCATATCCTTCTTAAGCTTGGGGCCCCAGAGCCAGACACAGTACTCCAGATGGAGTGTTATGAGATTGGAACAGAGGGGAAGACCCGCCTCACTTGGCTGGCTGGTCACAGCAGTTTAAATTTTAGTTTACACTAACTAAGGGGTGTTTCACAGGTCTAATTCACAACTGTTTTCAAATTAGACCACGGATTCATGAATTGTACTTTTAAATGATGCTAAACTTAAAACTTGTGTAATATGTAACAAAAGAGAATGCAAGAAAAAGTAACATTTGTTTCAATTTCTGAATACAACATTTTGGAACACTTCAGGAGGCAGAATTCAAAGTTACTCATTTCCCAAACAAAATCTTTGCTATCTTAAAAAACCGAGACTGGAAAAAAAAAAACAACCCTGCAAAACCTACAACAGCATTTGAGGCTTCCTGGGCATTCATTTGCACTCAGACGCATGACTATCTGCAATAGTTCAAGAACAACACGTGTCTGCTTCTAGCAGGCAGACCCTTTAATAAGGCATTTGCCACAGACATACCAAAAGGCTTCTTACATTGAAGAAGGCAAAGAAAGGAACAGAGGCTTTTATTTCCCAAGGCCAATCCCCCCCAATTTCCTGCCACCAGAGACTTTTTCCCATGAAAAGTGAGACGTGAGCAAGGAGAAGGAAGACTATTTTGGCACCACAACAGGGTAGCTCAATGCATAAGATGTAAGAGACGATGGAGAGAACAAAATCCTCTTACAGTGATAGAATAGAATTTGTAAAGTCAGGATTGAGGGGGGGAGGAAAAATACAAAAAGATACAAGAGCAAATACTGTAAAATGTTGGGATAAAAGTTTTTCGCAAGAGTGTTTGAATTAAACATTAGTTAAACCACATTTGGCAGCCTCAGCTGTCTGCTGTCCACGACACGCAACAGGCAAGGCAAGGCAGTATTTCAGTCCACTGGTGAGAAATTCTGCAAAATCTGTGTATTTCCCCCTCACACCTTCCTGCCTCCTCCACGCAAGATCACACCCACATACCCAGCATTAGTACACTCCAAACTATTTAACAGAGGCACACTGCCACACAAGAGCCCAATACAACAGGCTGTAGGCAGCATCACATTTATGTCTGCCTGTACTATGAGGACTTTAAGCATACACTTAAGTGCTGTAGTCTCAAGAAAAAACTAGTTGCATTTTAAATGGTCACAGTGGCTCAAAACATTATTATATAAAAGAGCATATAACTATTTTGTCCTATTTTGAAAGAGAACAATAGAGAGAGAAAAAAAAAAGAAAACAGTGTCATCTTTTTATTCCTAGTAAAATTTGTACTCTCAGGTACTCAGCACCCTAAGAGTACTTGCCAGGGCAGTTCAGCTCCATGGTCACTCCTAGTCTGACAATTCAAGTGCTTCCACTACACCAGTGCTGCACCTGCCAAGCCCTGTAACCATAGCAGATCTGAGCTGGCAATGCACTGAGGCAGCCTCACTGCTGCCTGAGTTGTCCTCACTGCAGTGGGGCAGAAGCTCACTGGAGCTCCTTGGAGCACTCCAAGGAAGCTGCAAAATACAGAGACAAGATACATGTACAGATATCAGAAAAACACTTCTCAAAGCTTCAGGCAGACAGAGTTCCTCCCTAAGCCTCCACTCCCAATACCATCTTGCTGGTATCTAACGCAGCAGTTTATTCAATACGCAGAAGAAAGTATGCCAACTACGTGAACACAGATAATTCAGTAGGCTACTAAGAAAAAAGTGGTTTTACAGCACCAAATACCTATTATAGATGTTCTCTTCTTAAGGTATTTTTTACCTTTGGGTCTATTGTTACACTGAAAGTAATTTATCTTTGGATAAAAATTTGAAGGCTCTATTGAAAACAGCTTTCTATAGACTTCCACTGTCAAAGAGCAAATTTACAAGCAACTAGCACATGCCTACAGCAACGAAACTAGATGCCCTGAGTCTTTTACTGTGTCTCCAGTTAAGGGTATTCAGTCCATTCCCTGAGCATTTGCCCTGAGAAAGGGCTCTGGACAAATGCAGGCACTGCAAGCACAAGTTCACCTAGCACAGCTGTGAACTCAGAGGGCAGATTCATGAGAGACAGTAGATTGATATGCTTAGTTAAATTATGAGGATCTACAATATAACATTTTTCAAATCTTTCCAACATAACTACTCTCCCACTCCCTTAAAAATGGCTATATCTCTGTAATCTAGTTATTTAATTGTCAAAGCATGCAGGCTCAGATTTTCAAACAAAAATATACATGCATCTTCTGGTCAGCACACAGATATCTGCTCTCACAAATGGCGTGAGGATCTACATTACACAGGATCTACAGGCCACTGTTCTGGACTAGATCTCACTGCCAGACACTGCACAAACTGGGGAAACAAACAAAAACCATTAGCACGGGAGTGTTGGCAACACTGCAGTAAAAAGACATCCTGATATAAAATTAAAAATGTTTGCTAAACCAGTCTTTCTCCTGAGCTTTCTCATAGAGCCTCATTCTGCGCATTTACTTTCCTGAATCCTCCTTCCCTCATTTTCTTGAAAAAGGTCATATTTCAGTCTTATGTATCTGCTACCAGTCTTATGTTCAGCTACATCCATTAACTGAGGATAACTGAGCACTATTGCTATACATGGACCTTGAGACAATCATACCAAGGGAACAAGCATGCAACAGCAACCATAGTCTCCTGGAGCCAAAAGTCAAAACCATCTCATTTCAGCCTGTCAAGTGCCAACAGTGGCAGAAGTCTGTAGGGCTCCTCAGACATGTCTCAAGATACATAAATTCCCACAAAGTTAAGAAAGAGTCTCACTTAGCCACACAAACACAAGATAGCTTTAGCATTGAGCAAGTAACCACAAGTGCTGCCAGAAAGTTTAACATTTGTTTTCTGCTTATAGGTAGACAAATCCTGTACTCTGCTTGTAAACCTGAGGCTTTCTACAGTACCATCAAGTGAGATTTAGAGAGAGAGAGAGAGAGAGACAAAACATTAAAGAGCACTAAGGAGTTCTGAAATTATCTGATTGTATGATGATACCAGAGCATGGACATTTTTTCTAGTAGGATTCTTTAACCTTGTGCAGAAAAATAACACGGTTCATTTTATCTTAACTTCAGTATAATTACTCTGTGTGTTTGAAAGAACAAAAAGATAATGTAATGGAGTTGAAGGAAGCAGACAAAAATCCAACGCCAAGTGTTGCCATCTATGATTACAAGCATGAATTTCAATTTATCAGACTGTTGCCCAGCCACTTCCACCTACATTTAACTGCCAGTCCTTAATAAAATTGTAACTGTTTATATTTGCATACCTTGCTAGTTGGTCATTTCAAAGCACAACAGGTTTTTCCAAGAGTCAGATGTTAAAAAAAAACCCACCTTTAAAACTCTAACTGCTTTGTATGACCTTAAACTTTTAGGTCAACTTAAACAGCTAGCACTCTTTACTCATAGTTTTTTAACAATCTTTGCTCATACTCATTATTTACTAATAAACCCTAGTCTATGTTCCCAAAAAAGTCACAAGCCTAAGGAAGCACTCAGACTGATAGAACGTCAAGAGGCAGTGAACATCAAATACAAGCTATTTCTTTTACTTACTGGCCATCCTATCTCTATGTGCTTAGCCTTAAACACATTAACACAACTAAGCTTCAAGGCAGCTTTCAGAAAGCTACACTGATATGTAGCTGGTATGGTTGAAAGTTTTGTTTAATTTCTACATGCTTACAGTCAGAATGACATTCTTTTCGTGGGCTTAAAAAACCTCAACAAAAATCAACCAATTTTTTGAAAAGCCTATTTAGTCAGACTAGCACATCACTGGAGGTTCAAGGCATTCAAAATAATATTGAATATTGAATTCCAAAGGAAGCTTTCCTTCCAGCAAGATTTGCTTCTCCAGGGATTAATCCATGAGAAAGCAAAGTGTCACATTTCTTCTACCACCTTTACACGTTGACTGTTTTCCTAAATAATTCCACCTTGACCATTTGCTCCATTTATCTCACTGGAATTACTTTAACTTGCTTGCTTTTTATTACCAATATATATTAACAATCCTCAATAAAAGAGCCAAAATTTTACCATATGAATTAAATTTCCTTACATTTTACCTACTGTGACCTCAATTCAACTTAACATAGCAAACTGTAAACAAAATAATGAAAATGACATTTTAAAGTTGCCAGGCTAGTAAAATACTCTATGGAACTATGAAAGGCAGAAAAATGTTAGTGTCCATAGCATGCCTCAGTATCTACCCTGTAATTAGATTTAGTTAGAAGAACAATGCAAGTCTCTTGCCTACAAATACCATCAAATTTATTTCTATAATTAGGCAGTTTATATTTCATTTTTCTCTGACAAGAACAGCAAGTATATTAATTATTAAGTGCATACACGCACCTACATAAAAGGACGAGTAACCTGGGGACAGTAAAATACTGTGGCAATCATGCAAAAAAAAAAATCTCATCCAAAAGTCATTCTCTCCTATGCAAGGTGCTGGAATTGTAGTCACAGCAAGTTAACAGGAAAAGTGATGTGCCTGCAGCCTTCTGCAAAACCCCAAAGGCAACTTTCATTATATGTAATCACGTAGCCACTGCTTGTGGCCAGAACCCCACCCATCAATACTGGTGCCTTGAGTACAAGGCAGAAAGCCACTGCAGAAGTGGAGTTGAAGAACAGGAAAGTGGGGCTGGAGACCATCAGTAGGAAGGGCAGGGCACAGACAGAACTCACTATGGTGGCAGCAGGAAACCCACATTCAGGCTTGTCCACACCTCTGCCACACTCCTCTTAGCTGCTATTTGCATAGCAGAGCCTCTAAACTGGTAGCAGTAAGATCACCCTAATTGTGTTGTTTAAGACATCTTATCCAGCACACAGGACCAGAATAAAGTGGTCCTTACTGTGACAAAGAGGGACCCTAGAGACTGAAGTAGGTAGGCATGTCTAATAAGAACTACTGATGCTTCACCAAAAGGCAGATTAGTTGAAGTTTAAAAGGAAGAGCACTTCTAACACAGGGTTTTCTCACTGTTCTTATTCTTCTGTAGAAATTCAAAAGGCTGATGGTCATTCAAACAGTAACCAAATTAAGATAATGCCCTGCAAGTGCTGCACATGATTAATTTCAAAATTGGGACCTTGTTCAATTTCTGTTTCAGTCTTGAACGTGTCAAAAATCTGATCTGCATTACACTTTGGGGCCAGAATAGCGATTCATAGATATACTTGTAAACCACTACTACCCAAAGGTTGATTAGAGAAGTGCTGCTCTTGAATGTAAGAAAGAAGGAAGACAACAATAGGGACAAGGGAAGTGAGAGAAAGGGGAAGAGATGAGCCACTCAGACCTCCTGAAAGAAGTCCAACACGATATTCTGTTTGGGAGGAAAGAGTTACCAAATAGATTCAATATTCAGATCATTGGGGAGCTAACATCAAAAAGCTTCCTATCACCAAACTCTTGTACAGTAATCACACGAAAGAAATGCAGTAACGTGTAGATGAAAGAACATAAAAGAAGGATGACAAGTAGGAATTAGGGAGTAAAAGAAAATTTGAGGACAAAGCTATGTCTTTGTCACTAACTCAGACAAAAGCAACAAGAGTCTTGCTCTGAATTATAAGACTCCAAAGGACTGAAACACCTGTCTAGGAAAAGCCATAAGCAAGAGCACCACTTAACCACTGAATAAATTGGAAATCACCATGAGAAAGACTGCAGTGCAGAAACCCTCAGCCCTGACATCTGGTCTTCATTCTTCCTTTGACAATTCATCATCTCCTGTTTCTTTCCCAGACAGTCTGTTGCAGAGTCCTTCTACCAAGGTCTGAATAAACCATCTGCTTCATTCTTTCCAAACTCTGAAAGGAGTTTCAGAAAACACCTGAAATGTTGCAACACATTTTTTCTTCAAGATACAAATATAAGCATGTGAATATGCATGCCATGAGGTTTGCAACTTCGAACTTGGAGAACACATTTGCCTCTGCCTGCCTGTGTTTTTATTCCCAAATAATTATTAGTCACAATATCTTTAAAGTTGGTAATTCAAATTCTTGGGTTTAAAAGAAAAATGGCTTTTTTTTTTTTTTTTTAATCTTAGTGGAGAGAAAACACCTTAACACCTTAGGGATGACAGTACTGAAACTTTACTTTTCACCTACAGACACAGAATGAGATTGAACAATACAAAAATGTCTTAAAATTCACAAGAACATAAAGAAATACTGTATGTTGCAGAATACTAATATAGTATTCAGCAGATGGAGATGCACCTTCTTTGTTTCTGCTTCATGGGTGACATGGTAAATTCTTGTAGAAAGAAGGCAAGCAGTATTCCTGTGCAGGTATCCAGTTCAGAGGCATTCTCATATCAGCAATGACTCCAGTTATCACTTAAAAACTGCTTGGCTGCCTCCACTACATAGTAGGCAAGGGTTAGTAGAGATATTGTACCTGGAAGGGCTGGCTCCAGGGTAACCAGCTCTCAATACTCCCTGCTAGGTCACTTCAGGAGCACATTGCACAGGCAGGAGATGTTGCTTGTGGGACACTTGCCCTGTGTTTCTGGACAACTCTGACCCCTATTTCTTATTTACATACATACCTAGTAATATGAATTAATTTTTTCTTCATAATCAAGAGTTGAAATCATAGGAGAGAAAAAAATCACAAAAGGTTTGAACCTTGAAGAACAAACTTTTGAGCAAGGTTTGAAAAGAGCCGACAAACCCTTTCACTCAGTACATCCAGCATCTATTTGCTGAAACTCAAAACTGCTCTGAGTGACAATGACACATCTACCAGTGCACATATCACTGCAAAAACATCAGATACAGAGTGAGTCAGATGTTCCTCCTAACTTATCAATAAACCAAGTACTTTCATTTCCCAGACAAGTCCTTGACAGCTGCACTCAGAAGATAAATTTTTGCCAAAACCATACACTTGCAAGTTTCTAAGTATAACTATTGCCTACTATTAAATTTCCTCTGAAGGGGCAGAAACTTTGTCAGTCTTGTCTTGAATAACTTAATTTTTCAGGTTATTTGCTTATGTCTACTCATAGCCCAAAGTGAAGTTTGGATTAGCAAAGTACTGACCACAGGACAGTCTTCTCATTACCT
>JAWWMP010000093.1:46461423-46479445 GCA_035047865.1 Dendrocincla tyrannina | reverse complement strand
AGTATTGTGTAAACACATCAAAACAAATATTCTGCTTGAAATAGCTATGCCAAGACCACTGAAATAAAGGAAGCAGAACTAGCATTCACTGTTATGGCAACCACAGTACAAGCAATACGCAAAGTTAACAACAGGCTAAGATATGGGTTTGCAGTTTTTGCAGTCTCTACCCAACAAAGACACCTGCATGTTTAAGGGTTAAGTATAGAATTTCATAACCTTTTGCATAGCTGCAGTGTGTTTCCTTTGTTGAAGGACTACTTCAAAAATCAAGACTTTTGCTAGGACTTTTAACAGTTCTTCCTCTAAGTTTTACCATGGCTTCTAACTCACACTCTACGGACAGTCTCCTTATAAGGCATTTACAGCTGATAGGGACTGGGGCAGTTTTAAAAAAAGTAGTTACTCCTTGGACAGTATCTTGCCCAGGTGAGTTCGTAACAGTTTTCATGCAAATGGTCAACTTCCAAGAAAGTCTATACTTTATAACTGGAGGAAATGATATTAAAATAACTTGATCACATGTAAATTTGTGTTTGAAATGTGCCCAAGAAGTTAGCAGAAACCAATTCTGCTATGGTTATAAGAGCCCAAAAATCTGGAGTGCTCTTTTCCTCATCCTTTTGGGAAGCCCAGATAGACCTGTCAATGGACAACATTTGAAGCCTGATCAGAAGCAGCCTACCAATCAGCATCTTAGTGATATGGTTTTAGGACAAAGAATACAGATGAACATTACAAAAATCTAGCTCTGTTTTTATCAGAAACCCCTGCAAACATTTATGAAGCTACTTAATTTTGCTGAAGTATGTCAAAAAGAGAAAAAAAAGAAAGAGGAAACTACTAAGTGCCATTGCCACAGTTCAGTGTTATAGGAAACACCAGCCCTTCTTTTGCCTATTATGACCCACAGTACTAGGAAATTTGGTTCATTTTGTTCTAAAACACCTCTTATCAGTAACATCTTCAGCAGAACCATGTGGTCTTACTTCTCATTTTCTGTGCATAGATAGAAGTTGGAGGACAACGGTCTTGCTTTAAATGTGATAAAAGCTGGACCATTCTAACCCATCTGTTAAACATCATTAGCATAGTCAGAGATGATACAAATCTGAAGTAGGAGGTAGTCACAGGCAATTCATACAGCTAAGCTGCCTATCCACCTTCAGTAGTCAGCTACCATGCAACTTCAAATGCCAAAACAAGGCCAGCTCATCTCTCAGCCTCCACTAAAGCATATTGAAGAAATCTATGCTCTGCTATGGCCTGAAAAGCAGTATTAAAAGCAACTTCTCAGCTCAGATGTAGTGAAATCATATTTATTATGCATCTGGTTTTGTTAAAATAGCTGACCATTTTTCCATTGTAAAAGCTCTGTCCTGGATTCTTCTAAACATAGTCCCTGCTTTACACAGTACTCATTCATGTTCCTTTTCAGATACACCACAACATATCCACGCTGATATTTCAGTGATTTTTTGTTCTGCTATACTGTGCTGATAACATGGAATTTAAGACTTGTTTGCCACTGAATAGAGACCATCCAGCTATGACTTAAGTAAATCAGTTGGGCTTGAAAAACTAAAAATCACAGAAATAAGCAGTACAACTCATCCCCACAGTTTTAAGGCCCTGTAAGACTCCTGTAAGTTAGGAGTAATTTTATCACAACAAAAAAAGGGATAGAAAAGCATCTTGACTCTTACTTTATGTACAAAAAACATTTTTTTTTTTGCTTCTCTGAGTGGTCTAGTATTCATACAGACAATTTTCTTACCACTGTAGCATTACCTGCAAATACTGCTGTGCCTTTATGAAATTATAGCACTAGAGACAAAATTGCCACAAAAACATTTCTGTAATCCAAAACTCCCTGGGCAACAGGAGAACTGAGAGCAGCCCCAGCCCTGGAAGGCAGACAGGGTAGGAGGGTGTAAGTGCAGCACAGCAGAGGCAGCTGGGGGCAGATCATGATGATGCACGTGATGTTCCTTCCTGTGTGCCCCAGTCCGCCCTTGAGTTCTGCCTGCATGTCTTCCTGCCCCATCACACACACACTTACTAGATCTCCATCTGCTGTAATAGTACAGCTTTAACTTGACCTGCCATTCCTCCAACTGCCCGTGCTCAACCCTGCTCCAGCTACCATATCATGTTGCCAAACTTGCTGTGGGTTCATGCTGAATGTCAGACTGGGGACCTAATCCAGCCAAAAATAATTCCATAGAAAGAATCAAAGTTGCTTCTTCCACCATCAGAGCTGACTCAAAGTACACTCAAAACCACATCTTCAGGGTGCATCTTCAAAGCAATTTAAACACGTTTAAATTCTGGCTGCCACAGTCCCACCTGGCCAGAGACTCTTCCTGCCTCAGCCAACAAGCACAGCTGTGAGACCCGCAGTCACCCCTTGAGGAGGCCAAGAGGTGACTGCAAATCCAGTAATGCAAATCAGCTCTGCAAGGAGAGATTAGCTTCCTGACAGATTGGGTATTCATGCCATCATATGAGTGCTGGTGAGAGGTGAAGACTATAGCAGTGTAACAGAGCAGCTGAAGACACCTCGGCATGTTCAGGCTGCTAAAACCTCACCAGCTGCACCAGTCTGCAACAAGGCAAGAGAGAGCATCACAATAAAATTAGCACCAGTTAAAAACCACAGCTTTTTTCATCAAATTCGATTACTCTAGGCACAAGATTGTGCTCTCTGCAAAGCAAACATTTTAGTTTTCAAGTTTCTAATCACTTCAACCAGACTACTAGGCACAGATGTCCCCCATACTATCTACGATTCCCCCAAAATATCTTTGAAACAACCCCTTAAAAACATCAGTGAAACATTCACTGGTCTCTAGTTCAACCTTATAACCCTGTGAAAGCATGGTTGCCTTAATCAAGCCCACTTTGGTACAGAGTTTGGGAATTTCCCATTCCAGCTGCCCCTGGATCTGTGCTGTGAGGCTCCAGTTCTTCCAATGTAATGTCTGCTGAGCAGCTTTATAAATCAAGCACAAAAGCATGAGGAAATGCTTAATTTTCAGAAGGAACAGACAGTAAGGGACTGTTAGCATGCACGACTACAAATTGCTCTTCAGACTTTGGAGCCTGGTAAGAATTGGCTTAAACATCTTGTTGTATGCCACAAAAGCTTTTACTGCACTTTCAAAGAAGCAGGTCAGAGTCCACAGGAGAGGGCTGACAGAGACCACATTCTTCATCGCTCACTTTAGCAGAAGCCGCTGACTGCTTAGCCTGATATACCCAGGCCAAGATTAGCACCTGAGATGAGCAGAGTAGTTTCTGACAGCTTTGAGGCCTGGCAGGCAGGGCAGGACCACACCTTGAGGCAGCAAGTCTTTATGGCCTGTCAGCAGTTTGCCAGCAGTTGTGAGTCAGAGCTCTGAAGTCCTCCTGATTCTTGAAGAATTCATAGCTGGACAACCTCAACTTGGGCAATAAATGATAACAACAAAGAACTGACATAATTCCTCTGTATAACTATTTCTTGCTAGTGCGTATTCATTTGAACAAAACAGTAATTTAACACTTACATCAGCCACCAGCACAGGTTCTTAATGGCTGTTTCTTTGCTTACACATTTCAAAAGGTATTTAGAAGATGTGCAGAGTTTATATGAACACCATCTAGTTCAGTTTCTTCCATCTCCTGTCACTCTACCAAGGCCCTTGGCCACCTTGGAACTGCCTGCCCTAGCAGCCCATCATCACCACAGACCAGGACACTCTTGTCCTGTGCCACAACTGGCAAAAAAAACCCTGGAGTAGTGCCAGGGGCAATGCATTTGTCCCTATCACAACCCTATCCCTGTGTCAGGTAGTCAGCAGCCCCCTTCTTTCCCCAGCAGCAAAAATAAGGCAGTACATCCAGCAGTCAGCCCTCCTCAGAGCACAGCTCACACCAGGCTGAAGAGGACGTTGTTTTCTGAAGGTGAGCACAAGTGCCGAGGTGCAAGAAGTGCTGACCCATGAATGAGCTGTGCAGGACACAGCTCGTGCCCCAGCCCATCCTATCAAGGTCAGCTAATGAGGTGCCCACAGCAGGCTCCCCACCCCAGGAGGGGGGCACCTGGTCCCTGCCCTCATCCTGTGGGCACAGTTCCTCCTCTGTCCAGCACCTGCACTTTCATTCCACAACATGCAGTAGTTCAAGGATACTTTTTCCAAGAAAACAATGAAACAACCTGAACGAGTGAAGCAAACACAGCAGGTTAATCATTTCCTGCAAGGAACAGAGCACCGGAGAGCATACTTGCTTATCATCCCACTGAAATATGACCCACCAATCGGCCTCTCACTGCCAGGCACTTTTTTTTTTCTTCCTTACACGTAAGGTTATTCCTAGTAAATCATAGTCGGCTTGAATCAGCAACAGTATCAAGCAAATCTTGATCTAGAAAAATTACATAACTGAAATACCACTTAACAGAGTTTGCAAGCTGCAAATCTGCATACTTCCTATTCCCTGCCTCAAGTACTGGACTTGATCTAGCACACTCACATGTGCTATAAATCCTGTTTCCAGTGCAACGTTAATATTTCCTGTTTCAACAGCATTCAAGCAGCTTTAAGCATGCTGTAACATAGCTCCATCCTTTCTTTACCAGGAGACTTCAGGGGAGATGAACCTGCTTTGTACAAAAAGCACACAGTGAGCCACTCCTACCAAGTGAATTATGTGCACTTGGTTAAACAAAGCAGTTGAACTTTTTGAGTTCTCATTCAGCAGTTTAATTATTAGCAGCCTACAAAAGAGCGGAACAGATAAACAGTGTATTTGGTTGCCAAATAACACTCATCAATAAAAGAGGAGAAAAGTGTTCTTATGAGCACGAGTATTACAAGAAAGTATACACCCAAAAGAATATATATGCACAGTATACATTACAGCTTTTTTTTTTTTTTTTGCTTAACAAAATATCCCATCTGTTTTCACTTGAAAAAATCCTAAGAAACTTTGGGGGGAAGAAAAAATTTCCCCTTTTTCAAATGAAAAAATGGTCATTTGTTTTCCTGCGCTTAATAGACATGCAGAGAAATTTACAGGGTTTTTTTTTTAATGTTAAAAGATATTAGAAAAGCCACTGGTTTGCAAGCTTTCACATCCTGCCTAACAAAGAAGCTAGGTGTAGTTTCACAGGGAGGCGTAGGCTGCGTTTCACTTCAGGTTTGCCCTGCCTGTCGCCACAGGCGGAACAGTGTTCCCTCATAAAGTTTCATGCTGCTTATTTATCTCTTCTCCTAACTTATTACTGCCAAACAGTAGCAGTCCTGGGAGCCAGAATGAGAAGTACAAGTAGTGCCCTCATCACTGGGATACCAGTCAGTTTTCTTCTTTATTTACCCATTAGTATATGCTCAGTGAGACTGGCTTTCTGGCTTCAGCAGGGGAAGTGAAAACTCTTATCTGCTCGTCTTCAATAGGTGATTGATGATACTGATGCTGAAGCACCTAGGGTCTTCTCCCAGTCAGTACACAGAGGCTTGGGCATATGTTAATTCACCTACTCTGAGTATGGAAATGCCTGAAATCCTTTGCAAATCCAGACACTCACAGCCTCACTTACTGTAGCTTTATTACATCCCTGGATGTGTAGTGAAGCCATTCAGACATTTTGTAAAAAGTTAAACAATTTCTTTCTGCACACAGATTTCAGGGAAAATCAGCTATCAAGGACCTGAGTTTGTCAGGAAATAGGCATTCTCACAGATACACTACTGCCTGATTTGCTTTCTTGCTATGTTCAACACTACAAGTTTAATCTGTGAGATACATCTGAGACTTACACTTTTTTTTACTTCATAATCTTCCACAGCAGCAAACATTTTTTTTTTTTTTTAAAATGGCTCATAGGTCTAGTTGTAATACAAGTCGGAAGTCTCTGCAATTCTGTGAAACTGCACCTGATTGTGGTGGGACTGAGGAATAAAGCAGGCAACAGCTGTAGCTAGACTGGAAAAAAGCTACATAAATTCAGTTGCAGTGTGCCTGTTAACATGGTTTCTGCTGTGTAAGCTGCTTCCTTGTAGTTTTATGTTCTTCCTTGAGTTGGTACTGGAGATGAATATAGCCTGAAGGGCTCAATGGAGCACCAACAGAAATCTCTTCTGCATCTCTTTTAAGGTATCAACAACATAGCAGACCCAGAGCTGGAAGCACCTTTCAATAAGCAGTCCAGGAAGACACAAGACTTTGGCCCTACCAGGCTAAGAGAAGGCTCAAAGAGTTTCCTCTGAGCTCCTGATTCTCCTGTGAACCATGTTCATCCTGAACCAGCACCCATCCAGAAAGGGATTGTCTTGTTTGGTTTCATTCAGCTATTTCCTGACTTCGAAGGTCTAAGAATTTTTTGCTAGATGTTCCTTGAGTTACTGTTTCAGCAAAGCTTGTAATGTAAAGTTAGTTTTAGATGTATGTCTTTCCAGTTATTTATTTTGTGCTGCAAAGTCATATGTTCCAGGATGCTTTTTTTCCCCCAGTGGTATCCATCAGTCTACAAAGTGTAGCTGAGGTCTGCCCATTTATCTAGTTATCAAAATGAAATGCTACTGATAACTATGCACTGATTCATATAGTGGTACCTCACAGAAAGTTATCATAGTAAAAAAGGCTAACCTTCTTCAGAGCAATACATAAACTCTGCCAGGAGCCTGAAGCCAAAGTCAAAAGTCCAAGTTAAGTTAAATGTTTAAAACAGCTCTAGATCACTAAAACAAGAGTCTTAGAAAACTGATAGCTTAACTTGGACAACTTATTAACTCTTTCAGGAAATCCAGCATAGATGCTCTCATCCGCTCCTGTCCCTGGGACAGGAGACTGAATACCAAAAGTGGCTAGTACTCAAAACACAAACTTTTCCATAGTCACCACAGCAAAATGCTCTGAACAGCCATAGCAAAGCATAACCACTGAGAGGATAGACTGTGTGTTTAAAGCTTTCCTCAACGTCCTTAACACGGTCATTCTTTCCTAAAATAAGTAAGGCCTATCGTCCTTAAAATATTCAGAGCAGCCCTGGCAATAAGGTAAACCATTCTCAGCACCCGGGCAGGAACCAAGCACAAAGGATGAGCCCTTTGCTTTAAGTCAAAGCCTCATCTTTGTCTATGTTGGAATTCACGTCAGACTAGCAACTTCCACCTGTCCAGGCTCACATATTTTCAGACCAGCCAGACGAGATCTGCACAGGAAAGTACCAGCTACTGGAGCACTGACAGGCAGACCACATACATTTCTGCATCTCAGGAACGTAGATGAAGTGCTAAACTGACACTAGAGCACAGTGCAACACACCCTGGTCACTGCACAACCACTTGTGCCACGGCACAAGCAGCTGAGAGGACTAGGAGATTGGTTTCATAAGCAAAATATTCACCTTTGCTAGCACACTAACATGGTCACCCAAGACTATGCCTGTGGTAACCAGTGAATGTACCTTCGCAAGGCTCTCACTTTTCTGCTGGGTAAAATGAAGATTTGACCCCACAGGCAGGTTCAATAAACTGCCCCAGCTGGCAGGCATCAAGAAAGGAAAACACTTAGGAAGGCATGGCATCTTCCAAGCTGGAGCTCTCACTGCCAAGCACCTCCTTTTGTACCTGCCCTAGGTGGAAGTGAGGTGGCCGCTAAGACTGTCAAGGGGGTTTGTGCCTCTTTCTAAAAAGAGATTTCCAAACCGGTTTTAAACAAAGCTACTATGGTAAGAACTGGGAAGTTGCTCGTTAGACCACAGAATGCCAGGTTTGTTGTGAGCTTTGCGATCATTAGTATGTTCACATTTTGCAATGCCTGAAGTATCAGGGGCATTTCTTCTAGGGCTGGCACATGCCCTGCTCTGCCCCACAGAAGCCAGAAAAAGCACAGCCGGGCAAAGGATCCCAGAAAGGCACAGCACAGCAGCGACAGCCCTGCAGAAGGAGGAGTGAAGGTGCTGCAGGGCTCTTCTTACATACGGGTTTAGGAAGTAAATAACAGCTCCACTGGAAAGAGCTGCCTGCTACCTGTACAGTCCCCCTCCCCTCACCTCTGTTATTATTTAAAGTTACAAAGTTCTAAGCCAGTTATAAAAGTAGAAACACGTAAAGTTCTAAAACAAAGACGTTACAAAACTAGAAAGCAAAGGTTTAATTTTATAATCCGAAATTCCAAAGTGATAATCCAAAGGGTACCATGTTACAACGCGAAACCACAGTCACAACTCAAGTTATGAAGTTACAATCCAAACCCATACCTACAGCATCAAGTTATAAAGTCAAAACCTGAAGCTCTAGCTCGAATCTAAAACTCCCGAGCTGCAATGCGGAATCACAGCTATAATCCATTCAGAAAGTTACGGAACAACACCCAGCCCCATGAAAACCTGCTCAAAACCCAGCCGGAGCTGGCTGCGAGCTAACCCAAACCGAGCCGGAGCGCTGCGCGCTGCCGCAGAGTCCGCGGGCGCGTTTTATCCCCCCCCCGAAGTCCCCCCCACTGTTTTAATATCAAAGCGAGCAGGCCGGCAAGGGACGGGACAAAAGAGAAAAAGGTCCCGAAACGCCCCCGGCCCCGACTCACAGCCATAGCGGGGCCGCTGCAGGGCCGGCAGCTCCTCATGGTGCATCCTGGCGCCGCCGGGAGGGACGGCGCCGGCCCCCGCCCGCCCTTCTTATGCGCGGCCCCGGCCCCGCTGATTTGCTGATTTGCTGATTTGCTGCCGGCCGCGGCCGCGACCGCCCCGGCACGGCGGGGCCACGGCCACCCGGGGCGGCTCCGCGGAGAGCCGGGGGGGAGCCCGCACCGGGGAAAGGGAGGCAGGGAAAGAAAGGGCAAAAAGAACGCAAAAAAGCTGCGGATCAGAAAGCAGGGGAAAAAAAAGAAAAAAAAATTGAAAAAAAAAATAAAAAATTAATGCCCAAGCCCCCAGAGCAAAGCAAACGAAAGGCGGAGGGAAAAATAAAGGATACATAAATAAAGGATAAATAAATAAATAAATACATGCATACATATATAAATGCATAAACAAAAAAAACCCAAAAACAAAACAAAACAAACAAAAAAACCCCAAAAACAAAAGAAACCCAAACAAACAAACAAAAACAAAAAAACAAAAAACAAAAAAGCAGAAGCAAAGCAAACAAACAAAAAAAAAGGGCAAAACAAAACAGAAAGGTAAAAAAAAAATTTAAAAAATGAAAAGAAAATATAATGAAACAGAAAGGTCCCAAAAAGCAAGAAGAAGAAGAAAGAAAAACCTCACAAAAATGCAAAAAAAAAAGAGCAATAAAATGCAACCCCCTCTCAAAAAAAGAAAACAAATGAAAACCAAACACCTAATCTACCAAACAATTAAAACAAACCAAAATTCACAACGTGGAAGGCCAAGGCACCTCCCCTATGGTGTTTTGGCAGAGTGGACTGTGACAAGAGGTGAAGAATCACGTCCAGGACACCCTCCTGCAGTTTTGCGTGCTTTTGAAAAACTCTCTCTCTCTACATGCAGTGTGCTTGCCAGGCCACAAAGCCACCGTCACACACTTGCAGTCTTTGGAGTGGGGTGTGCCTGTGTGGGCCTGTCCCAAGTCAAAACCGCTTTCTGAGGGATTCTCTGAGGGAGCTAGGTGTGTTCCTCCCTTTGTGGCTTCCATGCAGCATGTCCCTGTCAGAGAGGACTTGATTTTGGACAGCAGAACAACAAATCCATGGGTCAACAATTCATGGTCTGTGGCCACAGGCTACCAGGTCACATAAGAAATGCATTTGGAGATGGTCAGGGATAGGGGTTTCTCAAATGGAGGAGTATTGTAGTGCTGACCATATCCTCTTGGCAGTCTCTGAGTCCCTAACATGAAGTTTTCTGAAAGACAGAGTGAAGTAGTCTGTGTGCACAGTCACAGCCTGCCTCAAAGAGCCCGTGGGACACAATGCACCTGAGCATGTTTGTGGTTTAACGCCAGGTGACTCTTGATGTGTGTTTGCACACCGTTTGAAGATGTCAGTAGTTTCTGTTTCAAACTAAAACAGTGCAGGATCCATAGAGTCTGCTCTGTGATTTTCCATGTGTTTGGGAATGTCTACACTTTGCAAGGCCTTTGTTTTGTCGTTCCCTATCTCTGGCTGGGCTGGGCACTGCTCACTGATTGGAAATGCACTGAGGTGGGGAAAGACGCTCCTGACAGTACTTAAAATGTGGACTACTCAGGAGGAAAAGATTGAAAAGGTATGGGAATAAAATGACTGCCAAGAGGAAACACTGTTACTTTCCTTGAGATCCTTTTGATTTCCTTTGCTCCCTTTTCGTCTGTACCTCGAGACCAGAGGTGACGACTTACAGTAAAGGTGCATGAGCTGCAGGCACAAGTAAAGCAGTAGTCTGTACTTGGATTTCTGAATGATTTCTTGAGTTTTAAACAATCACCCATTTACTTGCTTCTCCTCTTATAAAAGACAGTGGGTGAGTAAACACCTCACGGAAAAGAAGAAATTGACTTCTACAATTTAAAATGCATTTGAGTTGATTGAAAATGTTACATTTGCTTTAAATTACTATTTTTACTCCCTTCTATACTATTATACTTAGCCTAAGTCAAAAATATACTGTAGAACACTTTCTCTCTCCATCTCTTTTATTCTTTAGTCAAGATCAGACACTTCTAAGTTTTCTTAAAAATATTTTTTCTGACTTAAATCAAGTGGCCTTGTCCCCTTGAAAAGCTTTATTTTGACCAACCTTTTCATGTTTTCAGTGACAACACTTCTTTCTTGAGAAGCGCTTAGCTTGTTCTGCAGGTTGTGTAGATGTGGTGTGACACGACGACAGGGGGGTCTCTCTCTTGAAGGAACACTTCCAAAGCCTCAGAGGGTCTCTGTGTGACAGTGCCAGCCTCTGATATGTTTTCGTGCTCCCTCACTTGCAATGGCTGGAAAGACATGGGTGTGTGCAGCCTTGGTGTTACATATATGTACATTTACACCCCTTGATACAAAAATGTTTGTCTCTCAGACTCTGTGCCTGCAATGTGTCCTCTCCCTCCTCCATCCCATGGCTTTCCTTGCCCTGGGTTGGCACCAGCAGTTTTGTCACCACATGGGGACTTAACTAATTGTCCCAGATTGAAAACTAACTTTTTTGTTTTGGTAGGATTATTTCTTAGACCACTGGTTCCTTTGTTGCTTTTACCCAGCTGCCTCTCTAATGTGAGTGCCAACACGGAGCAGGGGGCAGACTGAGGGGACAGAAATGAAAGACCAGGGTAGGGAGAAGTGAGAATTTTTTTTTGACAATGGTAACTTCTGTAATGCTTGCAGAACAACAGGCATAACAGAAACCAACTGCTCTCAGCAGGAAATGAGACAGGTAAAAGAATATTGGAGTAACAAGCAGCAGCCCGCAGGTCTGCTCATGACATTTTGCATTAGATTTGTTAATCCCTGGTTTTCTGACTTAAAAGGCAAACTCTGTCAATCGTTCATGGCATGAAGATTTAGACACCTCTGGCAGGGACCAGGCAGAGAGGTTGCAGCCTGCCTCTGCAAGCCGATGGGTGCTGCATGTCAGATGGGGGGCAGCCCCTCTGCACCTCCCTGCTCATCTTCCGCCTTCTTCCCCTTCCAAAGTGCCACTGCAGCTGCAGCTGGCTGGGAAGTTTCCCGGCAAGAGAGGCAGCACACTCGGCATTCTCCCACTGTCTTATGGGTACCTGACTGCAGTAAAAGATGTAAAGTCAACCACAGACCTTTAGTCTGGCGACACCAGGGCTAATACTATGGACCATATTCTTTTTTACACACTCAAACACTCCACTTTTATGATTATTAAGAACCACTCACTAAAGAAATCAGTGTAGTCAGCTATCTAGAGTAAATGTTTGAATATGAACATTTCCTGTTCATACTCTGAGTCCTTTCATGGAGCTTAAGATCAATGTCCTCACCGTATTATCAAGGACACTGCTGTGGATAACATGTTTCCCACTGCATTCTTGCTAACAATCCACCTTCAGCTTCCACACCTGTCTGTGAGCGAAAAAATGTGCCCCAACTGGGAGAGAATGTGGGACCAAGATAGGGGTGAATGGTCTGTATTTTAATTCAGCTGTGTTCAGAGGCAGCTCTTCACTGCTCCAGATCAAACAGGGAAATAAGCTGACGTAAAACTCAAAGGAGGGAGGGTTGAAAATGTACCCTTCCCACATTTCAGTGCCTGTATTTGGATCAAAAAGCTGTGGAGAACTCTGCTACTTCATGTTTTCTGACATCCTGTTGTGTACAGAGGGATTTTATATGGTGAAGGATATTGATATTTGAAATTCTTTGGTGGCTTATGTAGCAGTGACGCAAGTATATGCAGGTAATTAGAGACACTAGGCTTTTTGTTGGAAACAGCAACTTTAAAGTAATTTTTTTCTGTGACAATACCTGAATCTTATTGTTAAATCGTATACCTTGGCCAGCTGCACTTGTCCTACAGAGTGAAAACTGCATTTATAGATTTAAAAGAGGTTTTGCTTGGTGGTTTTGATTTGTTTTGTTTTGCTTTAGCTTGTGCTTTTTCCTATTAGACACTGCAGAGAAGGACCACATCCTTTTTATTTTTGTAGGAGAGAAAGCCTGGGCTGGAGGGATCACACTGGTAAGTGGGAGTGGGGAACTACTCCATGGGTGGGTCAGCCTGAATCTGTGCAGCGCAATACGGAAGGAGATTAGCTCCAGGCAGGCTCCCAGTTACGGCAAGGACCTTTTCAATTGTTTCCTTCTTACAGCTCATTAAAGGCTGACAAGCTTAAGCTGGACGTGCTACATGGGTGCTTGTGCTGACCCAACAGCGGTGTGTCGTAACCAAAAATGGCTGGCTGGCCTTTATGCTCCTTGTGCCGACCAGCAGATCTTTCCCCTGGCCGGTGGGATGGACTCCGAGTGCCTCAGTGCGATGTGTGGGTTCCTGCAGTCCTGCTGGACGTCAGAAGTTGCCAAAGAGATGGTGACACACAAGGGTCACGGTGGCAGAGCTGGTGTTCCTGTATGCTGACAAGGATATCAGTGGGAACACCAGATGAGCCTAGATTAATAATTTTGCATAAAGTGCAGCGAAAAGGCCACAACTGCTGTGTTTATTAATCCAACACAAAGGTTAAGAGGTGCTCAAGGCAATGTTAGGAAATACAAAATCAGGAAGTGCCCCCAGCACAGCTGCCTCTACAGTCTGCTGCGGGTCTTGCAAGCAGCTGCCTCCACAGGGAGGGGATCAGCTGCAGGAATCGGCTCTGTGAAATGTGCTGAGTTACAGCCATCCCCTCAGCACAGTATTCATCTTATGCATTATTTATTGTCATGAGGTAAGTAAACAATTAAGTAATCACATAATTGGCTACAGGGATCCTGGAGAAAACAGAGACTGTGTCAGTAGGGAGTCTGTAACTTCCCTACTCAGGAGAAGCAAGTGAGGGGCATTGCTTGCCTCTGCACCCTTCCTTTTGTGCCTAGAAGGGAGAGGTGATGGTGCAACCCAGTGCTCCCAATCCCTGATTCCTTTCTCAGCTCTTCCTTTCTAATGAGTGAAGGCCTGTGGTCACAGCAGAAACCTTAATTAGAAAGGCATATTAAGCTCAGGCTAGACTGGAGCTATGTCAGTCAAAGCATCTTACTCAAATGTGATTTCACAAATTCAAAATATCATGACATACTGTATGGCAGGTAAAATGGATGCCTGTAACAGAAGAGCTGAAGTGCCCTTCACCCTCGGTAGCAACATTTTCTTCTCATTGAGGAAGTGATTTTAACTTCTGAATTGTCCTTGGTGTATGGTCAGTGTACATTAAACACCAAAACTCAACATTTAGAGGAACATGTTCCTCAGATTTTATAATGCTAGTGAGAGTGAGCTACAGTAGATGCAAATATGCCTAAGCTCTACTGGGTGCCAGTTTGAATAAAACCCCCCTAATTATGTTGTTATTTACCTTGAAATAGAAAACCCAGTTTTTAAAACCAAAAGAAGTGGTTCACAGGATGGAGGAGAAACAAATGTAGGAGTAATTTTGAGCCAAACGTGTAGAGAAAGAAACCAGACTATGTATATTAAAATGCATGCTAAAGTGTTAAGTGAAATGTTTGTACAAGAGTGTATTTGTATAGCACTGACACTAACACATGGTTAGAGAAAATACTTCAGTGTCAGAAATCAGTCTTCTCTCTGCCACTTGCAAATCTGATGTTGTTTGCTCTAAAGCTGCAGCTACCAAAGTAAGAAGGTGCTTAAGCACCCGCACTTGACTTGTTCTGAGAAAAATAGCCTTTCTAGACCTTGTGTTTTGGGGGAAAACTAGCAAATACAGTCCTGGAAATATGAAAAGCCATATTCGTAAGAAAAACCTTGTAATTTCCAATTTGGTGCTGCAACTCCAAGGATTTATATTTCAAACACTGACACCTTGGAAAAAGCAATACTGTGATTTTTCAGTGTCTCTTCCTAACTCCCAAATTGCACATTACAAACTGGAGAAGCACCACTCATGCTGATGCAGTTATGCTCACAGGGCTATCAGTAGGGTTACACCATTACTCAGTCATGGAACTGAGCTGAGATAATATTCCTCATTGCTGCCCAAAAGCTGTGGTTTTCTTTCTCAGAAGCCAGCTTAATTTCCAAAAAGCTGCTTATGTGTAAAAGAGGCTGAAGTGATGTATCCAGTACTGAAAGTAAGAAACAGTGGTGGGGTGAGAATACTGGCTTATATCATAGCCTGCTCTGTCTACCTCTAATTGCTTAAATGTCATGCAGCTGAGATTACTTAAGGTGCATTTTGGAGGTGTACTTTTATATGCCCTTTCCTATCAGGTGTGGGCTCCCTCTGTTTCTTCTGTCCTGGCAAGACTTTGTTAAATCCTGTCTGTCAAGGTACCTAAGAAACTAGTTTCTCTGCTTGAACAGGTTTAAAAAAAAAAAAAAAAGGAAGTATTTGCTCAAAATGTCTTGGACAAGTGCCCTGGTTCCTGCAAAAGTGGCATGAATTTAGCAAGACAGAGGTGGAAATCTTTCTGCAAGCACCCTGCCAGAAAAGAACTTTCTCCATTTGTCTGTTGGAATAAATATTTATTCGTATAACAGAGTACTTCAGAGTGGAATGACCCTCCTTGTCTAGACATAATGAATAACCATAAAAATGAATTCAGAACTGTATGAAAGCAGGGAACATCTGTGGCCAGCTGAAGCTCACAGATTCATCAAAAAAGCATTCTTTATCAAACTGGATGTAGCACAAGTAAAATCTTGATTGTTTCCTCACATGTTATCCACAAACTCTAAGTGGTCTGCCTGTGGTGGTGTTTCTTTTGGGGGGGAGATTTTTGTGGGTTTTGGAGTGGCATTTTTTTGGTTTTGTAATACAGCATCTGTGTGCTTCTTTGTTATTGCATGTGCTTAGCAATGTTTCCACTCCACTAAAAGTCTATGCATTATTCACTCATTAATGTTTTATTTATTTATTACTCCTGAGGCACAGCGCTAGGAGCTTTGCATTTACAGCATACTTAGTGACAGCTAAGGCAACCCTACAACTATTTCTTGCCTGCCAACAGTTGCCCTACAGATAAAGCATGGGCTGAACTCCCATGGATTTCCACCAGACTAATTCTGGTCTTCTTATTTCCATCACTTTTCCACTGGCACGGCTTCAGCCTTTTGAAAAGCTCCTCATTATTCACATTAGTGTAAAAAAATGAAGAACGTGTCTAAAAGACTGACAAATTCAGGCTCCAGGAGGCTCAGCCAGGAGAGCTAATCCCAGCATCCAGGACCCTTCACGGGGAACACAATGTCAGCAGCCTCCTCTTATTTAAATCAAAATGGCTTCAGTTTGAATTACACTCCTGGAAGCATTTCTGTTGTTTTTCTAAGGGAAAAAGGGTATTCCTCAGATAACCAGATCCCAAACACTTGTGTCTGTAGCGTTAAATTACCATGTGAAAAGTGAGCAGGTAAAAATTAATCAGAAGCTTGTGTAGAAGCCTATGTATTCTGGTATTCTGACATTGGCTCACTGTGTTATGGCAGCACTACTTGCAGGGAGACCCAAAACCACTCTCCACTCAGGACTTTTCCCACCAAAGCATGCAGCAGAGGTGAGCCAGTCCCTGCTCACTCATCTCAGAGGGTGTGTAACACCTGGGCAAGCAAAGGATCTCAATCTGCTGCTGAGCAGTTGCAGCTGAAACCCTCTGTGAGCTTTAATAATAACGTCTTTCCTGTGCCTTTTCATTAGTTCTTTTTCCTACTCCACCTGTAGGTCAGTTTGGCAATTGCACTGACTCAGTGTGGGCCCGTTTGTTTTCTATAACCAGATTGCTGATAGTAAAATATGCTCCCCTGACATGGTCAGTGTTAATGTTTCCACAGAGGGAGGGCCCTGTGTCACCATGAACAGATAGTTTTCCCTGGTTTAAACATTCTTGTAACAATAACAATGCAAAGTAATATATCTCATCACAGATGACTTCTTAAACAGATGTGTGCTCTTATCCACCTTATATTTTTTCTTTTGGTTTATGGTTGGTCAACAGTTCTGATGTGCTTTTGGCAGTCAAAGTCCTGAGTTTTACCCTGGGAATGGGGCTCCATTTGTCCTTGTATTCCTGTCTTTAATAACTATGTATTTTATATATCACAAAGCACAGTATGACTTCCCTATCGGCCACTGGTTAGAGTTCACACTAACAGCGTAATACTGATATTGCTGTAACTCGAAAGTATATCAACATCTTAGTGTTCCTTGGTTCTACTTCAATGTCTTCACTAACAGCTAGTGACCTCTTTTTCTCTTTTTTTTTTTTTTTTCCTGAACAGATTCACCATTTTATTTAAATTTTAAACTCTGATTTTAACTAAAGCCTGAAAGGACAAAGTCAAACTCTTTCTTCATATTGAGAACTGGGCTGCTAAATAATTACTGTCAAGTGGACAGCTTATTTTTCATATAATTTTACTGAACAGCATCAAAACAATAATTTCTGTAAATCCTTATGGGCAGAATGGAGGGAGGGGGGATACATATTCATAGGCAGCAGTTCATGAAGGGTCCAAACCCATTGGATGGGAAATAAACCTGGGAAAAAAGACCCTAGCTGATATGTAATCCTACATACCAGGAGGATTTCCTTTCAAATAGTCTATTTCTACCACCAGTGCTGCAATGCTTCTTGTAGGCAGAACCTGGAGTTTGCAAGGAGGTCCTTGGGGAAGCATGTGCAAGGACAGCCTCTCAAAGCTAAATGATGCAGCAAATACAAGAGTCCACCAATGGCTTCACTTCCAGAACACCTGAGAAGGTAGATTACTCTTAGTTTTATCTGGTTAGTCATTCCTAATCTCTGTAAAGTCCAGTCTAACTCCAAAGCAAAGGATGCTTTTATTTAAAGTAGGGAACCCACTGGGAGTCCTGGGGTGAACTGGTCTGCAGTCTGTATGGGCACGTAATACAATTAAATGCATTAAAAACAATCTGTTGTAAATACACAATTCAGATCTGTGGTAACCACTAGCAAAAACACTGTTGTTCTGCAATAATCCAACTCTGCATTATAATGAAATTTTTTAAATTTAACTGCTATTTGCTTAGGGGAGTATAAAGATCAGACCTGTAGCCTAGCATGTATTTGGCCAAAATTCAGCCAAATTATCTGGATAACCAAGCAACATTTTAAGTTTTTGCAGCAGGCATTTCACACTTCATTCTTGTAGCTAGTGATTCTTAAAATACCTACTTTTCAGCACAGAAGAGTGTGTTTGAGGAATACTTTGACAATTTCTCATTCTGTGACTAGAAGTGCCACAGTCTGGCTTTTGGGAAGGGTAATGGAATTTGCTCAAGAACTGATAAGGCTGACACTGGTTTGTCTTCCCATTTTCAAAGCTGGAAACATTACCTGGATTGATTAGTATAGGGATTTCCAGATGCAATTCGTTCAGGCATTTGTTCTTCCCTAGCTATTTAGTTTGTACAGGTTTAGTCTGCTCTAGTAATACAAAATC
>JAWWMP010000093.1:46436744-46452894 GCA_035047865.1 Dendrocincla tyrannina | reverse complement strand
TCCAAGCTAGTCAGGTGGCATGAAGTGTTGTCTCTGAGTGTTTTTGGGAATTACATGCAGAGATAGACAGACCATTTTACTGCAAGAGGACAATGCATAGCAACACAATGCAATATTTTACCATTGCTGTTAATGTTTACTCCAAATATGTACAGAGGCTTCAGATTTCAAAATAGCATGTGTAGTTAGTACAAGGATGTGAACACGTGCTACTAATGAATGACACAGAGAAATAGGGCTCAAATACAATACTCATTGCAGAAAACAGCCTTGAAATAATACTAAGGCTATGACTAGTGGACAAAAATCACAGATGCAAAAATAAGGCCAGAATTTTGTTCTTAACCCAGAATTTAGTAAAAAATAATTTTTCCTCCTTTATTAGCATAGTCTAGAAATATTAAAGACATGTTCAAGTGAGATTTAATTATAAAATATTTCATTTCAAATAGTTTGAACGTTAATATAGCAAAATAATTACACTTCCTAAACTTTTTTTTCTCACTATAACATATTTAAATTATCCACATCAAAATAACGCCCCCTAGTTTTCCATACTCATGCTTTTTGAATTTTGACACTTTTTTTCATTTAGCGGCAGAAAATCACATCTTGGGCTAACATTTTTTTGTGCTACAATGTGTAGCACAAGGACTTGTTAATGACTGAAAATGTCACTACTAGAATCAGTAGATTAAATAGTGAACTTTAAAAGTATTAAGTGATCTTACATAAACTTTTACTGACTCTTTTAATATGACAAAGACAATGACTGATACAGAACGCTGTGATAGATATTAGTACCCAAATCTAAGTTCACATGTAAAAACAAGGGAAAAACTAATGAAAAAATCTAGCTTATGACACGATACCCTAATCTAAAAGCCTGATTTCTTTGGCAACAGTTCATCTGCCTAATAAATATTGTCAGACATAATCAGAAAAAAAATACTGATAGAATAGCAAATTTCTTCTTTGCCACTTGAAATGCAAATAGTTCATCAGCTGTTACAAGTTGCCTACTGAAAGCAAAACAGGTTTCTGTCATCAGAGGATCTGCCTCTTTGATAAATTTATATAAATGGATATGTATTAAATTTATAACGCTAACATTTTGAAGAGATCCCATAACCTTTTGCATAGCATTAGGATGGATGGGGAACTCTACTGTAATCCATAACAGTCCACAGCACAGAAGAAATAGACTTACTACCATTTACTCTCCATCCATGCACTTGGTAGAATAAAAACATTGCACTTCCTGCAGCTGTGCCCTGGCTTCTTTTCTAATGGCCTTTCATAGTGATATTGAAACTATTGAATGGTGAGACATCTCTAGAACTATAAAAACTAGCTGAGAAAATGCTTATATTAAGAAGCATATGATCTATGGGAAAAATGAAGGTGTTTATATGTATAAATATAAAAAACCCTCTGAAAGTATCTTACTGATCATATAGTTCACTGGCCTGATTCTATCTTTATTCATACTTTAAACAGCAAAAATATTTGCATTCATTCACTCCTGGAATAAAACAAATTCACTGTTTTAAAATTGAAAAAATATTCCAGATGCCACAACTGAGAATAAAGCAAAATTGTTCTGAAGGATCAGCAGCAAATAGTGAAAATATAAATTTTGTTATTCTCTTAATTTCATACCCATACAGACTTTCAAATTCCATGCAGTAGCTGTTGCCTTCTCCTCACTCAATATAGGGTGCAGTTGGTAATCTTTACTTTAGATTGAATTTGTCTAAAAATGTTTACCAAGAATCATTGCCACAAATTTTTACCACCTAAGCACGGCTGCAGAGGACCACTGTTCTCATACTGATGTGGTCTGTAGAGTTTCCTGATTAATGCTGCATGCATTGATACATTAACATTCTCTGCACCAGTACTGATAAGTAATTGACTTGCGCGTCTGTACGCTATAAAAGCTCACAATGCCATGGCCAAATTTAGCATGTTTTTTTTAAGTAATGTGACTGCTTACATTTGAAATATCTAACAATCAGTATGGTTTCTACCTTCCTGGATATGTCACCAAAACTGTTTTAAGAGGTAGCTTTGCAGTTTGAAGTTAAATGATTTTGAATAGTGATGTATGCAAGCAAACTAAAGTGAAATTTAAAATTTTCATGCAGAGGTTTCTAAATCTCTGCTTCTCCAAAGTATCTTTTTGAGATTGATTTCTGACATTTGAGCACTCTACTGTGTGTTGAGAATCTGAAGCCTTTGCACCATTGGTCAGGAGAGTTGACATTTGTACAAAGAAGGAAATAAATAGTAAATGTTTTTTCCAGTTACATCAACACCTGCGTTCTTGTATCAGGAAGTCGAAGTCCTACCAGACCTCCACATACTAGAACAGTAGAAGCAAGGAGAATAGGGATTGCTTTGGTGATACCAACAAGGGAACCGAATATTAAGTTTCCAAGTACAGCTGCAGCTTTGCATAGTGCATTCAAAAAGCCAAAGCCTGTTCCCCTAGAAGAGAAAATAGAAGAAAATTTTTAAAATGGGTTAAGGAATAAAGCCTTTGAGACAAATTTGCAGTGGGAATAAACCAGTACAACCATAACATTTTATGCACAATCTATGTCAATAAGGATTTTGTGCTTGTATTTATAATGCAAAATCAAAGCCTAGCTGCTACAGTACTCAGCTGAGGCAAACTCAGTCTGCTGCCTCAGGGACCAATGAATTACTGAATGGGTGAGTTTGCACCTCTAGAGTAGAACATGGAACTTGCATATGGAAATTCATTAAGAGTTGAAAAGCTGGATTAGGAAAGAATGTATTTGTAAAGCAGTTTTCAAAGAGAACTTCTTGATGATCTGGGAAAGAAGTGGCCAGAATTAAAGGAGATCACTTTAAAGCTCTGTATAAAAATTGATTTCTTAGAGCCGGTACATGTGTTGAATCAATGCTTTGTCAAAAGGCTAATGAGCCCCCCAATAATAATGGATGTTCATCTCTTAGAGGTAAAGAAGACGTGGCATATAAAAACCTATTTGGTGCAAAGGGGATATCTGAGAAACTTTGGAGAAAAGGGAAAGGAAATAGATTGCCAACAGAAAGTATGACACAAGCAATGAGAGTGGGCTCTTGTGAGTCTAGTAGTGTGAAGTAAAGTGTTTTAACTGTTTGGTGGCCCATACATAGATGTATTATGCAAATTGCCATCATTTGTGTTTTGACATGACTGTACAATTCATAGATGCACAAATAAACTTTCCCTTACAAAAGTGTCTTAACAAAAATATCTGTATGCTGGTAGAATCTCTAACACTTCTCAAATCTCTTAGAAATGAAAAAGAGAAGGACAATGCAGTGGTCTGAATGACTAAAAAGATTCTACTGAGCTACATGTGAGGGAAAGGAAGAAGAGTCATGCTCAGATGTAGACTGAATTTCTAGGAAGTTTGAAACACTTCTACTGGAGCTCCTAAAGAGCAGTCCAGAGAAACAGCTTGAAGTGAGCAGACTTGATCCCAGATGAGAGCAAGGCTATTGTTTCTCAATGCCCTTCACAGAACTGTTTTTGATTTTGAAAACAGCACACCATGATATAAAGAGAGAAGAGATCCTCTGTCTCTGATAGACATGGCCACAGTCCAAACCATCAGTTTCTTTCTTCCCTTCTTTGGCAAATGTGAATCTCAATAGTGTTGGTCAGATAGGCCCCTTGGTGTCCTACTTCCAAACCAAATACTAGGAGAGAGGTAAAAGCTTCTCTTTAGTACAGAATATAGGGTGCTGAATATAGCTATATTCAGCACTGTCCATGCCCTGTCTGGAATACTCTGCTTCTGAATAACACCAGTCCTGGTATATTTGGGGACCTTGAATGAAAAGAATGATGTAGATAGGTCTAGATCCTTATGGTATATTTCGAAATCATTCTAGTTTGCTCCAAGAAGCATAACTCTGGTTAACTCAGAGTCAGCTCCAAATCTGAACAAAATTCAGAATGTGCCATTTTGCAGTTACGGTACTTTTATTGTCAGATTCTTTAATCAGTGTAAAGGATGTCTGCAGAACAGAATTAAGACATGGAACAGACTAATTCACTTTCAAATCTTTTTTTTCCCTGTATGTTAAGTATTTATTTTTCCCTGGTTGCAGACCAAAGACACCCCACTGGCCTAAAACCTTATGAAAGTAATATCAGATATTCCAGTGTCAGCTTTGTGCATTATATGTCCTTTTTTTAATCTAGGACAAAACACAAATCACTATTTTTACTGGGTGGTTATGCTACTACTACTACTAATAATGTATTTATTATTAGTTTGGCAATACATCTCTTGCAAGCCACATCACTATTTTAATCTCTTTTAATACCTAATATTTAGCAAAGAAATTACTAATTTGTTTGAATAAGCACAGTTCCTCTTTGTGTAAAGCATGGCATCCATCCAGATATTGATGATACCTAAGGAGGAAGAGACAGGTTATTGCAATGGCAGAGAAGAAACTATCCAGAGAACTGTGAAAAAAAACCCCACAAAAACAAACAAGAAGAAGAGACTCAGGTATGCCTATTGAATGTTCAAAGCCCTTACTTTTCAAATTGATAGAACTTGCAGTACTTTTAAAAAATACCTAGTGCTAATAAAATCTAAACATGCACATTTTGAAGATAATAATTTTGAAAATGACATGTTCTGCCCTCTGACAGTCCAGACCCCTGAGCGCTGCTGGAGAGAGCAGCAGATGAGGAAATTTTGGAAGTGTTACTTGTGAATATTTCTGACAGAGAAACATTTGCAGCATCTCCTTGAAAATCCCTTCCTCAGAGGAGGAATGAGCAAGTTAAAACTTGCCCATTTTAAACTGATGTTTGCAGTAATCAGTCTGAAAGAGGAGCATGAGATACACCGAAGGAAGCGGTGAAGAGCCACCCTACTGGAGTAATCTTCCAAAGCCTATGAGAAGACAATCAAATCTCTATTACAGAAACATTTGCACTACAAGGGCAGGTAGAGCCCAGAATATCTGGAGGATATTCTGGCACAGAAGGGTGGATAGCTTCTGAGAGGGAAGGAACTCCAGGCTGGTGCATCTTCTAGGGTTCATACAATCACAGAATGGGTAAGGTTGAAAGGGACCACAGTGGTTTATTTGGTCCAACCTCCCTGCTTATCCAGGATTGCTCTAGTCCAGCAGGTCAGCCCCCAGCCTGTACTGGTGCGGGGGGTTATTCTTCTCCAGGTGCAGGACACTACCTTTGACTCTGTTGAATTTCCGACAGTTATTGTCTGCCCATCTCTCCAACCTGTTGAGGTCCTCCTGAAGGGCAGAGCATAAGGTAGGAAGGAGGATCGTGAAGAGGAAAGTCTGTATTAAAACAGATTGTATCATAAGCAGGTAGAAAGAGGTTAAAGATAACAAAACTGGATGGGAAAATCGAGGACATTTGGTAGGACATGTGGTACCATATGGTAGGACAGCAATAGATTGCAGCTATTCTGAAGAAGTTAGGGAAAGAAGGACAAGAAACAAGTAAGAACTGTTTTAATTTCAGCTTCATTTATTCACAGAAAGTATTTCTAAACTTATGGTGGTGACTGGCTGTGAACAGTGTCCATGCATGCAAATATGACTTCTTAAGTTGCCAGTGCTGACGTAAAATCAGAGTTGTCTCCAAATAACTATTACAGGAAAAAAACCCAAACAGTGATGACACAGAGAAATTAGACATCTAGTTGTCAGCAGCCTCAGTATATTCAGAGAGATACCAAAACTCTCCAAAGAATACACGCATCTGGCTAAAGCAAATTTGGATAGATAGAGGCAGGAAGTCTCTGGAAAAGCAATAGCAAAAAACATATGGGGATGCTTTACTTATATTTAGTGTTGGTTTATACTACCTTATAAAGGTAAGATGTTTCACAGATGTTAGCTGCTTATATCAACTAGTTATAACAGGGATCTGAATATAATTTTCTGAGCAATTTAAACCATTCCTTTTCATGTGCTGGGCTCTACAGATGCCACTGTGCTTTAGATCTGTTACAGGCTGTATACCCAAGATTACTTTATTAAGGCTTAAAGTAATTTTGTGTAATATTTACTCAATACCTCTTGTATCTGAGCAAAATTAAGATAATATTTTGACACTGAAACAACAGTCCTCTTTGTAAAATGGACTCACAGAATTTTGCCAGTTGAAAGGGGTCATTATTAGTCTAATCCCATTAGTACTATCAAATTACAAACAAATAATAGTAAGACAAAATAAGACCATTTTTATTACCCTTGGCTGTCCTGACGATACAAAATGAACCCAGCAGAAGTTAAATATTTTAATCTTTAAACAGATTTCAGGAATGCCCTTCTGCCTAAAATATGCACATCATTGGTATGACAATGAGGTTGTTACAGGTTTAAATAAAATGTTGTTGTGTACCTGAAAAACACTGTCACTGTTCATCCTTCTGCCTTCATATCCTTCAATTTTAATACTGTGTTGGAATGTGAATCTGTTGTGTACTTAGAACAAAGTGTTCAAACAATTGTGGAGTTCTAAGGATAACAAATTCATACTCCTTGGTTTTTTAAACCTCTTTCTTAGATCAGTTTGTGATTCAAATCAGTTCAAATCTGTATTAATTCATGCCTCTGTAATTAATTCTACTCATTACAGTGGAGTAAAAATAGCCAGGAAATAAATATGCTACAATTTATCACACACATATATGACCATAGTCATCTCTTGTAGCATTGATACAGTCTCCACTGCAATGTTTCATGAGAGAGCTAGTGTCTGCAAATGATCAAAGATATGTGATGTGCCATCTCAGCATAATGGACCAATTAAATGAAAAATTCTGAGAGCACAGGGCTTTTTGTATATACACCAATTTTCTTTATGCTGATTGGTTATTGGGCAAATGCTTACACAAAAAATGTGAATTTGACTCCTTGAGTAGTCCTTATTACTGGTCAAGGGAGACCAGTAGCAAGAATCCCTTGTTCAGCTAGAGAATGCCCTTAAATCCTTCAGGCACATCAACAAATAAATGCTGGTGAATCAGTTTGAGATTGTCCTGAAAAAACAACCAAACAAAAAAAACCCAAACCAGCAAAAAAATCCCCACCCAACAAAAAAACCCAAACCAAATACAGATTTTAGTAGTGATAGGAGAAAAATACAGAAGTCTTAAAAATATGTCAGGGCTGAGAGAAAGCTAGGTCTTACGGAAAAGGAATTTTACCCAATGTATTTTACTTTTGCTGCTGAGAAAGCTGTGACAAAATAAAATGCTCAGCTTCCTTTCACCCAAATCCCCCACAAAAATGGCAAGAGTCCAAACAGTTAAAAATAGAGGGATTATCCAAGACTTTAGATTAAAAGAGCTTGTTTCCTGATTGCCACATATGCTCCTTCTTAGACCAGGTGCTTATATTCCTACATAAAATAGTTTAGATTCACTCTTCCATTGCTCATAGAGTGCTGAAAAACTTCACTGTGCTAGAGAGGAGTGCTACTGAATGTATAGCACAAATATCTGTTCAATTTCTTGCCAGAGCTAAGGTTGAGCCTATCCAGCAAGTCACAAAAATACGTTTGGATATCACTTTTGTTAGAGTTGATAATATGCAAAGTACTAAAACAGAGTTTCAGAATGCTCTATGGGCAATTTTCTAATGTCCAGATATTTCATATTCTTTTAAAAAATTAGTACAAAGATGCATATCATAGCCTGACCAATTATAATGCTTAGTTTGCAAGTGAAACTGTGGAATTTGCCCTCCTGACTTGGACCACTGCCCAAAGTGTTGCATAGATTTGGCATGTCATGCCTTAAAAGCAGTAACGTGAAATTTCTGCAAAATGCAGTTGAACCACATCCACAGGATGGCAGTAGAAAATAGCTGTCAGGAAATCTACTCTAAGTCGATGACTGCTGTTATGACTCTTCTGACAGCCACAACGATAAAAAGTTGGACCATGTGAATAATATTTATTACTCTGGGGATAGATCCTCAGGTCTCAAGAAGAAGTGAAAAAATTAAATATAATGAACTGAAGATAGAAGACTTACTTCTTAACTATGACCAAACCCTTATGAACTTATTTCAGAGGTAGTAAAAAAAGGCAAAACAGGATGACTTCATTTTATAGCACACCTTGACTTCTAAATATTCCTGGACAAGATTCAAACCCAGCTGTAGTAAAATGATGAATTGTTGGTTATCTGATGCAATCTGACCTTGATTTGCTCTGAGGGAGATGATCTATTTCTATTCCACTTTCTGTTTAGGTTTTGGTTATTTGTTGTATCAATTCCCTGATGAGAATCTTGGTTTATAAAGCTGGTGCTTCCCAAGTTAGTTCACAAGAAGATACTTACCATTTATGTGAAAGTAACAATGCATTTTGAAGTTGTAAAAATATCCTAATGTTCCTTCTTCAGAGAACTTTAACTCTGCTCCATTCATATTTATATTACATGCAGAGCTAAGAAACTGTGCAATGTTATTGCAGGCCCCTTGGGCACACACATTACAGTGCAAGCCATAATTACCTCATCACATGATATTTTTTTTCCGCATCGTTCTGCCAATGCAGAGAACAAAGGGAGCTTGAGGGTAAAATATAAATGTAGTAAAGGAAACTTGGTTTCCCTCATCTGCTGCAGAAGTTGCAAGCTGCACTGTTAATAAGGTTGGGGACTGCAACATGAGAAAGCAGTTTCGTGGTTAAGGTAATCGAGTCTTGTCAGGAGAAAGGATAAAATCTCTGCTCCTGCCACAGAATTCACATATGATGTAAGTCACTTAAAGCTAACTAAATGTCATAATCATGCATTTCATATTTTCTGGGTGCTCAGCTTAGCGCCTTCAGGTTTGTGTTGCTAAAGTGCTAGTCACTTACAGCCATAGTGGAAGTTAGACTTTCAGCCCCTTCCTTCTAAAATGTGCAGTGACTGGAATTGTTGGTTCCGCACACCACAGTCTATAGTTTTCCCCTCTCCTGATGGGCAAAACTAAAGTCACTTTTAATAAAAACTTTTTCTTTGATGCCTCAACTTCTACATTACCTCCTTTCAAAGTAGGGTTTGGAAGATATGGAAAGTTTACGAAAAAAATTAGGAAAGCACTTTAGGAGCACCTAAAAATGTTCACAAGATATTGCGAACAATGCTGCTTCAGGGCAACGCTTCCAAGTCTATAAAACTATAGAATAGTTTTATTTGGCTTTTAAGAGGCCTTTATGACTGAGCAAAGACCAAAGACCTACTGACTAGTCCAGAGAAACTGAGGCCCTTAAGAAGATAGGACAAGATTGAAGATGGGACAAAACACAAGTCCTTTACATAGTGTAGCTGGGTTAATTTACTTGCTTATTGGAAATCACCTAGTTTATATCTAGCCATCATGAGTGTTCTTTAAAAATTGTGTATTCAAAGGTTTAAAAAAAGAGTATTGTACTATATTATCAAATCATTATTCATTATTCCATATGTGTCATCTGGAAGACAGAAACCTACCTTTGACTAGCATTAGTAATGTAATACCCAGTTTTAAAACAGTGTCATCTGCCCAACAACCATTTGAAATCTATATAGCCTCTAAGATCTCTTATCTTAGCACTTGTACAAACCAACCAGGGTTTTATAAATAACATGAAGGCACAAACTAAGATAAAATAGCATAAAATATGAAACTACTCATCAAGAAAGTAGAACAAACTACATGATTACCTCAATTCCAGGCACTAGTAAACTAAGATATAAATACGTAGATGAGTGTGAATTCATAGAGAAACCCAATCTGTTCAGATTCTGAAGCAAACTTAACTCTGCCATGCAAGCAGTTGATAAAGAAGATATTGAAATGTGTGTCCTGCCTCACACAGACTCCACATTCCTAAATTGCTCACCACACCTCCACTTGGCAAAAGGCCAGTATGATCCCTAAATAACCTAGAGTGCGATTTATGAAACACCTTTGGTATTACACTGCACAACACTGGCAAAGCCTGAGCAATTCAGCAACTGGCTGGTCTCCAAGAGGAATCATGCAGGAGGAAAAGGAGGGGCTACCCAGCCTGGTCCCTTGTGCACAGTAGCATGAACTGATCTCCCTCCACCCACTTTGCTTTCAGTCCAGCCTCCTCCTGCCCTTTGCTGCTTCTTTGTGGTCATTTCACTGATGGGGAGTAAGAAAAAGGTGTAAAACAATGACAGAGTGAGCAAAGATTTTGTGGTGCCTAGACTGCCTTTACAGGGAAACTAGAACCAATTTCAGGACCATATTCACTCTGGATGTGGCTTTGTAGTGAAAGAGGGAATAATCTTAAGTATGAAGGACTTCATAGGCAAAACCAGATCAGGCAGCTCTGTGCATTATGTATGCCTGAAAAGGCTGTTCAGCCCTATACTTACTTACAGAAGCTGGAAATTCCCAGCAAACTGTGGCAAGCTGTGCCCAGTTAGGGAGATCAGAGGAGTCTGAGAAGTTAAAACAGGACCACCAGAAGTAGGCAGTGCTGATCACTAAACCATAGCTGGTCTGGATAAAAAAATACCAGATAAAAAAATTCTAGTAAGCATGTTATTTGAGTCCCTGAATGTATTGATTTTCAAATTGTTGTACAAAACACGAAGTAGCTTTGCTCTGGTCGTAAAAAACCCCGACAAAACTAGTTATTTACTTATAACCCAACTGGCAAAAACTATCAGTCATGGTTCCATCACTTTTGGAACTTTTGGAAAAAATTCCCACTTACAGTATATGTCAACAATGTCTTTCCTAGCATGGGCATATTTGGCATATCAGCCTTTTTGTATTGATAATACAAAGAGACAAGTTTTCTCTCTGATTTGGTGCAAAAAACCCACAGCAATTCAGCTTCAAAAAAGTTTCTGAGGTGGCATTCCAGTTATTCCTACATATACAAGGGGTTTTTTTTAAAAAAAAAATGGGTAAGAACTTGGGACAATCACAATGCTACAAAAATTATTAAAAGCAACCATTAGCTACAAATACACGTGCCCTAGCATCTGTATAGATATATACAGAGGAAATATATTTCTATTACATTCTTTTTATCATTCCTAGTAATGACTATTTTTCTTCTGTTAACACCAATGGCTTTTCAAATTATTTTTCTTGACTTCTTTTTAAGAAAACATATGTGACTTGCATTCAGGAATATAAAAAAGATAGCTATTTCTACAGGATACTTACTAGAATTATATCATAGAGTTTGGGTGATGGAATAAATCTTGCCAGAAGAGCAATTTCCTGAAGTGTAATAAAAATACTAGCACAATATTAAAGCTTCATGCTTGGGATTCATAAGTAGCCCAGTATTACTAGTCGATATGATCACAACTATGGACATCAATTTCTTGTCTGAAAAAGCATGTATTTTTAACATTCTGATTAAAAGAAAACAGACAAGCCAGTCTACACTTTTCCTCTCCTGATGGGCAATACTAAAGCCTGTTGCACCTCTTTCCAAAAATTTACACTTTCCAGCCAGGCATCACACATTTTTAAAGAAGTATTTTTTACTTCCAGTGAATGACATAACAAGTAGCACTGCAACAGGAGAAAGGACAGACTGTCCCTTGGCAGGAATCTGGGCAATTTTACATAAAAGTTCTTTTAGGGAGCTGAGTGGGGAGAAACAGCCCAATTTAATCAAGATAATGCAGCTTTTACATTTTTATATTCCACAAACAACAGAATATGACTCAGCTGTTCTTCCAGTCCATTAAGTGACATAAGATCAAGCTTAAAAAGTAAGCTGAATCTGAAGAAAACCCAACCCGTATTATCTAGAAGCAATGCTCACAGGATGTGAAAACTGTCCTGAAGTTTCCTGCAAAAGACCTGAAGAGTGAAAAGTAGTGCCCAAAACAATTTTGTACCCACTTAATGCTGAGTATGTACACTCCTAGTGGACCTGCACACAAATTGTAGCAGCCTGATTAGCAGTTTAGGATGGTTTAACCAGTGATTTTTGCTTATGATTCCCACCATTTCATAGTTAACAGACTAATGCAGCTATATTGCTGATTTGGACCAATTACTGCCTTCGTAGCCAATTGAACCAGGGGAAACCCAGAAATGGTCCACTATTGTTTTCAGAAATACTACTCATGAGGTTTTTTGTAAATGAAAGTAGTGGTTAGACCTCCTTCTTTTCACATGAAACTACACTTGTGTTATTTTCCTGATTAGGTGATATTTGATGCAAAATACACACCAAATTGCTCAAAACCCCCTCATTTTCTCTGATGGTTTTTATAAAAAAACCTATTCATTTGATCCACTCGAAATGTTGCTACCTGTGTAAAGCTCATATGTAATAATTTCTAATTGCCATTTCTGCTGGTACATATAGATAGTGTCAGTGAGGTTAGGGGAGATGTATTTGCACATACCTTCTGTCTGTAGGATACAGCTCCACAGTAATGACATCTAGAGAGTTCCATGCTGAGATGGTGAGGCCATTGTAGAGGCACAGCATACCTATCATCATGGATTCACTGGTCCCAAACCACAGGAAAAAACAGCTGATGCCAGAAAGAACCATGGAACCACCTAGGTACAAGGCAGGTGAAACAAACATAAAGTGGAGATGGTTTTAAAGAATAATATTCATGTTGTCTAATGTTTCTATACACACAGAGTAGCTAAATAAGCAACCCAAACATTTGAGATTACAAACTAAAGAGACCTCCTCTGCTGGTAAGACCAGTCAGGGAGACAAATGTTGAAGGAGCTCATAGAAGCATACATAACTCCTTGAATACTAGAATATGCCATAAAGTATTAAGCAGAAACCCTCTCTGAACTCCCAAAGCAAGCTTCATGGAGAAGCTCCCCATTCTTCTTTGCTCATCATCTTTGCAATTACATGAAACTTGTTCATCTATTATAGCAATAAAAACACTGACTGGAATTGTATTTCTATAGAGAGAGTCTCCTAGAAAATGAAGACAATGAACTATCACATAGTTGTTTAAGTCAATTGAAAGCAGATTTCAAATTGCAGATAATTCACTGGAGATATCTTTCAACTGTGTTCCTTTGCAAGATAGATAACAAAGAACTGCAGACACTTCAAAGGATCTGCTCCACTAGCTGACAGTCACCTTTCAGCTGGAGCAAAGACAAACCAATGGTCATCACTCTCCAAAATCTCATTCTACATGTATAAGTAATGGTTTTGTAACATCAGCATGGAACAGCAATGACTGATAATGAGGCATAGTAGCAGTGTCTACAGAACCCTTTTTTCCTAGGGTTTTTAAAATAAGGACCTTCAGAAACAGCACTTACAATGCCACATAATGAAGTATCTACAGAAGGAGCATTTTGCATTTCTCTGAGACAAATTCCTTAAAAAGAGAACGTGTTACTTTTGGCGTTCTTCCCTGTTTCAGAATGAAGTTCCTACCTAGCATCGTTAACCGTCCTATTCTATCCATCAGGAGAGCGGACACAATATTTCCTGGTAACACTGCCAAAGTTCCCAGGAAATTAACAAAGTAGATCCAGTAGGCACTGTAGTCATCATCAAAGGAAATCTGGCATCCTGTCCTGATGTGAAAAAACGTGCAATTTATCAATTCACTGTCAACAAATTTATACTGCTCGAGGTCTGTGGAAAGAAGAAAAAGAAATATTTTAGCTAGCAGCCAACTCCATGTGCAGCTTTTGATTAAAAACATATCAAGTTCAAGCAACTTTATGACAACTTGGAGCTTTCATTGCTTTGTAAATGGGAACTAGTTACTGCTGTTAATTTTGATAGCTTTTTATCTTACTAGAAAGGTTTACAAAGCTCATGAAAAAAAGCAACTACAGCCAGAAATTAGGAAATTATATTGGTGTATTCGAGCCCTGCTTGGACTATATTTGGTTAAGACCTTTCAGCTGGTCTTGCATAAAAAACACTGAGTATCTGCAAATTTCTATCACTTGGTCTTGCTCAGTATCAGACCACCTATTTCACATCAAACACCCTTTTAGATGAGACTGCCAATCGTGCTCAGTATGGTTTGACTTCTTTCAGTGAAATACTCCTACAGCATTCAGTTTAAACTGATTTTCATTTCTGGGAAGGCCTTGCAGTCTTCAGCTCACATATATGAGTTACTCTATGCTGGCCATTCTTTTGCCAAAACAATTTCAGAGATCTCTCCCTATGTTTCCACTTTGTTTTTGTTCCTTCTGTCAGCCTTATAAACCTGAATCAAGAATACCTTCCTTCCACACAAAGAAATGTGGGCATTCCTCGATTTGAAACCTAGCGCTATTATTATTATGATTGCTGTAGTGACTGGAAAGCAGCAAGAAGGGGCCCCTGCTTCCAACAAGCTTAGTTGGCCATGTTCTGCCTTCAGTTATGTTTTATTAAACTGGAGAGAAAGGAAAAAAAAAGCAGTCTTCTGTTTGCACAGAATTTATATTTTTGTTGCCATACTTAGGGGAGAGGGAGTGATTATAGATTACGGAGATTGAATCCTAAACTCAGATTCCTCTGCCACAGCAAGCACACTGAAAGTATTTCACCAGTCCCCACTTGGACTAAATAAAAATACAGTAGTTTAAGCTACAGGTAAAGCAGTAAATATATTTTATTCTCTCCAGACTGAATCTATTTAGAGATTGTTGAAATCAAAGAGATTTTTACTATCTGAATCAATATTAGGGCTGTGGTAACTCTTGTGCAGTGTGATCCTTTCACTTCTCTGTTGTAACACTATGAAGGCCTGTTGCTTTTTATAGATTTTTATTCCCTCCAAGAGGACTTCTTGCATGTCTTATTAGAAATCCAGAAATCATAAATCTAAGAGAACATGAAGCTGAGCAATGGGCTTTCAGGTCTTTTTCTCATAATACCTGTGTTGTAGAAAGTGGTATTCACGAAAGTACAGTTCCTGAAGTATGTGTTCAGTGATGTAATGTCTTCAAACACACAGTTCTTAAAAAGTGAATCTTCAAAGGTTACTGATTTGAACTTCATCATAATGAACCTGGCCAATACAAACAATTCCTGTCAGTATACCTTCATAGTTTAGAAAGAGCAACAGATCAAGCTGATGCAGCTATTTAGTTCTTTAAAATCTCAAGCCCAGTAATAATGATTCCTTAGATGTATTTTGCAGATGTTATTAATGGTTAGCTCATTCTAGAATACCATTGCTCAGAAAAAGAATTAATAAGACAAATAGATCCACACAGTTACTGGCCCTAATCGGTAATATAATTTCTTTAATAATATTTCTATCGTTACTTGTCCTTAATCATCAACAGAAACCAAGTCATGACATTCATGGAACAGCCTTGTAAAATCACTATTGACATTACAGCTGGAAATTGGGAGATGCTTCAGAAACTCTGTCCCTTGGAATGAAAAAGCCCTTGCTAATACTAAGAAGTTTAAAAGAAAGAATTTTTTAATGAATATTTATTTCTCCAGAAGAACACACTTGTTACCATGTTAAGCTAAAATGCAAAACATATTGGTGTATGTATATTGTAACCAAGTGTTAAAAAATGCTTTCACAAAAGGGTTATAATATGAATAAAAAATTACAGTGTCAGTTATACAGCTAGCTATCTAAGTATGTCTTCATTATTCCTGTGCCTGGGGATGCAATTACAATTACTGTGTACATAAAACAGGCATAAAAGATTTGTTGGTAGCTTTCTTTATTTCTGAACATCCTCCTTGCTACTGACACTCATTTAACACCCAGGTCTTTGATCATGATTGTCAATTGATACATTAACAGAAAAAAATCAGTGACATAGTACATTACAATAACTTTCTACATAGATGTCACTAGACTAAAACAATGCTGTAAGCCTTTTTTATTAAACAAATAATACCATTATGTTAACAACAACAAGAAGAAAAGATGTAAAAATGCATCGTTATTTTTGTGATGTCTTTTATTTCACAAGAAGGGGTGGAAAAAAGGGCAGATTTTCTGGCAGCTTTCAGACAAAGTGGCAACAGTTTTCAAAGCAAAGCTTTAATTGTTGCATGGCAGGAAGAACTGTTAAAATGGCAAAGCCTTCCAAAGATAGACCTGACTCTGGTCTAATTAAACCTGGTGTGATTAGCTAAGAATTTTTATTATTATAAGAGTAATGGTAGGAA
>JAWWMP010000093.1:46398367-46410740 GCA_035047865.1 Dendrocincla tyrannina | reverse complement strand
GGATTCCTGTGTGAATGTATTCCTGGAGCTTCATAGCTCATTAAAGCTCCTGCTCACTTATCTTATCTCCTACTAAATGTTGTCTGCAGTTTTTTTTTCCTCGCTCCTTAAGGCAACAAGAACATAGCAAAAAAGCCTGGTTTATAAGTAAAGACAAATAAAAGACGTCATCAAAACCCATAAACACAATTTTGTCAAAATGATATAAGAACTTACTTCTTTGGTTGTGAGGATTGTCTCTGTTGTCTAGAGCTTGCTTTTTTTTGCCGCCTTTTGACCTTTACAACTTTCCTTAATAAACTGCAAGTAGTGATTTATACGGCTAACACTGAAGAATATTGCTTTTTAAAATAGTTTTTTTACGTTCTTTTCTCTTATGTTATTTAACAAATATTTTTGTAAGTGGAAACAACAACAACAACAAAAAAATCCAAGACAATGCAATATTGCTTTTTGTTGCTGATATTCTTCCAGTGCTAAAGAAAGAAGAATAGTTTTCCCTCTAGTGCCACTGCTGTGGTATAAGGAAGTGTATTATTATTCACTGAGATATACTGCCATGTGATCTTTTAAAAGCACCTCTGTAAAGAAAGTTATTTATAAAATCTACAATTTTATATTTAGACAACCTATGTAAATCAGTCTGTCATAATGTTTCCATTTTCCACTGAAAGATAAAGAAAATAAAAATACATTGGAAAGCAAAAAAGTACTTGGCATTCAGAGCAATTTACTAATTGGAAAAAAAAATCCACATGGTGCTTTGTCAGCACAAATTCCTCTCTTTGATTTCAGCAATTCAAAGTCAAAAGGCAAGGTTGAAGATATAAATTCAGGTTCAGTGTGCTGGACTCTAAAATTAATTTTCATGCAAGAGTCTAGGTACTTGACTAGTCTGCATTATTGTAATTTATTTCTGGACATTACCACTTGCTAAATGTTTGAATCACTTCGGGCTAAACCTTACGAAGTCATCCTCTGTTTCACAATCTAACTGTGATAAACCTTATTGCTTGGCTAAAGGAAGCTGCTTTGGATGCCAGCTAACTTACTGTACTGCTTTACTTCACTTGAAGAGTGCCAGGGAAAAGTGCTTGAGATGCTGATTTTTAAGAACCTCTGAGCAGTCTCAGCAACCCTGGAGACCCATGAGCACTTAACTCTCCTAAAAAGCAAGCCCAGGAAACTAAGAATTGAATCTGTACCTCCACATTATGTTTAACCATGTCTGGGCAATTGAAGAACTCTTTCACAAAGTAGCTTATATATCATGTCTGTATAACTTCAGCCATTGCCCTCATGCTTCCCTACAGTGTTTAAGTGCACTCTGTTCCATATATCTGTTTTTGCACCACTAAAAATATCTATGAAGAAACACTCAGCACAGTTTTACTTTCAGAATAATTTCAGATATCAGCACTACAAACATTAAGAAATTTCTTGCTCTTCTTATCTCTGTATCAAAAGTAACATAAATTTGACATCCAGCAATTTTTGAATTTATTTTCTCTGATGTAAGTCTCTACATCCTCTGTTTTATCCAGATTTAACAATAAAACCAATTGTATTTTCATGTGTTCAGGTTTTCAGTAAAGAATCTGGCCAAACATAGGTATTGGGTAATTTTTGCGTCTTTTAATAAATTAGTTCTTATTTAGGGTACAACCTACTCTCACAACATCCACCAAAAGTGGGGTCAGTAGTTTGAGAACAGTCACAAATACTCCTCCTTAAGCTATACTTTAAGAGCTTTACTTTCATATTAGAAGAGCTACAAATCATGAGGACCTGGTTTTTTCTTACCATAATGAGGAATTATTGCCCAAGCCATTGCAGAAGCATAAATGCCGCCAATCATCCAAAACATGCAGAGCCAACTCAGGTGTTCACCTCGTTTCTCCCGAGCAAGCACTTCAGAAAAATAGGAGAAGACTGTTGGCAGTGCTCCACCGATCCTAAAAGGAAATACAGATCATGGATTAAGAAAGAAAGTAACAGCTAAGTTTGAACGAGCCCATAGCTGCAGTCATCAAAAAGCCAAAATACAAGCAGCTTCTTTGGTAAGAGTGGTTTTTTTCAAATTGCACCGTGTATTGAGGAACTCTAGAGGAAACTTTCATCAGTTTGGATTCAAATTTTGTCAAATATTTCCTTGAAAATTCGATGTACTATTTGTTGCATACAGTGTTTCAAGGGAATTGTCAATGTGTCAGTCATTGGAACAGAAACCTTCACAAAGTCTTGACTTTCACCCTTATAAAACCATGGCAGTCTGCTCACAAGTGTCAAAATACATTGCTTTTAATGGAAAAATATTAATAATTTTTCCAAAGAATAATTGATATTTTTCCTATGTCCCATGATTTAGGTAATCAAGACGTAACTAAATGTCACTGGGGTTTTTTTCACACATATTAAAAAATATATTTTTTTCAGTTGCACTGCATGACTGGCTAAGCCCATGCTGGCTTTTCACTTAATTTTTTATGAAAAGCCTATGCATTCATACAATATTCATTTCTTCAGATGGTAAAATAAACACTCTCTGAAAGTCAGTGGGAGGGAAAAAAATAAAAATATTCAAGTTGGTTTTACAAAAATTGAAGTAACTCAGAATATGTATCTTTTGGTTCCAGTGTCCAAATCATCTTTTGCTATCTGCTCACTACCAATGCAACCTGTCAAATGTTCCAGAACAGGACAAGTCCTTGTGAATTTCATTTCTCCCAATGAAGAAAGTACCTTTCACATACCAGATGACATACTTCAAAGCAGTACATGGCATGGTTTGACTTTTTACTTGAATTTCAAAGATAAATGCATATTTATGGTATCATCTGGGAACTGCTAAACTGGAAGCAAAGAATGAACTGCAAAATATATTTTAAAAAATAATAATAATAATGAAAACATGAATACATAAATGGTTTTTCGTGACTAAGAAAATTCAGTGCCATAGCCACAGTTTATTTTAAGATATCTCTAGGTGCCATGGTGAAATATTGAATTGAGCTATTACGCTTGTTTAGGCGACTGCTGTTTTCTCACTGCCTTTATACCATTCTTCATAGAATCATAAAGGTCTTCTGGTTCCAAACCTCTACCATGGGCAAAGACACCTCCCACTAGGCTGGGTTGCTTAATGCCCCATCCAAGCTGGCCTTGAACACTTCAAGGAATGGGGCATCCACAGCTTCCCTGGGAAATCTGTTCCAGTCCCTCACCATCCTCACAGGAAAGAAATAATTTCTTCCCAATATCCAACCTAAACCTACCTTCTGTTAGTTTAAAGCCATTACCCCTTGTCCTATCACTACATGCCCCTGTAAAAAGTCTCTCTCCATTTTTTTCCTAGGCTCCCTTCAGGTAGTGGAAGGTCCAAATAAGCCTTATCTTCACATGAAATATTGCTGGTCAATGTTTAGTTTTACAATGAAAGTTTCTCATAGTTAAGCCTGCTAGCTCTTACAAGCTCTGCCAGTAATGCAAAGGTTTATGCCTCTGGGAATTCTTGCTACATACACAGCTAACAGAGGCTGTATCCTACTTATTCTCATGGGTGAAAAAACAGATAATCTTCCCTGGCAAGCTGCCCTGTCACAGGCAACAGAAGACATTGCCCTTTGAGGTTCTCCTGGACACCCAGGATAAGGAATGATGCAGAAGGCATGGCCAAGGGTGAAATCACATTTTTCTGCGATGGGGAAGACCTGCTGTTTCAGTACTGCTATTGATTCAGGGCTCTCCAGTTCCCGAAATATAAATGGATTACGACTACTGCATTTTACCCTCCAGGGCTCAGACACAGCTTTGATTTGCACTCTCAAATAATGCCCAAATACAGTACTCATGGATCTAATCAGAGTTCCTTTTCTTATATCAAAAATTTACTAGTAGAACAAGAAGCAGAGTCCTGCTCTTTCCTGCCAAAGCTGGAAAGTGCTGAAGGGTAGTTGTAGTGCTGGGGAGATGCTTCAAGTGGAAAGAACCTACCCTGTCTCAGTGACATAAAACATACAGAGAACCTGACCAAAGGCAGCAAAAAAAGGCATCTCCTACCTTTCAGCATGAACCAACTGTATCATGGAGGATGGGAGATTGATGCTGCTTTAGCAGCTAAAACTGAGGAATTTTGGAGCTCACAAGTTAAAATATTATTTAGAATATAAAAATAACAAGGAAAAAAAATCAGCTTTGAAAACTCACAGGTCTTTCTGTTTCAACTAATTTGATTAAGCTGCATTTCCAGTGGGTACATCAACAGGCTAAGAAAAGTTTAAAAATCCAGATGCTGTATTCATATTGATTAAACAGTGAAAATAACCTGTTCACTGTGAAAAGGAGAAAGAAAGGAGGTACTTCCATCTTACAGACAAGTGCTGCTATTTAGAGCTGTAGGTCTTTGTTCCCTAGCAATAGTGTAGTAAAGTGCGTTGTGTGCCTCTTTGCACCTTAAATCTTTGCAAGTGAGATTAGCTCAACTGGTTAGAGTATGGTGTTAATAACACTGAGGCTGTAGGTTCAATCCCTGTATGGGTCATTCACTTAAGAGCTGGACTCAGTAATCTTGGGTCCCTTAGAATATTCTGTGAACCTGTGAACAGAAAATTTACTTCTCAGCTGGTTAAACTCTTCTTCCTGGCCTCATGTAGTGCAAAGTGATACTGCTACAAGCTTTTAGGATACTGGTAGCCAGGAAGCTCTTCATATGTCACAAAGCTATTAAAAGGACTAAAAACTATTATGAAAATGTTAGGGAGGCTAATAAACGGTGAAATTGGAGGAGCAAGGAGGGAGATGGAGAGGAAGTATCCTACTGCAGAAGCCTGTCCTTTTGCACTTATGCTCAAGATTGCAGTAGCCATGTCTCCACTCCTGAAAACTTGCTCCTAAATGCAGAGCAAGTGATCGAAGAAAGGCAGAGCAAGACCGGCTAAAATGTTATCACACCAAACAACAAGAAAACTCCTTAAAAACTGAATGGAACTAGAGAACTTTTTTTAAGGAGCAAAACACTTTCTGTCTGAGTCCTGCAGAAATTTTAGTATGCGCTAGGTACTACAGATGTTTACTATTATAGAACTAATATGGTATCTGGTATACTGAACATCGTTAGCAGAAGCATAAACTACCTCTCAAAGACTTGGACAAGAGTATCAGAGCATCTCTGACTTCTTCCATCACTCCCTTGTGAGAACTTTTCAGATACTTCATCAGCAATTGCACAATATGAATTAATTTATCAAATGTTCATATTAAAAAAAATAAAAAAAAAACAAAACAAAACCAAAACACAACCTTCCATATCACCCTACAGCTGCAAAGAAGAATGCACTTTTTAAAATTACAAAAGGAAAAAAAGACCCATGGAAGGAACAGAATTTAATTCTTAATGTTTTTATATTGTAAGTTTGAAAGTAGACTGCCTCTTTGTTCCCCACCAATATTGTGTGGAATGGATAGTGGAGTGCACAGGAGGGAATTCCAAATAAAATTAAAAGCAGAGTTGCTACTAACTTTTAAGCAGGAAAACTTCATCTTTTATTTTAAGGGAAATGCAAACACTATTTAACAGCATGATACACTATTAAGTCTGCTTCTGGCAATGAAATAGTTTGATACAATGGGCTGTTTGCTGTTACTCTGTTTGTAAATTATATGGCTCATCCTCATTTGTGGAAAATAATTTGATACATGAAACTATATTCTTCTCTTGATACGTCTGCATGTGCAGATGAAAAGCCTGTGAAAAATGTGCTGACTTTTGAAGAATGTTCATTCTAAAAATGTGAAGAAGTTTAACTTTCCTAAATGACAAATTATTGAAGCAAAGTGAAGATTTTACATCTCATCTGTTATTCATTATTTCTTTAGTCATCATAGCCAAAGCAGTGGACTTAAGCTTGTTATCCACATATCACATAGCAGGGAGTCTATGCATTACTTCCCAAAGAGTCACAGAAAATGTATACAAGGTGCGAACACATTTTGAGTGTGCATATTTTTTACAACTCCACAGATAAACTGCGTGGAACCTGAAATTTTTTTTAAATAATAAAAATTCACGGATCTAAACCTGTTGATTGATGATCGTGAGTGATAACTGTCTCCAAAACAACAGATTCTGTAATGAGGTACAATCCAATACCAGCAGGAGGCAAAACTTTGTCGAAGTTGGCTCAAAATCCTAAACTAAACACTCTCACTCTAAAGATCACTCTCTGCACCTAAAACAACAGGATGCAAGCCTTCAGCCTTGGTTTTTTTCCATAACTATGTAGGAATGTATGGTAGAACAACACTTAATAAAGAGCAGGAGCCTTTTGCTACTGCACATATTGTTCCATATGTGAGAGAATAGCATAAATATAAATCAAAAGAATTACAAATGTCAACTAAAAACTTTTCCAGTTATTTTTCATCTTATGTGGTAAACCCCATCGAATGTAGGCAGAGCAAGAGAGAATGCATATTTATATATTTATGTACACTTTCCACTCACGCTTGTCTGGAAAATTATGGGGAAGGAGAAGCCAAAAGGAGATTTAAGTGATACACCTCAGGAGTGTAGGATTCAGTGAAACAAACAATCAGCTAATATATATTTGCATTTTCTTTGTCACAAACAAAGATGATAAATGTCTGCTAATCTACCTTCGGAGCAGTGATTTGTCACAACAGACTTTGGCAACTGCACAGTGTGACAGCTGGAATGAAAACAGGTCTGTGAGGCATTCACGAACCTCTGGCTTCATAGAAGCTTTTGTTTATTTGTAGATTCACTAGCCAAAGGGGCTTGAAATGCAAAAGCAAACAAGGAATAGAGATAATTAGAAAAAAAGCCAAACCCTTACAGAATACTAAGTGCACAAGGTAGGATGATGTTCTTCTGAAATACCTTGTGTTCTCTTTCAAACTTGGACAATTTTCAGTCTGAAAATAAAGACAGTGTCTGTGTGAGATGACATTTGCAACTTGTAACCTTGTTATTTGCAATTTGTTAAAAACTGGTAGAGCTTGAAACACAGATTCAGAGATCTGGAAACAGCCCATCACCCCTTGTTGTTCCATTCTATTGCATCTACTCTTCTCTCTTCCAATTAACACTTTGCTTCCCCACTACAAGTCTCACTGAAAAAAGATCTCTCTTTTTCCATTCAGAACTGCCATTAGACAGGCAAAGTATCTAAAAGTGAGTAGCCAGACTGACCAGTTCTCCTTGAGAACTGCTAGATAAAACCCTAGAAAACTTCAGCACTATAGACTAAGCTTTGCTGGCACCCTACCCATGTTTAAATACAAGTGTTTCTTTGGACTGTGTATACTAAAGAAGCTGTCTTGCAGGTGCACAAGAGGCCTCTACTATTAATAGCAGGAGAGTTCTTGTAAAAAAGACTCACATGGTTATTTACTGAACTCTACAGTACTATCAGTTCTGATGAAAGTTGAACTGATGAGTAAATAATTAATTCCCCAAACTAACTCAACACTATTAAAAAATCAACTCTAATATGATGTAAAATTCAAGCATATAATTGAAAAGAGTTTACTAGATATGTCAATAAATTGCTTTCATGTCTGTCAGTATTGGTAACCACAGAATCATTCTTTTGCAGATTTTCTTGTTTTTCATTCTTTTTTCAAGTTTGTAATTGATAGACAGATACCATGGTTGGCATCTATTACAGATCACTCGATCAGGAAGAAAAGGCAGATGAAATAGCCTGTAAGCAGCTGGGAGAAGTCTCACAATCACTAGCCATTTTTCTTGTGGGAGACTTCAACTTCAACTTATCAGATGTCTGCTGGAAAAGCAACACAGCAAAGAGGAAACAAACCAGGAGATACCTGGACTATGTGGAAGATAACATCCTGACGCAGCTGGTCAGGATGCTAGCAAGGGAGGGCACCCTGCTCGATCTGTTGTTTGTGAAGAGAAGATATGTGCCGTGATATGATGGTTGGAGGCCATCTGGGGCACAGTGACCACAAAATGACAGAGTTTTTGATCCTCAGAGAATTACAGAGGGGCATCAAGAAGAACTGGTACCTTGGACTTCTGGTGGGCAGACTGGCCGGTTTAGAACTGGTTGAGAGAGTCCCTTGGGAGGCAGTCCCAGCGGGTAAGTGAGTCTAAGAACACTGGACATTCTTCCATAAAAAGATCCTAAAGTTGCAGGAGCAAGCTGTTCCCATGTTCTGAAAGTTGAGCGAGCAGGAAAGAAGACCAGATGGCTGAACAGGGAGTTGAACTTCAGAAAAAAAGCGAGTTTATGACCTCTGGAAGAACAGGCAGGCCACTCAGGAGGGCTACAAGGATGTCATGAGGTTATGAAGGGAGAAAATCAGAAGGCCTGAAGTCTAGTTGGAGCCTAATCCACCTAGTGCTGAAAAAGAAAGGAGGTGGAAGTGCTCACTTAGCCACTTTCCATCATTTATTGTCAGGCCTGGCTAACTGGGGAGGTCCCAGTTGACTGGAGGTTGGGAAAAGTGACACTCATCGACAAGGAGGGACAGGAGGAGGATCTGGGAAACTACAGGCTTGAACTCGGTGCTGGGAAAAGCAGATCATCCTGAGCGCCATGGCACAGCACATAGAGGACAACAGGTTTATGAAAGGCAGTTCCTGCTTGACCAACAAGATCTCTGCCAATGACAGGGTGACGCAGTAAGAGGATGAGGGAAAGGCTGCAGATATTGTGTAATTGGATTTTAGTAAAGCCTTTGATGCTGTTTGCCACAGCGTTCTCACAGAGAAACCAGCTGCTTATGGCTTGGACAAGTACACTCTTCTCTGCGTTAATATCTGTCTGGATGACTGTGCCCAGAGAGCCGTGGTGAATGGATTTACACCCAGCTGGCAGTCGGTCACCAGTAGGGTTCCCCAGGGCTGTTTGGGGCCAGTCCTGTTTAATTTCTTCATCAGTGATTTGGGTGAGGGGATCAAGTGCACCCTCAGTTGATTTGCAGATGACACCAGCCTGGGGAGGAGTGGGAATATGCTGGAGGTTAGGAAGGTTCTGCAGAGGGATCTGGACATGTTGGATCCATGGACTGAGGCCAGTGGTCTGAGGTTCGATGAGGCCAAGTGCCTGGTCCTGCCCTTGAGTCACAACAACCCCAGGCAGCACCACAGGCTGGGGAGGAGGGGTGAAAAGCTTCCAAGAGGAAAAGGACACCCCTATAAGTGCTTGTCAGCAGTGACTGAACATGAGCCAGCCGTGTGCCCAGGTGGCCAAGAAGGCCAGGGGCATCCTGGCTTGTGTCATGAAGAGTGTGGCCAGGAGGATAAGGGTAGTGATTTTCCCCCATACTTGGCACTGGTGAGGCCACACCTTGAGTGCTGTGTTCAGTTCTGGGTCCCTCACTATAAGAAAGACATGGAGGTGCTGCAGCATGTCCAGAGAAGCCAATGAAGTTGGCAAAGCATCTGGAACACAGTTCCTATAAGGAGTGGCTGAAGGAGCTGGGGATGTCTAGGCTGCAGTAAAGAAGGTTCAGGCAGGACTTTATCACTCCCTACCGCTACCTGAACTACCTCAAATTGCAGAGAGGTGGGATCAGTCTCTCCTTTTCCAAGTAACAATAAGATAGAGAAAACAGCTTCAAGTTGTGCCAGGGAAAGTTTAGATTGTCTAATAGGAAAAATTTCTTCATGGAAACATTTGCAAAACTTTTAAACAGGCTGCCCAGGGAAGCGTGCAGTCTCCATCCCTGGGGGGATTTAAAAGGTGTGTAGGTGAGGCACTTAGGAACACGGCCTAGTGGGAGACTCGGCAGTGGTAACTTGGTGGTTGGCCTCAATGATTTTAAATATCCTTTCCAACCTGAACGATTCTATGACTCTATAATTTTTCTTTTGATTTTTTTCTGTCACATAGTCTCTCTAAATTATTTCTGTGTTTCTGTTGTCTAGTCTTTTTCTTCCTTTTCTATAATCTTCCTTGCCCGTAAGAACACTGACCTGTTTCCTTAACAGCAAGGGGAAGAACACTTCTTACCTGGCTATCCAAGGTTTAGTCAACTTTTACCCACATCTGTAGCTGCAAAGGCTGAATCAAAGCTATTTGGAAAGCTCAGACCTTGCCAACTGCATCCTTGGCTTCACTGAGAAGCATATATCCCTTCTGGCATATGCTATCAGCTTTGAAGCCAATCACCTGCAGAGCTATTCATTAGCTTGCAGTGTAAAAAGCTGATAGTCTTGGGTGGGAGACAGCTGGATGCTGCAGAGGAATTAGAGGCAGAAAGATTATGGCCTTTTGAGGGTGAGAGGACATAAGGTGTTTTCACAAAAAGAAGTGGAACAAGCAGGTATGAAGGGGTCAAAAATAAATACGATACTAAGTACTGATGACACACAAATATAAAAAAAGGCTCTTGATCTAGATCTGAAGTTCCTGAAGGCAACTGCTTGTGTAGGCCACCAATCTTGTCCTGTGTCCACATGGTCTGTATCTCTGCTGGAAAATTTCTACAGTTGTTATGTATATGTATATGGACTGCTTGAACACCCTTCCTGTCTTGGCCTTCAAGAGGCATATATACAACTCAAGGAATTTCTTGCTACTACACATAAACTACAAAACGGGGTAAAAGTCAGCATGTGTGGACATGCAATCATGTTAAAACTGCACGTTACAAGAAACTATATCCACAGTTTGGGATTTTTCCTAACTTTTGATTCCCCACACAAGGGTGAAGAATTTGAAAAAAATATCTGAATTATGAATTTAGTGCCACTACAGTGACACCAACACTCTGTGGTAATTTCCAATAATGTGGAAGGAGTACTGCAGGAAGACTTAGAGATATTGTCTGAGGAAGGATGAGGAAAGCTTTTCGAAGGTGCATCTGGTAATTCTGGCAGACTGAAAGTAATCTCTGTAGTCTGAGAATAATGTGTGGTTTTAAAATAAGACAGATTTATTTAGCTTTTTTTTTTTTTTATTTGCTCATGAGAAAGGGTAGGTTTCTGAAAAATTTCAGACCCTGGTTCATCTTAGGATATTCACTGAAGCTAGCTTTTAACTGCACGGAAATTTGGATTACTTTTAGAAGTAACAGTCGGACTGGATAAGCATATGATTTCCCAAATTGTATCATCTCTGGTTGTTTCAAAACAACCAAAATGAAACTTGCTGGGATAAGACAAGTTTATCTATAAGTACCAAAAATAATAAACTAATAGCTTAGATTATTTTTTTTAGAAATAGAAATTAGATAAAACTCTGTAGCCGAGAATATTGCACAGTGTAATTATTCAATGGACAACAACTCTAGATTCATTCAAGATAGCAGCAATGTTGTGAGTCATGTTCTGTATCAGAGAAACATTTCTTTGACAATTTCAGACACATATAACAAGGTGCTTTTTCATGATAAATCGTTGCACCTTCCCCAGTGGCAAATGATGAATACAGCTCAGTTTCTCACCTAGGCCTTTACTTTGTAGGGAACCATGTCTAAAACCCTCTGCCTGGCCTTTATCAGGCTTTTGGATTCAATTTCCTTTTGGGTTTTTATTTTGGATTAATCAATGAAAGAATCATGGTTATGATATTATTTTATGTAAAAGGAAATGATTTTGCAGACTTTCCAACATTTCTTTACTCTTTTATCTCTCTGAAGTTCACCTTTCAGACTTTCAAATGCATCAATGCCCTTTATACAGCAATATCTTAATATTATTTATATTGGTTTGCATTCAAAATTTTTTTTTTTGCTTGCTTGCAAAAGTTTTGCTAGTTTTAGGTTTTTTCAAGTGAAAAGTAAAATTTTAAAAAAAGTATGTGAAGGCATATTTTTTTCCTTGAGCAGTTTACTTCTATAAACACAATTTTACTGCAAGGAGAATATACAATACTATTTTATAGGGTTTTTTTTAATAAATAGGATCTTTTATCAGATACTGGTTTTAGTTTTTAATGCTTCTTATATTTTTTATTATCTAGAAGATAACAGACCAGTTTAAACTCTATATGCCTAACTGATTTTATATAATTTGAACACTTCTTAATATTTTATCGATTTTTCATTTAAGGAAATTATGCAGATAACTCTCCACCCCCTTAGAAAACTCTTCTCCAGTCTGAATAATACTATTTTGCCTTTAAGACATAACATTCAGGTCTTTGCTTAACACTATTCCAATTTCATATCTGGACTCCTTGATTCACACAAAATTACTGGATGTCATGGGTTTCTCTGATTAGGTTGATCTTTTTTTAATAAGAGGAAGATTGGCTTCTTTTGGAAGCCTCTGGAAGTTTCCCTCCATCCTACAGAGCAGGGCCAATTGTCGTGGGTTTATCTGGATAGGTTTTTTTTTATATATAAGAGGAAAATTGGCTTCTGTTGGAAGCCTCTGGAA
>JAWWMP010000093.1:46386706-46398267 GCA_035047865.1 Dendrocincla tyrannina | reverse complement strand
CACCTAAGGAGGTACAGCCAGCTTTTCATGAGAGACTGCACCCCATGGAATGACCCACGAGAGAGCAGAGGATCTCTGTCTCGTGGGGGGGACCCCACGGAACGCAGGGGAAGGACTCAGAGTTGTGATTCCCCTGTGACTGTGGTGACGACTGTGGTGAAGCAAACTGTCCCCTTTGCAGCCCACAGGAAAGCCCCCTGAGACAGAACTGCTGCTTAAGTTTTGAACTTACATCTGTGAATGGCTGACCCATCCAACAGATGTTCAACATCTGTTTACAGTTCAACAACAACTGACTGTAAACCTACCATTCCCCTGTCCGCCACACCAATGGAGGAAGGTGGGGAACATGGACAGACTGAGGGGTGGTGGTGGAAAGGTGTTTCTAACCTGTTCCTATTTCTTATTTTTAGTTTTTATTTTGTTCATAATAAATTTAAGCATTTTTCTAAGTTCTGCTTTGCAGTGGTATCAATCAAAGCTCCTCTTTTAGTTGTTATCTCTAGCTGTAAATTCCTAGCTGGTTTTTTTTTTTTTAATTCCCTCTGGAAAGCGAAAAGGGAGGGGAAGAAAGGCTTTGAAACAGTTTTGCTGGACACCAGGCATTCATCCAGGGTCAAACCACCACACTGGTACAAAGCTTCCTCCCATGATAACAAAGGTACAGTGGTACATCATTAAGAAAAGGAAGACTGGGGAAATTGTAGGCCCTTTTTTTGCCTCAGTCTTCATCACCAAGTGCTCCAGACACACCAATTGCAGAACGCAAGGTAGGGTCTGGGAGAATGACAATATTCCACTGTAGGAAAAGATCAGGTTTGAGAACATCTAAGAGACCTGAATGTGCAGAAGTTAATGTGACCTGATGAGATACATCCATGTGTCCTGAAGGAACTGGAAGAAGAAGTTTCTAAGTCGCTATCCACCATATTTGAGAAGTTGTGGCCGTTTGGTGACATCCTTACTGACTGAAAAGAAGGGAAACATATCATGAAGATGAGATTTCCCTCATCTTAAGGGTATGAGGAGCAGATTCTTATCCAGAAACCTCATGACTTTTACACTGCAGCTCTGACACCAGCTGAAGGAGTTTATTCTGAGGAAAAATTCAGTCTTCGAAGAACATAGCAAATGTCAGCCAGTCATGCATCTTTCTCTGTAGTGAATGACTTTGCAGCTCTTCCTGCCTTTTTTGTTGTTGGTTCATTGGTTTTGTACTTGTTTTGTTTTGAAGGGCCCATTTGAAATGTAGTACATGGTGATAAATTATCTATGATCTACTTGTGTAGCTCTCAAAGATTGGGTGGGTGAATTTTGGATAGAGTGGGGACCCACAAAAAGGTGTGGGATCCAAATATGAAGGGCCTGCTCCTTCGAAGACCATTAACCATAATCTGGGTACACAAGAGAATACGGTTCTCAGCTCAGGACATACATCTAACATGAGGAGAGCTACAGGCACTGACCATTACTGTAAAAGCTGCTGTGACAGGTGAGGAGACCCTGCAGACAACTTTGTCATGACGCATAATAAATGTTGCAGTATGTCCCAAAAGGGACAATCTAGGTGAAAACCAACAGTGTCACAAGCCTGTCTGCCAAAAAGACAAAACTTTGTAGCACAAGAGTTCAGTACTGCCTGCCCCAGTGAACTGGGAATGCTAAGCAGTATTGCAACAAGTTTCTGGACTTTGTCAGGATCATAGGAGAGTGAAAGTGTCATGAAACATTGTCGGTAGTGTTTGTCAATGGAGTGACAAAACATAGCACCTGGAACTCATGGTGACCTACAAACCATACAAACAGTGATGTTCATGTATGGTTCATGTATGGTTCATGTATGTATGGTATGATGTTCATGCCCAGCATGACTGGGCAACATAGCTACTGTGCTCTCACCAGCTCCTGCCTGTTCAGCATCCTGATAACTGATGGTGGCCTGAATTGGAATTGTAATTAGGAGTTTTGATCTAAATCAAGCAATTACCAGAAGTGCTAAACTAAACACTCTGCAGAACAGAGCTCTCCATTATCCAGGGGTGCTGTAGGGGTACAAGCTTTCTCATAGCAATTTACTTGTGTATCTCAATCCCTTCTCAAGGAAATTTAAAATTATAAACTTAATCAACCATCAGAAATATCCTAAACTTTTCCAACAACTGAGAAGTTATTTAAATAAAAAGTAAAGAAAACTCGGGGCCACAAACAGCGTTCTTCTGAAGAGAACAACATTTGGCACAGTCCAGAAACCCATTTTAAATTTTACGTTCTTGACTGCTGTGATATTATAAAAAATATTGCATACACAAACACTTTAGAAACTTCACAAGTATTACTAAAATCTGAAAGTACACCTGTGAGGAGGATATTATTTTCCTGATTGAACAAGATAGTGTACATAGAGAAGCTGAGGCATAAAAGAGCTGAGCAAGTTGGTCAAATTCACAAAGCAAGAAAAGAACAAACTCAATCTCACAGTTTTCAGTCTGTGTCTTTCCCTTAGAATCATTATTCTTCCCGTTTTTTGCTACTTGGGATTGTAGCAGCAACCTTATTTAATTCTCTCACCCCTGATGCAGACTGTGTTTGGACATCAAATAATTACTTTTGCAAACAGTAAAGTTTTATTAACACATGCAAAACCAGAGGAGCTTACCCAAATCCAGAAAACAAGCGACAGAAGAGGAAGAAGCCATAGCCCTGGACAAATGATGAAAGGAAGGCAAAGAATCCATTGACAGACATACATATCAGGAGTGACTGTCTCCTTCCCACCTTGTCTGCCAAGCCTCCCCAGAAGAATGCCCCCACCATCATCCCAAGGTACACTATGCTACCTGTAATACACAAAAAAAGAGATATTGTTTTGTGAGCTACGTAACTGACCACAATTGATCACACTGAAAACATTCTATTTTCTATATTTACAAAACAAATAGTATACAGATGATTTTATCCTTTCTCCCTGAACATGAATTATATGCATAGCTTTGTAAATGTATCTAGAGAGAACAGATTTCTTTTGTGTCTTTGTCATCTGTTACCAGATACACTGAAGTTTAATATAAATATTAAACAAGGTGCCTGTAGCTAAAACAATAAAAATGCAGGCAAATAAGTCTGAATAGGAGAAAAAAATGCCAGTATTTCCTCAGTAATAAAATGCATTCATGTTAAATATTGCAAAAAAAAATACAATTTGTCTGAACATTTCTAGAAAATAAGCAGTCTTGCAGGGGATTAATCACTAAGAGTAATATGTACTAAATCTAAAGAAAACTGATTATGAAACAAACACTTCCCACATGAGAACTATAGAATTGAAGATGTCCAGCTTGACTGTCCTTATCTCCCTCCTACTTCAGTGTATTGCTTTATTTAAAAGAGCAATATCTTTTATTAACAAAAACACTGTGATGTTCTTGATTTGTTGTTCGGGATTCTTTTGTTGTTTTTTTCCTCCCAAAGAATTTTGAGTAGACATATTAGAGTTTAGCTATACATATTAAAATTACGTAGGTAAAAAATAATTTTGGGTTATTTTTTTCAATCTTAATGATGTTTTCCATATGGAGTACTTTCTCACAGAAAGGTAAGATAAAATATTTAACATTTTGACCATTCACATCTTAGCATATTGTGCAAGGACCAATCCCCTGTGGAACACTTGAAAAAGATGCACAACACACTGATCAAACTGTCAGAAGGAAAAAATAATTCCCAAGTTTTGGACAGAAGAACCAAATTTGTATTTTGTTTGATATACGTAATTATTTTTCCGTCTACTTTATTACTGAACTTCCCAGGTTGGGTTCTATACACCTAGCATGTTGCTACCATCTTATACATCTACTACAGAGCAGAAATTAATTATGAAGGTGCTGGAAGCAGTTAAAATACTAGCAATTATTGCTTTGTGTCTCTTTTTGATTAGTCTCCAGAATGGACAAATACTCCAGCATCTCTGCTGGACTTTAATTCCTGTTGTCTAAAATTTTGGCCTCCCAAAGAAACACATTTGCGCTGAAGAAGGTAGTTGGATGGGACAGGAAGCTGAAATAAAACATTTCAATGCCTGGGCTTAGTTAAACACATATTAATGTAGAGGTCAGTCATCAGTATTTCCATGCTTAGAATTCCAGATGATAACACCTAAAGTGCTGGCATTTGCAGGGTCTCATGCAGCCCAAAAATGTTCCTGTTCCCTCTTGTGCTTTGTACTGATATTTTTCCCTGCTCTTTCCTTATGAGGCATAATTTCACAATATTTGATAAAATGTACATTGTGTTAAATGTATATTAGCGAGATTATAGAATCATAGAATGGTTCAGGACAAAAGGCTTCTCAAAGATCACCCAGTTACAATCCATCTCCCATAGTCACAGACAGCGTCCACTGGACCAGATTGCTCAAAGCCCCATCCAACTTCAGGGCAAAATAACAGATCCACTGTTGCTCATCACAGGAGAATTGCAAAAGCAACAAACTCTTTAAGAACAAGAGTTAAGTCCCTTCTCAAGATAACTTTTACCAATGGACACTTTCTAGATGTTGCTGGGCTCTTAGTCTTTCATCAAAGAATACTGATAACAATGAGGGTATATTCAAAATTTGCAGAATTACTAAGACATCTTTGTCTACTTTTCTCTTAGCCCAGGAAGGACACAAACATTACAATACTCTTTTTTCATTTAGAGATGTTTAGGAGCAGACATTTTTATCAGGCAGCTCCTTCATTCTGATCAGATATTTTTGTTTCATCAGTTGAGATTTTCCTGAGAATGCACGCAGCTCATGCATCTTCTGGTCCTAAAGAGACAAAGATTGGCTGACTTGGCATATTGACTCAACTGCTTTAAGATCTCTCCTGTGGTCAAGTTTACTATACCATGCTGCAGGTGGATCACTGCTTATTAGCAGTCTGAAAACCCCATCCCACAGATCTGGTGCTTGTTTGTCAATAGCAGTTGAAAGAACACAACAAAGATAGGTAAACACCTGAATTGCCAGCAGACCACTTTCAAAAAAAAAAAAAGGCAAAAAAATGGTTAATTTTTACTCTTAAAGTGAAGTTACTTGTATTCTTTCACATATAAATATTGTTGGGCTTTCCCAGACAACACTAACATAAGAAATAGAGAAACACAGTGAAATATTTCTTTATTTACATAACTTTGAAATATTTTATGCCAATAATCATCATTTTACCAAGTAATTACTTTCCTTGAGATGCACAGAAATATCAAAACACTATGAACAAAGAAAATAAAATGTTTCCAAGTCTTGAGACTTTAAAAACATGAACCTTTCTTTTAGATGAGAAATCCTTTGGTCATTGTACTGTGCTTTGGACTCCTATGTTGATGTAATTCTCCTAAACAGGATTCAAAACATACTGCTAAAAATAATATTCTCATCCTGTCAATAAATGTTTATAAATAAGCTACTCTTTGAGCTGCAGCATTAGCTTATTCTTTCCCATTATATTAACTTTGAATCTTTTTCTAATTGCCTTGTAGGCCCTGCATAACCTCTTATCCTCACCAAAGATCTTTATCTCTTCCATCCTGAACCTACTGTAGGTACCAGTAATGCCTATTTTAGTGCATTTTCCTGTCTTTTTTCATTATTGTGTTTTCTGTCTCTCTTTGTACAGAACATCATCAAATCATAGAATGGTTTGGTTTGGAGTTGGAAGGAACCTTAAAGTTCCAACAACCCTGTCATTGGCATGGACACCTTCCATTAGACCAGGTTGCTTCAACCTGGTCTTGAGCACTTCCAGGGATGTGGCATCCACAACTCCTCTGGGCAACCTCTTCCAATGCCCTGACTTCTGACCCTTCTCCAGACTCTGGGCATCTCTTGTTGACACTGGCATCAACCTGTTAGGAGTGGGACAGACTGGCATTCCCCTCCCCTGCACACTTTAGTCTAAGCCCTGCCTGCAGCCTGTAATGAAAGTCCCCTTCCTCTCAGCTTTCAAATAGTTCCTTAAGACCTTTTGCCCTGCACCAATATTCACAATAATTCATCAAAGTGACAAATGGCAAAGGAGAACTCTAACTATGAACAGTTAAGAGTGCTGAACAACCACCTAACACATCCAAGTAACCAATGAGATCAGATTATCATTTTATTATCATTAGATTATCATGCACTTGACCTTTGTAGCTCTTGTTTATTATGCTTTCCACTGGTCAGAATATAAATCTCTTGGGAATAACATGAATTTTTTTGTGCATCTTTCATAAATCACATATTACTTTTTGCATAAATTTATATATATAAAAATTAAATACTCTGTTGCTGGTCAGACTTTACTCCCTATTCTCATTGCCTTTAAACACTGATCACAAAAAAAACCCACCTCATATTGATGTACATACATGTATATGGATTTCAATCTAGTGTGTCATCCTGAGAGTGATATTCTCTTTTTGAGCAGCTATTACGAGACTGGCTGTTTTTGGTACAGAACATTTATGCCTCTAAAGAAATTAGTTAATACAGCACAAGGGACACACTGATTTGATATCCAGCCCAGTCTTAGAACACATTTTTTAAAAATTAAAATTTATTTTAAAATACAAAGACTTCTAATGATATTTGTAACATGTTTTTGATTTTCTCCACAAGGTAACATGTAATCTGAAACTGTAAATTGATGGAAAAGCACTGAGAAGAGGAAAATAGCAGCTGAAAAGAGACACCATTCTAAAATATTCTTTTCTGTAGTTCTTTTGCCAGGTTTTAAGAACCTGTATTTAGTTTCCGCAACAGAAACTCTACATACTTCAATGATTTAACCCCATTGCACAAATGTACAAAATGCACACTTTCATCCTCTTCAGAGGAGGGAACCTGAGTTTGGAATTGCTTTTCACTATACACTCACTTTGGCTACCAGGTGGCTAAGTATTTTTTAATATTTTTAAAATATTTTTTAAATTTTTTAAAGTATTTTTTAATTTTTTTAATTAAAATTACACACAGCATCTCTCAGACTGCTAGCAGCATCTTAGCCTTACAAAGCAGGTGACCAAGAACTCCCTCATCAGGCAAATGGACAATTTAAACAATGGCAGAAGAACACATGCATGATCAGTCACTGATGTTCAGTTAAACAGTGTTTTACTTGTGCTGCCATAAGTTCATTACTTGCCAATAACCTGTTGCAGTTCATAGCCTGATATCTAAATGGTAAACATAACCTTCTGAGAAAACAGTTTGTAAGTATATTTCACCAGGATAAAAATACAGCAATGAAAGTAAAGTCAGACTTCCTTGCAACAGAGAGACTCAGAGGCTGTGGGATTCACTGGTGGGGTTTTTTTGAATTAACACATCTCTTATAAATAAGTTATAAAAGTAGCATGAAGTTGTTTTTTTCCTTGTGTTGTTTAGGTCATTTGTCTGAATGAGAAATGTATTTCATACAGCTGGAAAAAGTAATCTCGTTATAAAAAATACTTAAAAATAAGATTAAAATACTACTTATATTTTGGAAAATATGATTATAAATGTGGTCCTAAGGCAGCTCCATAAGGAGAAAACCACATTTGTTAAGAATTATATTGCAACCAGTGTTTCATTTACTTGTACTAGGGTCTTCCCATATACTATTGTTTAGAATATAACAATTCATAGTGAAGGACTTCAATGCCTATAAGTAGCATAATGAATATAAAAATAAGAATATCCAGATTTATCATTGTTTTAACCCTGATAAACAGTATATTTGTACTTTAGAGATGATAATCTTTCAGACCAATACTTAATTATAATCCATTAATAGTTTCTTTGATCAGAAAAGACTGAAAAGAACCACAACACATACAGGAACTGTCAAATATAACCTGTAATTAATTGTTTGTAATTAAAGCGAATGATTTTCCATTAAGACAACAAATATAAGAAATCTGTAATAACTCCAGAGTTGACAGAAGGATTCAAATTTTCTACAGATCCTGCCTTTGGATGTCTCTAAAACCATATGTGTATTCAGCATATTAGATCCTCACTTCTTATTTGTTGTACTATGCTATTCATCTCCTCAGATGTACCTTCACTGCACTATTTGTACATAAGAAGCTGCCACAAACTAATATTCCTTCATCATAACTATTTCTTCTTTTCTCTAAATGGTGCTTGTAGTGGTGGAATGGCAAGCTTTATATATACGGAATAGTAAGTTTTTAGGGTGTAGAACTAAGTGGTTAGAGTAAAATACCAATTGTTCAGCCATGAGAAAAAGTTGATGGGTACTGCTTTCCAGCAAATGTGTAAGACAGCCGCCGTATTAACTAAAATTAAAATTTTGCATGAGTTTTTGCAAGTTCAGACCTTCTCAAGCTACGGATTTCCTTTATCTAAATGCTAGCTGCTTCTCACAGCAATCACTTTGTGTCTTAACTTTAGATGTTAAATGACTCCTCTTACCTAATTATATGCAATGTATGCAAATCCCCAAATGCCACAGCATATCAGGCTCTTCTTCTATTACCACTCTTCAGACTAATCCATTCTTCCTGCCTTCACCTTCAGGACAGTTGCAGACAGGCTTCAATATGAAATTTCATGCTCTTTACTGCAGATGCTTACTTATACAGTTGTTTTGAATGTTTTAGCACTTTGGCTTAATATATATTTACAAACAGTCAAGTTCTACTTGCATTATTAGAATTATTTTTAGAAATCATGGTAAGAGGGGTTATCTGTTTAAATACATGAAAGATATAAAGCTATATTAAAATGAATGCTGCAACACCTCAGCCTCAATATAAAAGTTTGTACAGTGTCTATCACACTGCAGTTATTCCTGAGCCTTCAAGTGTGGCTTGCACCTGAGTAACCTGTATGCTTAGTTCTCTAATGGTAAAAACTCAAAAGTGACAAGCCTCTGCATGACAGATCATGATACTTTTGCAAATTTTTTTAGCTGTTTACTGCACAATACATTCTGGATATCCTTCAGGTCAGTAAAAAAAGACAACTTGATCTCCATAATAACTAAAGAAAGATACAAATTCACACAAAGGAAAAGTCCAAATTCCAGTGAGATCAGCGGAAAAATACAAACAACATCATCTCCCCTTCTGAAACACATTGAACAATACAAAAGCATTAGGGTCTTCAAGAAGGCAAGAAAACCAAAAAAATATTGTTTTAGCACAAAACGAAAAAAAATTAATTTATAAAATTCTGGGGGTTTAGTATATACATAGAATGCAACTCAGAGAGATGCTCTGATGTAAAAGCTACAAAAAATACACATCATACAACTCATACCTCACATCAATCAATTTAAATTATTACAAGAAATAGACCCTCTGCTCGATCAAAAGGAAAAGAAACCCAAACAATTCCCTCCCCCTACAAACCCAAGCACTAATTTCAAACACGCCTGCAAAATATCTGATGACATTCAGTCACATACCAAGCCAGAAACTCCACATGAATAAAAATGAAGTTAACTCTATCTGGTGTTCAGACAAAATGATCCTGTTCTCAGACAATAATGATGAACTGCAATAGAGGAACTCAGACATGCAAATCAGGAAAATGGAACTTAGGAAAAATTCTTATCATACTCAGGTGACAAGCATAGACAGGAAAAGAAAAGAGTAGGTAACTCAACAGTCCTTCATGAAAAACTGTTTACAATCTTTAAGGTACTGAGAAAAACATTAACTGCAGCATAAGCAACTCAAACAATACAGATTTGTAATATTATGACAGGCATAATTTCATAACTGATTTAGTTAAAGCACAATTACTGTGAGGTAGCCAAGTACTGTACTTCTAAAGAGAAGTCTCACAAATACAAGACAAATATAGAGCCTAAAAAAGTATAAAATGTTAAATGGAAATTAAAAAGAATACAAAACTGAGGGCTTATTCCATACTTTTTCCTTTTTAAAAGAATCAAGTCCAAAATTTTCAGAGAATTTAACTCAAAAAGAGAAGTAGATGTTGAAGCCAGTATGGAACCTCCAAGACAATTGGAAGACATCTGAAATCAAACAAATGTGACTTCTGGCATATTTAGAAAGCAGAAAGCACTTAATGCAAGACAAAATTTGACTATACAAATTTTAGGCCACCAAAATATTAGGCCAACAAATACCTACAATTTGTCATTGAGACTGAAGTAAAAATGATCTCGTGACAGGGCTACCCAAACTCATCACCTTGCTGTGCTCGTCTAAATGCCAAAGATGAGCCAAGATTTTTTTTTTCTTGGAAGAAAGGAAGAATTGAGAACAGTGCTGTCATCTCCAGGAAATAAACAAACAAACAAACAAAAAAATTAAACTAAACACCCTACCATTTTTTCTTTTTTTCCTTCAGAAAAATAACATTTAGTTCCAAATCAGGAATCTACTGCAGTGTGAGTCCACCCTGAGGAAAATTCCAGAGATGAAAACTCATCACTGGATCAAAGATTTTTGAGTGCTCTAAAGAAATACTGTCCATTGGAAAGTCAATGGGTCCCACAACAATCATTCACACAAATTTCATTCAAGTATTAGTGATTTATTTTGCTTCCTCTGTCATGCTTATATTAAATTTATGTATCTAATATGCCTAATTTCAATGTATTTTCTATATCTCAGTAGTGAGACTTACAATCTGAAGTGCTTGTGGTGTAAGGTTCAATTTAATTCCATCAGGGAAATAATTGGCATTTTGCCACTATGTTTCCTTTTCTTGAGCTAATGAAATTAATTCTGCTTTTTAATTGTGCAGAAAGAGGTGATATAACTCCGGACATTTACACTATCTGTTAATTTTGAAAAACATAATACTTTCTGGCTCTAAATTTCTATATGCTATTAACTCACTAGTCACTCCAATATCTAGTGACATGCACCTTAAAATATAGCTAAAATTTACACAGGCAGGTGTGCTGATATTTTTTTTACTGTTTCAGCGTATTATTTCATTAGTAACATACATTTCTCAGATACTACTTTAATTGAAACACTGTAATAACAAAAGGAATAACTGCTTCTGCTTATCCTCATATCCATATTAGATAAATTAATAAATTAGTAGAAGAAGCTCAGTAGCTGTAGAAATTGTGACAGGTAATATATTACTTGCTAGGATGAGGAATTTTCTTCACAGCTGTATTTTCAGATAAGGCAGCAGTATATTGTCATCATCACTTCTGCTTTAAAAATGTTACCATGTCAATAACTAAGTCTTTAAAAAAGTGTCATCTACTACCAGATGCTAGTATAATTTTTATTTATTCCATAACAGATCTCTCAGAATAAAAAAATCGATCTGGAGTTATTTCATTTCTTCATTTGAACAGTTACAGATTGAATACTGATAGCGATTATTCCAGCAGACAGCAGCATTCTGCTATTCCATACAGCTCTTGCTTGCCTAGATAAATCAACAATGCATTATAGAGAAAAAGACTAAAGCACTGTGTCTTTGATAATCGCAACAGAAATAATCAATCAGCAATCAAATTTAACAACATGGGACTGTAAAAACCAGACAATATGTGGTATTTTTCTTCCCACATAAACACTATTTTACA
>JAWWMP010000093.1:46247639-46258591 GCA_035047865.1 Dendrocincla tyrannina | reverse complement strand
TAATTATTCAAGGAATTCACAAATGTGCTTCACAATTATGGCTAAGACAATGCCTTATTTCCTGAAACTTTGTTAACAGTCAACACAGATCACAGTCTCTGCTTACTGTGCACGTAACTTCACAAAGCTCCTCAAGATCAAAATCTAAAGCCTTTGAACTTGTTGCAAACTTAGATATGTTTAGAAATACTGAAAAATGTCTTAACTATATTGACTAACTAAACGAAAATTGATTCTACTTATTACTCAATTATCTATTTCCAGGGTTCAAGACCTTGTTTTGAAGAATGTATTCACCATAAAACTAGATTGCAGCACTTCACATAATGCCTCACTGAAAACGTTCTTGGTGCATTATTAATTTCCATCAGTAATATTTACTCTACTTCTCTTTTCACTCAAGTCATAATGAAGGAACCATGACCTGTCCTTCCTGAATTATGTTTCTTAATCAAGCTCCTAAATTTAGAAGGATTCTCCTCTATCCCTCAAGAACTACTGCAAGTTAACTGATACAAAGCTGACTCTTATTCAAACTTTTCATTGTATCTATGGACAAAATTTTAAAAGTTGCAACGGCAGGAATTTCAGAGACTGCCAAGGTCTCATCATAAATCAAAAACTTACTTATCATCTTGTTAATAACTTTGCTACTATGCAACAGCAAAAAAAACCTGCTGTTCCCCTTCTGTGGTGGTGTACTTCACAGCCCTGCTTACAGCAAGAACAGCATACCGGGCTCAGAGATCTCCTGTTAAAGGAGATGCATTATCAGAGGGAAAATCAGAATTGAAGCAATTTATTAACAGCATGTAATTAACCAGCAATCAGTGATCTCTATATTTAAGATTCAGCATTACAAGCAAACAACAATATTAGATGCAAACAAAATGCTAATAAACAATAATATTAGACACATAATAAATGCTTATAATATACACAAACAAAAACTACCTTCTACAAAAACTCACCCAAAAAGCTCTAATCACAGACACATAAGTATGGTTATATGTGCACACCTTTCTCACAGGCTCACTGAAATTACAAGCACACACACCTCATCTGGAAGTGTTGGTTCCCCTCCTTACACATTTCCTACCAGAGGTGTGGGTGCTCTAGCTTTCTGTGAATCTCTGCAACTTCTTACTACCTGCTGAATCACACACCACTGTGAAAGAACCCATGACTTCATATGCACGCATCACAAGTGTGGGTATGTGTTGTTGCAGCCTCTATTGACAGTTCACTAACTGGAGACACCTCACAGCATCCAACAGGGACAATGCTCCTTCCTGAGATGGAGGGTTTGATTCCAGCAGAGCAATTTCTCACTGTGTCAAATGACATTCTGAGTACTGCTGTTTCCAGTCCAAGATCTCTCCCTCCTCCTCAAAAATTTCCATGCTGCTTTTATATTTCTTTTGAGGCTGTCTCCTTCTTTGAAGAGTCAATACACAAAACCATGATTCTTTTAAGCTTAAGAATCTATAGTGATCAACCTCCCAATACAACATTCCATGAAAACAAGGTCATAAATATTATGCCTCCTGAATTTGAATCTGAAAAATAAACTTCTTTTCTCCACACTCATGTTCCTTTTCCTTCACTGCAGCACATTAAGGGCACCCTTACCTCAACAAAGAATGGAATGCTTCTCACTTCACTTAGCTTTAGATGTCACCTCCATCCTGCAGCAGGTTTTACATTTCTACTTTAGGAAAAAATAAATCGCACATTTTGATTTCTAGCTCAGATATAAGTGTGAGCTGTATAACTAAATTTATGTAAGTAGAATCTCATTCCAATACTTACAATATCTTCTGAATTAATGTAATGTCTTCTAAATCAGGATGGAGCACATCGTTTGTTTTTGGATTTTTTTTCTCAGGCCTCTGTCTGGACTGAGAGAGCTATAGTTTTTAAGGTTTTTTCTGTTTCATCTCCTCCATTTTTTCCTCCTGCCCCTAGCTACCATCCATCAACGCCAACCTATACCCCTAAAAGAGACCAACACTAACACACACCAATACTTCACGGGTCAGATACATTATTGGATGTAATTCCAGTTTTCCAGTTTTTCTATTTCAACACTACCTCATCCATTTGAGTCATTCTTTAAAAGTCTGTTTCCTACTACAATCTTTCAGTCACTAATGAGTATGTGCACTTTGAAAAAAAACCTTTGGTATGCTATTTTTGTAGGCTGCCTGTTGAAAACTCTTTTTCAACATAACTTTGAGTATTATTGATTATGTAATGGATAACAAAGCTTGGAGAACTGCAATAGCCACCTATAGATGGGTAGTAGGTTTCCAAGTACTGCAAGAAGAAATTCCCACATAGACTTGAGGGAGTATGAGCTTGATGGTAAAGAATTACAATATCCCTAAAGATGTTCTAAATTACTGTCTTCATAATAATAGATATATGTAATTCAATATAAGTAGTTCACCTTCATTTAAGTGCAAGTTTCCATAAGTCAGTTCTGACTTTCTGTCTCAAACCAGATACAAGACTGTAGGGGAGGAAATGCTAACTACTTTTATTCTGCAATTCAATAATTCTGTTTAAATGAAAATTACATTGTAACAGTGCCTTTTCCCTCTCAAGTCTCAAATACACTGCCACAACACCAACAAACAGTTGTTTACCTTACTTTGCTTCTTCCAGGTCAAATTTCTTATTACTGTGTAGTTCTTTCCCAGAAACAGAAGATCCTTTTACATTCACATACCATGCTGGAAAGTGTATATCTGCAGTTCTGAAGAAGGGAAGCAGGAAAAATGCGATTGCAGCACTGACCACACAGTTGGTACTACCAGGTATATATGCTCTCCCATAAATGGAAAAGAAACACAGCAATAACAATGTAAAATAAGAAGTCAGTGTTCCTAGTTTTGGTGCAACGACACTTACTACTCAACTAAAGCAAGTGAGAGATAGCAAACTAAACAAAACCTAGCAAATCAAACCAAAAAAGAGAAGCAAACTAGATACATCTGAGGAAGAAAATGAGAAAACAGCAGAGTTAAAGATAACATGTCCCTTCACCACTTATTCTTCTGTTTATAATCTTCACTGCTTTTGCTACAGGACTGATATATTCAAAAATTCTCAATCTTTTAAAGCACACTCCTGAAATGATAGTAAGGAAAACTGTAATTCACATGTAGAATAAAAAGAAATCACTACACAATGAATTTATTTCCTATATTCACCTGAAAAAAATCTCAATTTAAATTACATACTTTAGTTGCCATTCTATTTTAACGCTATCAATTAAATATATTTTTATTTCAAATCAACATTGTTACTAACATAAGGGTGATTCTAGGTGAGAACAAGGGCTAGGGATTCATCAAGCTTAGTAACCTGTCTCCAAAAGAGCACACTAAGTAAAAAAGGAACAATATGGCATGTAGTGGGACTTATCCCAGATGATCTAACCTCCAAAAATTTATAACATTTGGAATTCCTCAGTCAGAGATAATGTCTTCATGTTCAATAGGTGTTGGTGGATGTTCCTTCCTATAACTTATCCACTCTTTTGAAGGTATGTAAACTTTGTACTGTGCATTTGTGGAGCTTCTTGCAAAAGATATTACAGGCTCTCAAACAAGAGGAAGTATTCTTGCTTGCTTTAAGGCTTCTGTTAACTTCAATGGATGTTCTCCATCTTTTTTATTGAAAGTGAGACTAAACAAAAAATCCTTAATGCACCACCTTCATAACCACTTGCTGGGTTTTAGCCCTCTTTAAGATTTCCATAGAAAAATCTTTTCTTTAGGGTAAAGGACTCTGGTTTGCCTAATTACTCTTCCTATTTTAACCAGATCATACTACAGATCATCCTTTTTGCCTTTCCTTGAATTTTTACTGGTTTGGCCATAGCAACTTTTAAATGAAGAGATAACAATCATTAATCACCAAATTCATACTCTTATAAAATCTATTGTGAACAAAAGACCTTGCTCCTGAGTAAGAATAGGAAGCTGAAAATTCCACATATTATGTGCAAAATCAGGGATTTTTTTGTACACCACAATACACTATAGATAACATTGTATTTAGTTACATTTACCACCTCAATCTTCAATCACTATCTCAAAGTCTTCTTATAAAGATAATCAGAGATGGTCTTTGAGGGCTAGGCAGTGTTTATTTTACCCAGCATTATTTGTCTCCTTGAAATAAGAACACTTTGCTAGGTGGTAATTTATGAATTCCAAAAGTTAGTAATTAAAAGGCAGATATTCTTGGGGATTTCCAGAACAGCAGCCCCTGACTTTGCTGATCAATCATTTCATTTTAAAGTAGTCCCATACACACATTTCACTGTCACCAATTCTGTTTGGCTTCACTCCAATGTCAAAACTTTTGACGTTCTGCCTAAAATGTTGCCACTTATCTACACACACGTGCCTTCATATTCCTTCCTCTCTTTCTTCTTTCATTTAAGGCTGTAAAAATTTCCATAAGCACTTTTATTTCTTTAATTTCAGTTCACATTCAAGAATTTGATTTTGTCCATGTAATTTCTTCTATATACACTTAGTCCTCTCTTTCATAATACTGTCTTTCATAAATGTCTAATTTGTCAGTTTACTTGTTATTTGCATTTTAAATACTTCACAAATTTTTATTTAATCACAGATATGTTTTGCTTTTTACATTTGTTGTACAAATCTTAAAGAATAAGACATGTAAGCCTTTAACAAAGGCTCCTCCCTTACGCTGTTTTTACTGGTTTTATTATGTTAACACAGTGCTCTGGAACTGAACATACCCTACCAGATTTGTCTCTCACCTGATGTAGTGGGTGGGGGTTGTGTCCTCTTACTCCGAAAAAGGGATTATAATTACTCAGATCAATATTCAAGTCAGGCTTGCAGAATTTGGGTACCAACTGAAAAATTCTGGGGCTTAATAATTGAATTCTCAAAGAGTCTCTAGCTCCCTTTGAGATACAATTAAATTCAAATGATAGGAATCATCTGAGCAAATGCAAATGTCTAAAATGTAGATATCTGAATGAGTTGTCCAGACTCTATGGTCACAACAGATAGATAAGCGCTTCTGTGGTATGATTCATGTGACCTTTTAGAAATGTATGAGATCAACTGAACCCTGCAGGCACTTGTTTCTCTGCTAGGAGTATAAAAGACTAAAAGACTTTCCCTGATGAGGCTACCTCTGATGTCCCTTAAGCAACTGTAAGGGGAATCCACAAAGAATAGCCCAGAAGATGTCTGGAATAAAAAGACCTTAAGTTAGCAGCATGAATACCACACAAAACATTTCAGCCTGAATGTCACAGACGTATGCTGACAAGCAGTCTTTCTGAACCCTTGTTTGAAAGACCAAAGTTTTTATTACAGTCTAAGTTGGAGGTGCTAGTCTTTAAAAAAAAAAATGAACATTTCTTTATGAGCAGAGAGAACTTTTTTATTAATTAGGTTCCAGAAAATCTGAAAGAAAAAAACTGTCATAATATACAGTATTTTGCATTTTAAAATTAGTGCAAACAACACTCTCTAAAACCTAAAAGGCACCTTTGGTGCATACCCTTACACCAACTAGACCATCTAATTAAATTATTTTTTTTCCTTTTAACTAATGGTGTTCCACCAGTCTTTGTCAACACTAATATACTATGATGTAAGCATAATAACAATAAGAATTTCAAAAATTATCTGATTAAACAAACAAACAAAAAAACAGAAAGGGTAGCAGAGCCAGAATACTGTTACTGTCTTTATGAGCCTAGAAGTAATAGAGAACATATATTGATATTGAGTCTTATCCTGGAATTGTCAAAAATTTTCACGAAGACCCAAATTCTAGAAAATTCTACAACTCTAAAAGTTATCAAAAACACTTGATCATATTCTATGCTGTGACCTAAGGGAGAGGGACCAGACTGACTAATGTGACCTTTGATGCTTTTCTCATCCTGCTGAGCACAGTGAGATAACTTGATGGTGTCTTTTAGATAACTTAATATTTCTACACATCTTAAGCAGTGCAAGCTCAAGCTTCAGCCTCATATATTTTCATTACACGCTGACTCCAGGGACATATCTAGAGAGTTGTTCTATGGCTGAATGTCACAACACCTCTCACAGAACATCTCGAGATGATTGGATAGTTTCCAGTACTCTTTAAAAAAAAAAAATAGGAAAGTTCTTTTAAAGCTGAATATAGGAGCCTGGAAGTCATGAGGAAAATGAGTGGGCAGAATACAAACAAATGAAGATTCAATACCTAAAGCTGACTTTCCCATTCGGTACTGACTGAACTCTGCAGGATGCTATATATTATAAGCATTTGTATCTTTAAATCCAGATCACAAGCAGAGCAGCAGCATGTGTTGCCACCTGGTGTAGAGGTGATGTAAAAACCCTTGCTGACTCCTGTAGGAGCAAAGGCTGCGTCACTGCAGAGGCACATCTCTGCGTGGCCCGTCCCGGCAATGTCGTCAGCTACCTTGCTTGCTGACTCACGTCTCGGGAAGAAATCAGCTCAGAGGAAAGTGTCCTTCAGCGAGCGATGATGCGGAGCAGACATGCACAGGGACTGCAGAACTTGCCGGGGAGACAGGGAGTGATGGCTAGGGGCAAAGCAGCTGAAAGCATTTGAAACAGAATGCAAATATACATGTTTACAGCTGTCAACAGTCAACGTGTTGATCCTGCCGTTAGATGCAGAAGGGATCCTGAAACACTATAACTGTTATACAATCACTCAGATAAATGGGCTGCTCTTAGATGAAGGATGAATGTCTGTATCACATTAACCATTTTGGAGTTTTTCTGCACTTCATTTGCCAAATGGATCTGTGCTTCATAATGGAAACCTCATCCAAATAACCTGCCTAGTATTCCTTTGAGGGAAGAACATCTTGAAAGTGGTAAAAGCAAGTACAGTGTGCAGATTTTTTTAAGACAACAATAAATATCACAACTGTTATTTATAAAGATTGCACCTGCCTTAGGAATAGATCATTAATACAATTAATCTTGGAAAATCTTTTGCCTCTTTTCAGCGAGAACAGTCTAATTGCTGCCAAATGCTTTCTATAGACTACCATATGAAATACAGTCTTACCTTTCTTTAAAACGCAGTATGCTGCTGCAAGGAGGAATTACAAACCCCAACCATCATTCATTCTTCAGATATGATTTTCAATAGCAGATTTATGTGCAGTCCTAATGCTAGTCTTGAAAGAAGCTGATGCTGTGCATTTTACAGTCATATAATACTCTAGAGCACAGTGGTGTTCTATTGCCCCTGCAGCTGAATATGTCATCATAAATATGTTGTACATGTGCGCCCTGCCACTGAAAAATCTCGAGGGACATTGATCCTTTGATATCTTATGAGAAGAGGTTTCACCTGTTCTCTACAATTCAAAAGGCGAAAAGAAGCATTACCATAAAAATATTCCCGGTGCTTTTTGGCAAAATTGTTGACAGATCCATTTTGGTATCAAACTGGAAAAAAAGAGAGACGCTTGAAAAAGATGTGAATGTATAGTTACTTAATGCATTGTAAGAGAATAATTTTTTTCCGTGTAACTGAAAATCTTTATCTAACATGTCAATAAGTGGTTATGGCAGAAAACTGTCCTTGCAATTAATGAAAAATCTTTTCATAACTTTTGCCATGATAGACTGTTACTGGTGGAGAAAAGAGTGACTGACTGACTGACTGACTGACTGACGTCAAAACACTTACTTGAGTGAAAAAAATTCCAACGCTCTGTGAGAAACTTGTAAGTATATATGAAGAACACATTCACTAGGCCTATAGCATTTATGGGCTCATCAACACTGCCTTGTGTCTGTCTAGCTATAAGCTGATACACTTGGAGAAAAAAAAAAAAGAATATATTCTCAGACACAGCAAATACTAGATTCCAGACTACTTTCAATCTCTCAGTACTAATTCCAATTCACATGGGGTTTCTTTCTGAAAAAGGATATATACTTGATACACGCACTAAACATTATATAACAGACAACATAGTCAAAAGAGCATTTTTACAAGGAAAGAGTGGGATGTTACATAGAAGACAGAGCCCTTTAACACTGACATATTCAATATTCACAGGAAAACTCTGTTTCTACAGCATTATCACAAGAAAAGAATGCTAGTACTTTCCAAAATATGTGGAACTACACTGTCACATTGCCCATCTGCACTATCTTCAGCCATTATTTTTTGTCTAAAATAAGGATTTCAATTGTGTATGGAACACTGGTATTTTGAAAAACATTTCTTAATGCAGTTGGAACAAAAAATTCAGTGTGAGACTTGAACTAGGCTACCTGCCAACAAGCTATATTTAATATTTCAGTTCACGTGATGCGAAAGAAGGTTCCTGGACCACACAGGTCAGTAGCCATAAAATGACAGACCTTTGAATGTAGAGCCCCAGAAGATGTAGCTTAGTGCCTTCTCCCTGGCTCTTTGCTGACAGACATTCAACGGTTCTCTTTGAGATATGTGGAGCCATGGAGCAGAAAAGAGATTGTGAGAATACATCATACAAGGCACAGATCTACCTAGAGGCCAGAGCAGCATCTAACGCTGCACATGAGAGGATACAGCTTTTGTGTTCACCCAGCAAACAGTCAGTTAACCTGGTAGAGTTAAACAGTAACCCCTCCAGTATTCACACTTAGGTTTGTACAAAGCATCTGGTTTTCCATCACATAATCACAGTAGATACAGGGTGAAAACAACCCTAAAAAGGTGTCTCAGTAACATACAAAACTACAGAAAGCAATAAAAATTCATTACTGTTTCCTATAAATTAGATTATGTTTACTTTGAACTTCGAGTTCCTCAAAAACTGTTTCAAAAGAAAAGAGATGGCCTTTTGTCATTAGATGTGTTAATGCCTTTAAATCAGTTCAGCCTCCTGCCTCCCTTCTCCCTCTTTCCCTCAAAAAAGCACAGGACAATAAATAACAGTTTCAAAACTAATTCTTAGTCTGCACAGATAGCTGTACTTTTACTGGCTTCAATCACTGCTGTGGTATTTGCGCTAGAGAAGCAAATAAACACATGTGGTCATAAAAGCATAGGAAAATCTCCTTCCCTCTGTGAAAATAATTGTATGTTCTATGCTACAACAGGATCCAACATGAAAGATGGATGGTATTTTTTAAATACAATTCAAAATCAGAAAGTTTCTATGGGAAATTTTATCTGATACTCCATAAAATCCACAGTGTGGGCATAGGGTAATTATTGTCATTTCATTGCTCTCTAACTATCTACAATTATCTCTTTACACTAGTAATCAGCTTGATACCATTTGATCTGCTTTGCTTTTTATCCGTCTAATTATGAAGTAGCACTACATGTTTGCATCACAAAGACTGGTTTGAGTACCCATTGCAGACTCCTTCAATTTTCAAATGGCTGCATTTTCCCAAAGATGTAAGATCAAAAGCTAAATGCATATTTAAAGGCTATGTTTCATGTGTGAATGGTAGTCACGTATTTAAAAAACTATTTTATGCAGAAAGATTAATAATATTTTTCACCAGCAGTGTGCAATACAAATTATCATGAACAGCATGATAGAAGCATGTCATCCTCCAATTTTGATTAATAAATTATTGTATCTGAGACAAGAAACTTGTGTTCTTTTTCTAATGTGAACCAGACAAACATAAAACTTTTCAACAAGGCCTTGTTAGATGTTGACAAGCATTTCAAAACATTGTAGTAGTTCTACTTTATTGTGACCCTATTTCAAACACAAGAAAGGAGTAAATTTGGAGGTTGATTTTTACTAATTAGAAGAGTCAGTATTGCTCATTTAGATTTGATTGGTCATCTAAAGCTGGTCTTTGGAGGAGTTTTCCCCTCACTGTTAGCTACAGAGCCTCTTAAAACACCAGATATGTGTAGAGGAAGTCCTGTGACCAGACATCTTGCCATATTTCATGACTACAAATGCCACTGCCCCTCCCATACAGTAACAACCCTACTCCTCTTTGCCCAGGACTACTCTGTTTAATTATAAAATCCTTCCTCAGCTGTGACCTTGCAGAAAAGCCAGTTGTGGCAAGGGAGCATAAATTATGCCTTGCTTTGGTATGGCCATTAGTCACCAATATGAGATTGCAGCTGGATGTCAGGTTCAGTTTAGCACTCAAAAAAAGGAGTAGTGTTGGGACAAGTTCTGAGGCCAATGCTCTAGCAGACCTTGCAAAATGCAGCTCATTTTACCCCAAATTTAACCCTAACTGCAACCAAAGACCCTATCATAGATGTTTGCAACCAAATTGATTATAAAACCATGAAACCACACACTCCTTCATGACTAAGAAAATCCACTAGCAGATGCAGTCCTTCCATTGTGCTTTTCTGGAATCTAACCTGAACAAATTTCATCGTAGGCCTTAATGAAACACAATGACTGCATGAATGACTCCCCAAGCTGGAGTTTTGGCTCATCAAACCATGCAGACCTTACCAGATGCTACAGTTAAAACCAGCCCTCCATTGCCTCTCTCTCCAAATCCTAAATTCATCAGGTGTTGAAGTAGCTTTTACTATGGAAAAAGGCTTACTCGAGAACTTAAATGCCTCTAAGAGAGGCGAAATTTTTGAGTTTCCTTACTTGCTCAGCTGTGTTTCACAGAGGCAAAAGATTCTAGAACGAGATCTGTATATTGTTGTAAATGTACATAAAGGGCAAATTATAAGTTACAGTTCCGTGCGCATCTGGATATTTCATGCCTAAGGGATCTTCCTCATGCTATTAGACAAAATGTTCATGTAATAGAAGGTACAATCACATATTATGGACCATGACCAGGTTGCTTGTGGCTCTAGCACATCCGATGGTATGCTGTAGTGAGAGTTCAGTAAATTACTTTGAAATATTATTGCGGCACTTTCTATGCCACAGCTTGCATGGCAGAAAGATC
>JAWWMP010000093.1:46225388-46236131 GCA_035047865.1 Dendrocincla tyrannina | reverse complement strand
ACATTTTAGCAAATTTCTACACTCAACTTGGGCCACTAATAGCATGTCATGTGTGAGAACGGTCTGTCAGAGCATATTTACTTAATAAAGGCAGAATAAGTCAGATACTAGAGCAATATAGAAAAAAAACAACAGTAATATTTGGGTAGCAGACATCTGGATAAGCACCTAATTTCATTATAACTCTGTTATAACAAGAGTATGGTCTAGAAATTTGTAGGAGTAAATACATGTGGAGATTATTTAATAAAATACATTTCTATACTTATCCAAATGGTTACATGTCCTTGATACCTTAGCACACTGCAACTGAATGACATCATGCAATGCTGTGGAAGGAACAGAGGTGACAGAGGGAGAGCATTAGAGATAAGAAGTAAATTAATATGTGTACTACTAGAAAGTTATGACAATGCTGGAAGGCCAAGATAAATTATATAAAATGATGATATAAATATGTAACAGATACGGTATATGAGAAAAATGAAAGCTGAGTAAGGATAATCTCTGCATAAGGAGGATTGAGGCGAGTGATGAACTTGTAATATTATGATCTCTGTGGCAGCTGTCAGTCTACTTTAATATCCTGTTTTTATTGGTTACGTGAGTATTTTTGGAGTTTTTTTTGAAAGTCTCTTGCAAACTGTGCTGTGTAAATTGAGTATCTTTGCAATCTAACCAAATAGAAGTTTAAAAATCAAAACAAGCCTTCGTGCCTTTCACATCACAACTGAAGGAAGAACATAGTGACAGGCAGGAATGGGAACAAGTGGTGAAGGACAAAACTGGGAATATTTAACAATTATAACATTGCCAGATAATTTATATTGTCAAATACCAGCCAGATTTTTTTGTCACAGAAATTAGATGCATTTCAAGTAATCTGGGTTATCTGTCTGGCATGTCACATATTTTGGAGATCTTTACAAGCAATGAGTATTCAAATTCTGCCATTAACTAACCAATAGTTCTCTTTTTTGCAGAAGAAACAAGGACAAAAATCTAAAGCCTGATCTTAATAAATTGTGTGATGGGGATCAATCTGTTTATGGTCTTGTGTTTATTGTAACCGAGTAGGACATTTAGTCTATAGAAATGGTGTGCTAGATGGGTCTTCTTCAGCTCAAGCTGATTTCAATTTTATGATGTCATTGTGTATTACCTTGAGAGAAGTCCTAAAAAACAGTTGTAGCCTCTGCATCATGGTTCTTCCTTATTTTCTTCTTGTTTTGGAGGATGAGTAGTAGCTGTGTGATGAGGAGTATTAGCCAGACTGCTCTTTTCACTTTCTTTGGACAGGAGATCTAAGGACCACAATAACAGAGTATCAACCATTAGGCTCTGCCTTGAATAAATTAGAAACATGCATTTCCAATCCACTGAAGATACTGCTTTGTGACAAACAGATAAACTTAACTCTTCAGGCTTGTACCAAAATACAGTATTCATACACTAAGAAACCAATTGTACTGACAGTATTTGTTTTCAGAAGTGAAGACTAAAATGTTGGAGGTTTCCTCTTTTAGTTTATGAAAAAAATGGAGAGTATTCTTTTGAAGTTGTCCTCTTTGCTATTAATGACAGCTGTTAATCCCTATTCTTTCCAATTTTTTTAATTCAGTTGTCAACTCAATTTTCTGTAAGGAATAGCTAAATATAAAACAATATTGCATTTCTTCAGTTTACTTGAATATTGACTTCTTTATTCTTAGTTCAAACACGTGCCTATTAGCTTTTGAGTATGCGTTAACCTTTATTGCAGTGGTAGTTAGCCACAGCACCTGAAAGTGAGGGCTTGTGTAAGGCATTTTATAAATTCAGAGTAGATATTTCCTTTTTTCTAATTGTTTAAACTTTAATTAGATGAACAAATTTAAGGCTTTGAGCAAAACAGAAGAAGGTAAATATCAACATGGAAATATATCCAGAGGCTGCTTTGTGAATGCTTAAAGGAACACCACTGACCTCAGGAGTTGACAGTCCCATTAAGGAAAAAGATAAAAGTTTTTAGATTTTTGACCTGAGGTGTTAGTAGCCAAGAAACCGTTACTTAGAGATGTTGGTATATTTTTGCTTCTTGCTGTGATCATCCTCTTCAAAATTAAATTACATCAAGATACTGTTTTTTAAGGAAGCAGTACATTTGCCTAATGTTAAAACAGGATTGTTTGTTTAAATATGCTTGTGTCTTGGAAATACGTATTTGAATTGTGTTGTTTGAGTGAGAAAAGGAGGTTTCTGTTGGCATATTTTGTTTCTCTGTTATCAGTATCTGGATTCTGACTTCCATCCGGGGTGTGGACCAGTTAACCTTTCCAGGGTGTCAGTCCTTACTCTCCTGTGTGATTTGGTTTTTTTTCAGTCTCAAGATCAGTGAAGTTTTTTGAGGCCAGTATGGAACATCCTGTTCTTTCAGAAATGACTTCTTCGCAAGGGCCCACACATGGTCCAAGAGAAGTCAATGAAACTGAAGTAACTTTGCCAGATGAAAAACTCAATCAAATAGAAAACATACTTGAGCTCTGGACTGGAAGTTTTAAGGTATTTATTTTGTTTGAGATCATAGATATTACAGATATCAGTGGGCTGTAGAATAAGGGAGAGCCCAAAAAGATGCAGTGTGATTGCATTGGAGAATGGTATATTTTTTTTTGCTGATGTTGCATATTGCATATAAAGACTAGAATATCTTGTTTCAAAAACTTTGGAATAACTGTCCCTATTAGAGATGTTTATTATGTGTGGTAATATTTATAACTACAAGCAGCCCATGTAATGAAGATATCACTGTAAATATTCATGTCTCCTTAACTGTTAAGTGTTTTAAGATTACAGTATTAGGGAGGAGGGAATAATTTAACTAATTTTGTTACTGTCATCCTTTTTACTTCCCAGACAAACATTCTGGCAGAATTGAAAAACTGGAAACTTACTTTGACTCAACATTACAGGCTTCAAATGAAACAAGAAACAGAGAGGCATGCTGCACATGTGAAACAATTATGCAATGAGATGGAAAACCTAAAGGAGTTACTACATACTTATGAAATCTCTATTGCTAGGAAAGATGAGGTAGTACTTCAATTTCATATTTTAACTGTTCCTCTCTATTTAAAAATATTCACACTGAATTTTTTGGTCCATCTTTTTGAAGAAAATTTTTTAATGAGGCAGGTAAGGAAAGAAGTAAATAATATATTTAGATTGTAGTAGAAAAATAATCATTGTTGCTAATAGGGTTGTCCGTACTAGCAGTGAAAACACATTTTATTTGCATACTTTGCATTGTCTGCCTCTTAAATCTAGGGTCTACTCTCATTCCTTATTGATTTCATACAGATCACACAGACATAGATGAGTCTATTACCTCTTACACCTTAAAAGCCTCTAATTTTTCAATTATTAGATTGGTTTTCTTGAATTTTAAATGTGTGGCAGTCTTCTAAATGTTAAAGAGCCTCTGTTTCAAGATTCTTAGAAATTCTACATATGTACATAATCTTCAGATTGTACATCTGGGGTCTCTGATTTACACTTTCCTGCCGTCAGCAATGTAAACAACTTCAAAATTAACTAGTTTTGTGGAAAGGGATATAAAATCTTGGCAGTCTTGCAATCACATAGCATAATTGAGTCTTCTTATTGCTACCATGAATTATTAACCTAGGACTTGGGAACACTTAATGAAGTTTGCGTTTTCAATTCCTGTTTACCTTTTTTTTTAAAAAAAAAATCATACATTGCAGGAGTTAAAATATGGATGAAGATGATGTTCTGTGTCCATTTGGAAAACAGTCTAATCTTACTGTCAAAGCAAGTAAAAATGTAACATTACAAGAACAGGATTAGTGTAATACAATTTAACTAGTGCATGTGTGCATAGTTATTTCAGCGTGTAAGATTCAAACTTTGAATTCTCTTGGATATCATTGTATGTTACTCATATTTAATGTGCCATAATTCTCAATGATATTTTGAAAGCTGTATTTTTTTTTCCTACTACCAAAGAAATTTTTCTTTGGCCTTTTTTTTAGTTCTGTTTCTAAAACAAAATAATTGTATGAATAGAAAATTATTATTGCTACCACCTGAGTAGAAAGTGGAAGTGCTTCCATGCTTCCATATATCATACCATGACTATCAAAACTGCTGTATTATGACATGGACTTAACCCAAAGTTGTCAGCCTCACAAATATTGTGAGTGCTGTAGATTCTTGTTTTCACATTGTAAATCTCACAAATGCGTTTTATTGGCAAAAGTATAATAATTAACAAAAACAGATTTAGACTAAGATTTCTAGTGTGTATCAGTATGCATGAACTATTGAAAGTTGATGGTTTATGTTAGTATATGACATTTTTTCAACAAAATTAATTGATTATATTAATTTGATTTGCTTTCTGTTTTCTCATTGATTTTTAATATTTTGTGCAAATTTACTTCTAATTTTAGCCAATTTCATTGTTACTTGTGTAGCTGTGACTGTTCTCATATTCTGAAACTGAGAAGTTATGTGTATTTAAGCAGAGAAAAGTGGCTTATACAGGATTAACATACAGTATTATGAAGATCTCATTTTTAAAAATCTATAGATGGGTCATCTTTTAATTACTTCAAGTGTACCAAATTGACCTTTATTTGTTTCTACTTTGACATTTTTAACACCTTAAAGAAACTTAAGGTTTTGCTCCGTAATATTTCATTAAACATTCTGAAGATTGAAACTGTTTGTATGAATTTCTGTACTAAACGAAATAGTTCTTAGCAACCACTTAGCTTGTTTATTGTGGTCAAACAGTTGAATAAGCTTTCTGCAAATAAGTTTTCTTTACACTTCAGTTAAGTAATCACTGAAACAAACTTCCAATATAAGTGTTTCTGATTTATCAAAATTGTCTTTGTAATAAAAGATTCTTCTGACATTATGCTACTGTAACATTTAATTATTAGAAAGTAGCTCAGAAACCTGCAGATGCAGAAGGAAGTAACAATTCAGTTGAACTTTTCCTAAAACTATGCAGTGAAAGTGCTGCAGTCTGACTGTTGAAGCCACTGGAATTTTACTTCCAATTTCTGTTTCCTACTTTATTAGAGTAAGGTGAAGGTTCAGAAGAAAGCATCTATAAAAGCAAGTGTTTTAAGTGAAAAATAACTGAGGCATAAAGTACATTCCATTTGACTTTACAGAGATAATAGCTATTGAAATAGTGTTAATAAATATTTTTGCAGGTAATTACTAACTTGAGCCAAGCATTAGGAAAGGAAAAGGAGAGAGTAGAGTTGATGAGAAAGTTTACACTGTGGCGGATTCAGCATGCTAAAGCCAGTCAAGAGGTATGTGCACAAAATAAAAATGCAATGAAAATGAAACCTCTGAACTCAAATGGGTCAAAGCTGCTGCAGTTCCTGTTGCAGTTTGAAGAAATTATAGTGTTTCTATTTTGATGTGTTTAACAGTGTCAAATTACAGTTTGAAAACATCAGTTCGAAAAAGAAGGCTGCTGTCAGAATACTGCCTGGAATAGGAAAAAAAAATGAAGCCATTGTCTGCTGACTATTTTGAAACAGAGTAGAATAATAGAATTGTTTTAAAGGAGTTTCTAAACAATCCTGAAGTCTAAATTAATTTAAAAGATATGTGTTTTATGCTCATCATCTGCAGTCTTTGAGACTGCAGGTTTTATGACTCCTGCAGTGAATCCAAATGTGCCACATACCCACTAAATGGCTTCACACATGCATGTTTGCACCATTTATGTGAGGTTGTTGCTTGAGTGTCACTAAACTAAGAGTAAAAACACTTTTTGTGTAACTTAGTTGTTCACAAATATAGTTTCTCATAGTGGGGACAGTAATGCTCCATGACATGTGCAAGAAGAAACATGGACCTTGGTGATGCTATATTTGTGTACCACTTCGCTGCAGGACCTATAACTCAGTTGAGGCATTCCTACTGTGATCTATGTAATAGACTGTAAAACAATCATCAACACTTGAGTACTGAAATTTTTAGCAAACCTCAACTTCCACATGCTGTGGTTATATTTGTTTCCTAAGGAATATGCAAATAGACTGGCAGACAAGCAATTCCGGACAACTTTGATGAAGAAAGTGTGGGTAGCATGGCGCTCTCTTAATGAAATAAAATGGAAAGACAAAGTAGCAAGAGCCTGTCAGTTAAGGGCAGAAGATGTATGTGTTCAGCTCACCAATGATTATGAAGCCAAAATTGCAGAGGTAAATTCAGCTTTGTTTCTTTTATTATTTAGCTCCTTTGCTCCCAAACTCCATCCCTCCAAAGTATCTCTTTCTCAATTAATGTGACAAATATGAGGATTTTCCAGCAGAACAGGACTCTCAACTATACAAGGATATCTGACTGGATCTAAGATCTCTGTTATGTTTTTAGATGTGACTCTTTTCCCTGCATCTGATACAAAATGTTGCTGGTCTCCATGCACAGATGAAATAATGTAGACTTTTCCTGAAATGAGACAAATCTCTGCCCACTGATAGGAATGCCATTTGTTTTCTAACAGCATCCTGTTAATATTGGCTATGTGTTATGAGGTCTTAATGAAGAAGACAATGGAAATAGAAGACCATTATTGTTGTGAATGATCATTATGAGTACAATATTTTATTCTGTTAAAGGCTGAAATTAAGCTTGATTTTGCTTTCAACATGCTTGTTAAAGAACTTTCAGAGCTTAAGGTGAAGTTGCCAACCTGTGCATTGGTGCATGGTAAGTAAACAGTTTTAAAATGTAAGTTTTAAGAGCTTTTATTTCAACAAAAAATTAAACCTCGAATTTTAAGAACGGGCTTATCAAACATGGCTTACCAGCACAAAAACTGTAAGTAGTGAATTACAGAAGTAACTTGGTCTGTTCTTTTTTCAGCATTTTTAGTATATTATAGTATCTAGAGAAGAGAGATTGGTGATGACAATTTACCCTATGCTTAAATAATTTTCTGAGAACACTTACTCTTCTGGTGAGTGAACCCATGTTCCTGCATAAATCTTGGTTGTGCCAGATGCTGAAACTTCTAGAAGACAAAAGCTTGCAAGATGTATTTCTGCTTAGTTGGTTAGGTAGGGTCTGACAGCCTTCTTGAATGCACTCTTGACCTTGATATGCTCTAGTACTACTATTGTGCTGTAGTACAAAGAAATTACAGTTAGCCATTCATCTGTGGTGAACCAGAGATTTTGAAGTTAAAACACATATCTTTGTAAATATAGTAAGTGACTTTTAAAGCCAGTTGGTTAATGTGTTTGTAGTTTGCATTTGGAAGTTCAAAAGAAATGTTTCCTTATTCTGTTTCACAGTTAACTGCTAATTTGGAACAGACAAAAGCTGAGATTGTGCGACTGCACAGTGAAAGAGATCAGTATGAAGACACCATGAAGAAAGCCTTTATGCGTGGTGTATGTGCTTTGAATCTGGAAGCAATGACCATGTTTCAGAGCAAGGACGGTAGGCCAGATCCTGGTTAGTATGAACAACAGCTCTAATCTGATAGTGCTTGTGCATTTTTGTTTGGTTTGTTTGGGATTTTTTGTTTGTTTTAACAGAGTTCCTTTTAGACTTTGTTTGTTTTTTTGTTTAATTTGATGACTTTTGTTTTTTTGTTTAATTTGATGACTTGTGGCAATACAGAGTTTATTAAACTTCTGTTGCTTTAAAAAAACCTTTTGATTATGTTGAGAAAAATTCTGATGCTGAACTTTGTAGTACTGTAGCTGAAAGGAAGAACATGTTCTCTTTATTCCATGTTGCTGGGGGAGTGGTAACCTGCAGCTGAAGGCAGATCAAGAAGCCAAGGGTGGGAAACTTCTTAAAATACCAAGTTATGGGGAAGTGAAGGGGAAATCCTGAAAATACCTTTGTGCTCTGGAGTCTCAGTGTGCAACAAATCAGCTTTTCCCAGACAGCTCTCCCTTCTTTCTTAATCTTGTTTTTGAATGTAAAAAGGGCAAGCAAATCTCTCAGGTTCTGTATTTAGTCGTAATTCCATGCCAGAACAGGAAACACCGATCTAATTATATCAGCAGCATACCCGTAAAACCTGTGCAGCTACACAGGAAAGAGCTGTGCATGCTTACTGATGTAATGAAATCACACCCTCGGAGTGAGACCATCTGTAGCAGTGGGAACATAATTGTGCTGGTGCAGCAATCTATGTTAAAGAGAAAATAGCTGTGCCAGCAGGAGTGTCACAGCTGCACATTGTGGCTCAACAACCAGCTGTACTGGCAGAAGTGGTTAATGTCCTTAGACAGGTAACATCAGTTGCTGAATTTAACAATCTTACATAAAAGTTTCTGAACTGCTTTAGAGAAATTCATCACCAAAAAAAATGTACATATGAAGAGGAAATAAAAACCTGAAGAAGGTGTAAGATGATACTTACCTGAGCAGCTGTCTGAGCCTGTTAAACATAAGCAGTATTTGTGCAGTTGCTTAGGAAAGTTGTATGACACTGGCTAATGTAGTAGCTGTGTGTTAGTACATAGGATCAGTACTTGGAGAAGGTCAAGAATGAAAGATTTCTTGAATAAACTGAACTTGGGAATAAAATTATAGGGCATTTCCCAAGTCCTTTATTTTTCCCTGTGTTATTAATGAAGAATTACTCTATTTGTTTGTTTACTGTTTTCAAAAAGCATGCAACAGACAACAGGTCTTCCTAGTAATGATGGGTGGTGTGAAACAAAAACATTTTTTCTGTAGACCTGTAAAGAAGAGGATAAGTAGGGTGGAAATTAAGAAAAATGAATTCTAGAGCAGCCATGACCAACCTTTCATGGACCAAAAATGTTCCTTCATTTTTACTATGAAGCTGAAACTGATACAGTACACCAGCATAATACATAAAGATTTTGCTGTGCTGGATGTTTAGGGTACCCATAACTCATCTTTTATGTGTCCAGCATTACGCTTTTTAATTAGGCTTCATAACATCTTACAGACTCTGTTGTCCTTGGTCCCAGGCAGGCCACCTTTTTCACCTCTTGTACCACCCTCTCCCCTGCCCCAGGCACCCCATCTCTTTCTTGCTACAGCCAGATGATGGTTTTAATGAAGTTAGTTACATAATTATTTAATATGGTTGTACACCTGTTGATTCATCAGGTATAACAGAGCAGTGGTCACGACATCAGGGTCTTCAAACAACAGAATAGATTATCATTACTTTTTCTACGCTAGTAATCCATGGGCATCAAAACTTCCATATGCCAGAATCTGTCAGGGATTATAATTTTATAGGAACACTACAGTACCACCTCCTGTCATTGGAAATAAAAGCAGAATTTCATCCTTTTACAGATTTATTATTAGGTTATTATAATGTACATGTAATATACATATAATATACAGATAACATATATATCATATACATTATATAGCAATCTGGTAGCATGGGAGGTGTCCCCGCCCGTGGCATAGGAGTGGAACTAGGTGATCTTTAAGGTTTCTTCCAACCCCAACCATTCTATGATTCTGTGATTCTATGATTCTATAATGTAGGTTATTAATAGTGTGTAAGTATCACAACCTTAATGACATTTAGTGTCAGTGTTGGTGGTGTAAAAGTTATCTCACTGATTTACTGAACTTTTCTTTTAGTAATAGTATGTTAAGTTTATTTTTAACCTCTTTACATATTTAAAGGAACATTGAAGTCACAGGAATTCATGACTTTTTGCTTATAAAACCATAACACATCTTTTAAATAACTTAGATGAGATCTGATCAGTCTGTAACTGTGCATTGGTCCTGATTATGCTTAAGCTTAATGTGTGTGTACATAGATATGTACAAAATGCATATTCTAGCATTCTTTCACTCTTGAACTCTCTGAATATTGCACTGACTTGAAGCACCTTCCTTTTAATTTTCCTGCTTACTTCAAAGAGTGAAAAACCAACACTACTACCACATGGTGTCACTCTAGTCCCTGGAATGAGCAAAGTTCCCTTGTCCTGGAACTGCTAGCATCAGCTGTTTCAGAAATAGGAGAGTAAATAAGAACATCTCTCTCTCCTTCCTGTAAGGAAGTTTATACTCTAAAAGGAAAAGGCTGAAATGGCTTGGAAAAGATACTGGGCTTATGTCTGCAGATCTGACATCTTCAAGATGGCAGCATTGTGAGACAAAAGAATCCTCGATGAATTTTGCACAAGCTCAGCCTTATCCAGCCTACCCTGGTGAGGGGACATGAGGGCTGTAGGGTGCCTGTAGATCATCCCAGCCCTACAGCCAGGATGTGCCTAATGTCCAGCCATTATATGTGGAGATGAGATACTGTGAGTGTGAGCTATTGCTCCTTGAAATTGCACTATGTAATCAGGAAAGTCAAAGTAACATTTTACTGCCACTAAGCCCCCTTAGAGATCTTGCACCCTCACTAAAGTCCAGTATGACTTTTCTCTGTTTTGCTGTTCTCTACCTAAACTGGATTTTGGCCCTTAGCATAAGAGCAGCTCGTGCACATTGGATTTAGTATTGTCAAGGAATACGAAGAATCTCAATTCTTTGCATTACAAGTATGTGACAAATGCCACAGGGATATAAAAACTAACACAGAAACAAGCCCCTTGAAAAACATTTCCAGGCATCACAAAAGACAGGTAAAATACAGGAATGTTTATTTTTATATATTTTATTTATACACCTATAAAGAACAGGCTGATCCTTTTCATTATACAGAAATCCCAAAGAAATACTAAAATT
>JAWWMP010000093.1:46193672-46209355 GCA_035047865.1 Dendrocincla tyrannina | reverse complement strand
ATCTACTGTGCCATGGACAATACCAATGCCAACATGTCTCCTAGTCTGACAGTTAGCCTTTTAGACCTTTACCAAGCAGGTACCATTGCATTAAAAACTCTAAAAATAAATCCATAGAAAATTTTTACATAACAGTTCTGTGTAAACAAACAAGCTCTCAATCCGCTGGAATCCTAAATTCTTGCAGAAGGCAAGCCAAGGACATTCACCGGATGTGAGATGGACTAAAGTCCAGGAATCAGATATGGAGAACAAGTTTGCATCAGATCAGTTGCATACACTGCCAAAACAGAGGATTTTCAGTTACCCTAGTTGGTTACATTTTCCAGTCATGTGTTTTACTACTGGGAATATGGTAAATAAAGAACTTCACTCTGTCAAATAAATCTAATGCTATTTTTTTCCACATAAGTTTTATTCCATTAGTGCTCTCTACATTCCCAATTCTACTTTGTTATTTCCCCCCCGTCCCGCCATTTCATAAAAATAAGCAGAGCAAATACACTGTTAGTACACAGAGAAATGGGAATATAAGGTCCTTCCCACTGCCCAGGATGTTCCACTACCCACGTGCTGCAGGAATACTGTGTGTATACCTGACTTAAAACATTGATGTCACTCCCTGCATCCAGTAAGAGTTCAGCGCATTTTTCATGACCTCCTTTAACAGACAAGTAAAATGGAGTTTCTCCATTCTAGAACAAAAGAGAGAAAATGTCTTTTCTGATTTAAGCCATGTGACTTATAAGACTGTGACAAAATACCCCTCTCGATCAGACTCTTCCAGCTCAGTAGAAAAGGTAAGATGGTCCCAAGAGAATACAACCTGAATGCTCCTAAATTAACACTTGAATGATATGGCAATTCACCAACAGTAAAGGGACAGATGACATTTATGTGGAGAGATGTACAGTAAGGTTTAATGATACAGAAAACTATTTCATAAATATTCATATATTTATATTCATAAACATTAATCATGCTCTTTTCAGAGAAGACTGATAGCAACAGGCACAGAAACGAGGATGGTGGGCACCAAGTGTTGCCACTCAACACCAGGCAACACCACCAGCATGCCAGCACATAGAGTAAGTACTGACTTCTGTCAGTATAATGCCATGGATTTCTGACAAATTGCCAACGCCTAATGCTAGTTATAACAATCACTATTAATAAAAATAATCCTGTTTCATATTTATTTCAAATCTTCACACACCAAAAGAGTTTCCATGTCTCCACAGCAAATCTCTAAAATAGCTTACATCAGCTGCACAATGTTCTAATCCCTGCTTCCCAACCCCTAAAAGACACAAAGGTTTAATAAAAGTTACTCCAGTGTTTTAACATTCACAAAAGCATCAATAAACCCTGATTTTAGTTTGCTTAAAACCCTGACACCACTATTCTGGTAAACTTAACATATTTTAGTGCTTTGCTCATGCTTTGGAAAGAGAGATCTGTTTCCACACCAACCAGAATATCTCCAGCTGGATGGGAAGGTCAGTCCATTAACTATGGCAAGGCAGAGGCACAAGCAGTACAGGCTTTGTGTGCAGAAGCAACATGCTAAGACAAGGCTTGGAAACACAAGGGCTCCACATTTCAAAGGGGCTTTTGTGCCTCTTCAGCTCACATAGCTGAAAATAGCAGAAAAGCTGGGTAAGAGAGAACCCCTCAATCCATAAATCTGGTGCTGATAAAGGAAAAGGAGGGCCTTGGGTAGGAGTGGGTGAGCAGTTAATGTGCATTTCCTTTCTCTACTCCTTCTCCAAGCCTTAAAATTAAACTCATGAGTGCATCAACTCAGGGATACAACCTTCAGAGCTAACATGCAGCTGATGAACATGTTGGCTGAGCTCAACACTAACCCAGGAAAGTTAATGTGGGTAGGCAGAGCCTGGTTTCGTTCAGGCAGCTGAGTTCAGATGGGCAAGGTGCAAACCTGAGACCTCTTTGCTGAGGTACCCGTGAAGGTATGCGCTTAGTACACAAGCTGAACTGGCCCAGTGAATAGCCTGAAAAGCACCAGAGATGTTATAAGTGAGATGTTGAAAGAAATGGGATCACATGGCTAAAAATGCTGGACAACAGGAAGCAAAGAGAAGGTTAAGGCCTTTCTCTGTTTTCTTTTGCCAGTAGTTACCCAAGGGCATGCCAAATGGAGGGGAGGCTGTGTGACAAATAGAGAAAGAGAGATTGAAGGAGGTAATGGAGATGAATTTATTGGACAAGGAACAAGGAAACAGGATGCAATAGTACTAGAAAAGCAGCAGAACAGAAGAAGTCCACTCAGTGCCACATTTATTCCTTTAAAATTTTACTTTTTAGAGAATTTTTCAAATCTCTAATTGTATCTCTTTCTGTAGTTTCGGTGTCCTTACCTGATTGAGGTCATTTATTTCCTCCCACTGTTCAAGCAGAATTTCTACAACTTCACTGTGACCATTTTTGGCTGCTAAATGTAACGCTGTGTTTCCGTCCTTGAAATTAAAATATCAAATAACATATTTTAGAACATAGAATAAAGTAACTAAAATCAACACAAAGCCTTTGATCTTTCACATACAACTCTCTCTTACATACAAGGAGAAGGAGGCAGATCTACACGGCACATTCCAAGATTCAGACTAATTGGAAAAGGGCCTTTTCACAAGTATGCAGATATGATCTTGCTGATCTAGTTGGTTGTCTGAAAACTCAATGTATACCAAAAAACAGACTGAAAATTCGAACTCTCAAAGTATGAACCTGAGGAAACTTTGAGTACTGGTTCCCACAAGAAGGGGTATTACACCGATACCCCAAGACCACTGATTTAAAGATTAATGACCAAAAATTAGGTAAGCACATAGAAATTCGTAGTGGCTTTGATGCCAACATAGCAACCTTCAATCTCCACCACCATCAGTGCAATTTCTCTCCAGCAAACTAAGAAACACAAAACAGAAATAAAACCAAAAAAAGCAATCACACCAGTAAGAAAATAGAAAAGAAGACAACTTCAGGAAGAGCAGCAGGTTTTGAGCTAAACAAAAATGCTGGCATAGGAAAAAGTGTAAAAATATCTAAAAAATACCCTGAAGTTTGAAATCAGGAGAAGTCTAACCTTCAGAAAAATGAGAGTCCGGAATAGTTTTTCACTCACAGCATTGAGTGGGAAGAAGCAGGAATCCAAATCCATTTTAATAGTGATGGTTACAGTATGACTGCTTTTAGTGACCCAGGAGATCAGTTTCTGTCCTGGCTTCTTACCTAATTTGTAGGAGCACAGCATTTGCCATTACACTTTTAACTTGCTGGATGTCTGGGACAGCACTGGCTTTTAACCTCTGCTGGTAAACTGTGTAGCACAGCAGAGCTCTGGGTTGTACTGTAGCTTTTAAACTACCACCAGAATACCAAAAAAAAAAACAGCATCCCTTCCTGGGTGCTTACTTATGTGGTTCTGTAAACACAGTATCTGACCATTTCACAATTTTTAATGCATTTCTCCTTGCAGTGCCTCGGATGCAGAGAAATACTAACTTGCTTATTCCAGAAATAGTCAAGTAAGAAGTAAACAAATTTAAAAGCAGACTTTGAAAATTACGTAAATACCCTAAAACACAGTATCAACAGCTAATTCAATCAGACTGGGATGTTAAGGTGCTTCTGAAAAATTTCTATATTATTTGCATCCTGAAGTATTTAAACACCTTTGAAAAATTAGTCATGCAGGACTTAGCAGTGACACAGAGACATAGCCACGCAGAGTGAATCACTGGGAAATGTGATCTCCCAGGACAGAGGCTGACACCTTAAACACCAGACTTTCCCACTTTTCCCAACAAACAGCATATGCTAGTCTTGCTTTGCATGAATTATTCATGTGTATGGAAAAGTGTCCTGGCAATCAGACAACAGATTCCACTGTCTTCCCTTAATCACTAAAAATATCATCCTTTTATGTTTGCTGGTCCTATATATCACTACCAGCAGTGTCCCATCTGTGCAGGATATTTTGGTTGTATAGTAATTACAGTGAAATAAAATAATCTTCCATAAGTACATTTTAGGTATACTTCTGTAGAAAATAAACCTTTACCTTATCTTTTTCAGACGTAAACAGCTTCAGAGCAATCAAATTGTTTACCATGTCAACATGGCCTTTTTCAGAAGCCAGAAGAAATGGCTTTTTACCTTTCTAGAAAACAATTGTAGAAAGAAACACAGTGTTATAGAGAGTAGTAATACTTGCTTCTAGTGACTAGATATATGGCATGGGTATGAGTATGTGTACCCTACATAAAAAATAATGTAACATATGACTAAGGAGATTAATAAAATAGTAGATATACACAAGAAGAGTAATTATTAAAAAAAATACATAGCTAAATAAACAGACTGACCCCAACCTCTTCTGCCTCCCATTGCCTCACCAATGTGACTGAGCATCACATGCAGCAAATAAATGTAAGGAGAGCAGGGGAAGAGAAGTTTCTGCAGTTCAAGTGAGTCAGGCAAAAAGGAAGAAAAGATGTTTTCCCCAAGTGCGTGCCTGGCAGTTTGTTTTGCTTGATCCTCAATATCCAAGTCAGTAATGAAAAGTTTATGTAACTAGCAATATATTAAAATTGACTGAAATTCCCCAAGTCAAGATTGTTTTGCCCTAAAAAAAGCCCCATGACATCAAAGAAATAAACAGAAAGAAACACGCTGTACCCCATCAGGTTTGTTCAAGTCGTTCAGATGAAGTTCTTGGAGAAAATAATCAACTATTTTAACGCTGTTGTTCTGAGCTGCAAAGTGCAGTACATTCATTCCTTCCTGAAAAAAACCAAAACTAACTCTGTAAGAACAAGTTTGATTTTTTTTTTCCAAAACAAACATATCTAGAGTTGATAAAAATTTGTCATAACAAACCTCATTCTTAGCCTTTTGATCAGCACCTGCTTTAACTAATTTCCGCATTATATCCAGATTTCCAGTCCAAGCAGCGAGATGAATCACTGTCAGGCCATGCTTCAAATAAAATTACAACGGCAGAAATTACTGTGAGGAACTGGATTTTTTAATTTCCTTAAAACATTGCTACTGTAGCAAGCTGTGCAAAGAACCCTCCTGCCAGGAGATTGAAGATAAAGGCTGAGGAGAGGAGACCACAGCCTCTCAGCTTCCGGGAGGCCAGGGGGGAGTCTCTGGGTGTGTGATGCTTATCTCCCCTGAGCCAGACCATGTCAAAGGGGTCCCTCTGTGCACACACCCAACAGTGCCCCGAGAAGGCCTTGCTCTTAGCAGGGGTGCCTCCAAAGCACCCCCTGCCCCAGCCTAAATGACTCTGCACAAACCAGAACCTCCAGCCTGACCCATTCTTGCAAAACCAGCAAAACTGTGAAAACAGCACCACACACACAGGGAAGGGACCAGGAGGGTTTCTGAGGGTACGTAAAGTCATTGGACCTTTTGTTTCATGGGCTTCTTTCCCCCACCACAGGACCAAGACTGCAGTGACAGAAACCTAGTCCACCGGGGACCTTTGGGTCGTGAATTTAAACTTCCTTCCTTCCTCCCTTCCTGCCTTCCTTCCTTTTCCATTACACATTTTCTTGGGTGGTATCTCTGTGCTTTTATATTGTCATATATAATAACAATGAAAATGGCTACATACCTGTTTTTCTTTACAAACAAATTGTGCTAAAATAAACTCTCTATATATCTGTAAACACTGATCACCTGGTATCAATTTACTTTAATTTACCTCAAGAGATTTATTAGAAAAAAAATCCAAGATCTACTTCTGCCTTGCTGGGCAGATGATAACAATTACCACCAAAATACCTCATGCCAAATTTCTTTAAATCTTTTTGATTAATTCCGTGTATCAGTAGGTTCTGCTCTACAGGGTCTTGGAAAAGCAGTATTAACACCTTGGAGTGTGAGTGGGATTAAGCTAAATGTCATACAACAAGACCTAGCTAAATCTTCAGTCTGTGATCTTCTTGATAGAGGGTCTGTCTCCAGAGAAGGACTGATCCCATTTCAAGAGACTGGGGATTGAATAGGACCTAGAAATTATCCTCCCTCTCCAGAAACCGTGTAAATAGTCAGCCCTGGGTACAGTGGATGACATTTCAGATGACTATATGTAGCAACTCTGGTCAGCATAATTTTCCATTTAGCCCTCTTTTTGAGGTTATTTTGCCTCAGATTCTCTAAAAACTTTCTTTCTTATAGGAGGGGGAAAAAAAATCCCATTTTTAACTTTTTAGAAGCAAAAGGACTAATTCTATTCTGTGCTGGTTCAGCCTCATCTCGAGTCCTTTCTGCAGTTTTCGGAACCACAACACAAGAAGAACATAAAGCTGTTAGAGAATGTCCCAAGAAAATTCACAAAGATTAATGGCCTTGTGGGGAAACCATAAAGGAGTGGCTGAGGTTTCTTGTTTTGTTCAGCCTGGAGAAGAGAAAACTAAGGGAGACTTATAGCCGACCACAGCTTCCTTATGCGGGGAAGCAGAGGAGCAGACTCTGATTTCTTCTCTGGGGTGACCAGTGACAGGATGAGGTGACAGTGACTTCACAATACTACTTACAAACTATTCATTGAATAAAAAACCAGTACAGGCTGGAAGAGACTTCTGGAGGTCCCACTGCTACAGTCTCTTGCTCAAAGCCTGTCCAACTGGATCAGGTTACTCAGGACCTTCTCCTGGTAAGTTTTGAATAGCCTAAGGATTAAGATTCGAAAAACACCCCAAAAAATCTGGTTCAGTGTTTGACCACCCTGACAGTGATTTTTTTTCTTCGTCTATCTAACTGGGACCTCCCATGTTGCAACTTGAGTCCACTGTCTCTTGTCCTGTCACTGTGCACTTGTGAGAAGAGCCTGTCTGTCTTCTCTGTATTCTCCCCTTATGTAGCTGCAGACAGCCTTAAGGTCTCTGCCTTACCATTCTCCTCCCAAGGCTGAGCAGACTCACCTCTTTCAGCACCTCCTCATGCAACTGCAGTTCTAATCATCCTAGAGGCTCTGCATGAGTCTCGCTGTAGCCCACCGATGTGTTTTCTGTACTTGCAGAAATTGCAGTGGAAAACAGTGGAGGGCAATACAGAACATGTACCTGGTGTGCAGGCTACAAGATAAACCTAATCTTGGGCAAGATTTGTGACTGTGTCTCAAAAGTCTGCCCTGAAAAATGTTCCCAACTAGGAACAAGGAGAAAAAGTAACTAAAACTAATAGTGTTATACCATGCTCCTGATAGAAGAGGAAAGAGATGAGAATGCTTATCTCAACTTTCACAAGAGTTTTGACACTATCCATCATGATATCCTTCTAGACAAGTAGAAGTACAGGTGTAGGCAAACAGGTGTACCAAGGGGTACCGAAAGCCAGCTGAACTGTCAGGCCCAAAGTACTCTCTGATCAGCAGAACAAAGTCCAGCTGGAGGCCAATGCACACATTGATCCTGGGTCCACAGCTGTTCAGCATCTTCATTAATGACCTGAATGATGGGGCAGAGAGCACCCACCGTGAATTTATAGGTGGTATTAAATTGGGAGGAATGGCTGATAGACCAGACTGGTGTGTTACCATCCAGAGAAGCCTTGACATGCCGCCAAAATGGCCTGGTAAGACCATAATGAAATTCTACAGGGGGAAATCCCTGACAATATAAAATTCCTGTACCTGAGGAGGAATAAACCCAGGCATCAGTACAAGCTATGGAAAACTGTCTTGAAAGCAGCTTGGTAGAGGAGGACCTGAGGCTCCTGGTGGACACTAAGTTGAAAATGAGTCAGGAGTGTGCCCTTGCAGCACACGAGGCAAGTGATACCCTCAGCTGCATTAGGAAGAGCACTACTACCTGGCCAAGGTGGGTGATCCTTCCCCTCTACTCACTGGTGAGCCACACTTGTAGTACCATGTCCAATTCTGGGCTTCCCAGCATAGGAGGGACATAGGCATACCTACACAGAGTGCAGCAAAGGGCCCCAAAGATGCCCCAGGGACATCCGTAATATGAGGAGAGGTTTAGCAACATGGACCTGTTTAGTCAAAGAAGACTGAGGTGGATCATATCACTGTGTATAAATACTTGATGGAAGGGAGTACAAAAGCAGCATCCAGATTCAGTGGTGTCCAGTGACAGGGACAGAGGCAGCAGGCACAGACTGAAGTACAGGAAAATTCACTTAAACATAAGAAAAAACCCTTTTACTCTAAGGATGATCAAACACTGGAAACAATTGCCCAGAATAGTTATGGCGTGTTCATCCCTGGAGAAGATCAAAACCTGACTGGACATAACTCTGAGAAATCTGCTCTGATCAGGTGTCAGGACTAGGTCTCTCCAGGGGTTCCAACCTCAGCCACTTTGTGATTCTCTGTGTGTGTTATTTGACAGACACGAGTCTGGGAGGATAAAAGGAGATACAAGAGTAGCAGAAAAGTGGGTTAAGGAAAAGATAACAAAAAAAAGAAGAAACAAAAACAAAACACAAACAAACAAATGCCTCCCCCACCCCACCCCCTCCCAAAAAAAAAAAAAAAAAAAGAAAGAGAGAGAGACAAATAAAGTACAAAATGGAGAATCTTTTGATTGTGCACTCTTGTGCTAAGGGTGACGAGATGACCTGCAAACCCAGATCCCTCCAATTCAGAGAGTGACTGACTTGGACCCTCCATTGGGTCCATCTCTGAAAAACTTGGGATGATAGGGTGGATAAGAAGAGATAAACTTCTACCTTGATAATAAGTGCCAAAGGAAAAAAATTGCAGCTTCAAAGTGTATGATTTCTTTGCAGTAATAGTGTATCAAAACCAGTAACAAGCAATAAAGTTGTAACTGAATCAATGCAACTTGGAAGTTATATAGTTGTGAAATACTACTACTACTAATAATACTATTAATAGTGGTGCATTTATTGCAAGTTACTGTATTCTTGTTGTCTTAGAAATGTGTTTCTTAATCAATAAACAACTACCTCCATGAGATAGGTCAAGTCTCCAATCTAAAGGTGGGAGCACCACATTGCTGCTGTTAAGAATGCTGCTGTGTTTTTAATCAGCTTAATTTTTGTGTTGAGCAATGTTAAGGGTGCTTAAAACTTTGTGCTTATTAATATAAAAAGTATGTCAAAAATCAAGTCATGGTGTCTTCATGCTATTTCTTCTCAGTTGCAAGATCAAACTGATTGCCAGAGAGTACATCAATCACTGTCAAATGCAATATGTAAAGCCATAATATTTAAGCTCTGTAAACTTATTATGATGCAGTGTTTATGACGGTCTTTCAAAAAGATGATTAGCAACATCTAAGAATTATAGACAATTAATAATTTAAAAGTAATCCATATATAGAATGAGATCTGAGTGTCTAATAGAACCCCAACATATGGGAAGGGTCCATACCTCCAGTGCGGCTTCATTGTACCCTATCAGGGTAATTAAAGGACCAATAATATGTTTTGAGTCATCTCATTACCTCAACAAATCTGGAAGATGGCTTGTGAAAAATAATTTCCCATAAAGAATAATTTCCAATAGATACAGAATGAAACCTACACTGTATTCACTGGTACTCTGTGGAAGATCCAGCAACCCATTTCTTAGCTGTTTCTATGGAGAGCACTAATACTTGAAGAAAACTTCTTGCAGTAGTGCTCATTAGCATTTATATCATTGACTATTAATTTTAGACTTCCATTCAGCTTGCCAGATAAATGGGAAATGTTGACTACAACAGTAAGAGATCTGTTTAGGAGCTGATAGGGTCCAGCAGGAGGATATATTTCTTCACAGCAGCAGGTGAAGCATTCACTGACAGAGCAGCTCAGGAAAACATTTCAGAGCAATTCAACCAGCATTAACAAGGAAATGGTGACCCACACTGCAAAAACATGCCAAAGCCATGAGTCACTGGTAAGTGGAACTGATAAATCTCTCTCATCTTATTTTCCTTCCAATACAATATGAAAATAAGGTAGATTTCTCCTTTCACCCTTTACAACCTGGCATTTATCTTACTTATAAACTTAAACAGTGTTGCACATGGCAGATAAGAAGAAGCAAACTGGAGAAAAAAAGGTAAATTCATCAATTTTCATTACTCATTTCAAGGGAAAACTCCTAGTTTGAATAGCATGTTTATCAAAATCACACTATACATTTGGTTTTAATATCTCACTCAGATCTTCCACTGTGGATCACCATCCCAAGCAAATCAGTCACACGCTGCTGAACATTTCATGTCTCGGAGGAGGCTGCAGAATATCTGGCAGTTTTGCATTAAGCTACTCACATAAAAATGGAGAAAAAGGACACAGTGAGTACTTTCTGAGCTCCAATAGCTCATGTTTACTTCCAGTGATTACTTTCTTATAAAGTAGCCAATTACTAATTTACAACTACCACATACAAATGGTTTCAGCCACTCTTGCCTTGTGCTCACTCAAGTACTCAACTTAGCCCATACTCTGGGCAATGTGTTTTTCCTCTGACAATGTTTTTCATATAAATGTGTGCTGTTCTAAGACAAAGTGAAGGTTTTACAGCAGCACTTAACTGTGCACAACTGGGAGCAAAAACAAATACCTACTTTTAGTTTTCTCCTAGGGTGTTCCTATACTGAGTGAATCAAAACAAGTAAAACAGCTTACCTGATCCGATATGTCAAGCCTAGCCTTGTGATGAAGAAGAAAATCCACCACTGACACATGACCTCCCGCAACAGCAAAATGGAATGCAGTGCGCTTCAGCTGAAATAAGCAAAGCTTTGTTTATCAGGTCTGTAATATAGTTCTTTTCCCTGTGCAGGTGATCAGGAATTACTACCAAGTGTAGTTAGTTACTGTTTACTATTATGCAGTAACTATATACTGTCTGTTACTATATAGTATTTCATATTTCTCCTTCAACAGCCACACTTGGTCTTTATCTACATTTTTGTTCCCCTGGATAGATTTTAGGTATTGATCTTAAGGGAATTCTTGTAAAAACAGAATGGTTTAGTTAGCCTACATAGCATTGCTCCTTCACTGAAATGTGATGAAGTATCAAACACGGCCTAGAGAAGATGCATGCAGTACAAGAAGCATCCTTGTTCACTATTTCATTATATGCTTTGATTTGAAAAGAATCTGAGAACTAGATTTACACAATTAGATTTGGGTTTGGTATCCTCCTTTTCACTAAAACTCCGCAATGCAGGATGTGATTTCTCCTTCATCCAGTGTTAGTCACCTTCCCAGACTGAGTCATTATCTATGTAAGTGAAAGCTACCACCTTGCAAACAGTGAGTAAATTTACACAGGTGAATAGGCTCAGTGTTTATCAGGAAGACTTGATTAATTGTTCCACAAAGTAATGAATGGTGTGAGTTTAAAAAGGACTTGTTAAATTGATCTGAACTTTAGTGGAGAGAGTTTCCTTTCAGTTAAAGTGAACATAATTGGGTTTAATACAATTCACTAGTAGTTTCCATAGAAGGATGAATAAGAGATTTAATTAACTTTAAACGTTCACTTTGATTTCTTCTCATACTCTTCTCCATAGATCATCTGACTTATTCAAGAATAAGTTTAAATTTACAGCGATATGTATTAAAAGCATAAAAAGGCAGGATTTATTATGTGTATTTAGGCCAGAAAAAACCTCATGCACAGAAATTGTATTATCCAAATTCACCATTTGACAGTCTTGCTTATTTGGCTTGGGAGTACAGGGACAGGCATGATCAACATGAACAAAAAGAATGGCTTTTCCAGCATAAGCTACATCCCTTCTAGGAGAATCAATCAAAGCCCAACTCCCACAGAGCTATGCTAGTAACTCTCTCATAATACAGGTGTGATTTAAGGATGACAGAGTAAAGTTTCAAACTACTTCACTGGAAATGTATTTAGCTTAATTCCCTAAATTCTGGAAAGCAATAAGGAAGCACAAACAATTTCTAAGTGACTTTTTAGAGTACTACGCCACTGATGGGAACATTCTCACTGTTCAAGAGAAGTTTACACAACAGAAGGTTTTATCTCCCTCTCTTTTTCAAAAACAAACACAGGAATACAAATGTACTATCTTCTACATTCCCTCGTGGGGAAAAATGCATGTGGTCATGGGAAGAAGGTTCTTTCAGCACCTGTGAAGAACTAACTTTGACTCCTTGTGGGTAGATTGTTTTTATGTAGCCACTGAGGGCACACTGTTATCCACAACTCCCAGATTAATATCATGACCACTCTTGTTGCTGTTGAACTACTTCCTACAGAATACAGCACTATATTTTGTTACTGTGAAGTATACATGCTCAGATTTTAGGCCTAGAGTTCAAGTCAGCATAAGAAAAGCTTTTTCATCTCTCTGGGGAAAATCTGAACTCTGATCTCAGCCTGGAGGCAGAGGGTGTGATGGAATGCTCCCATGGTACAAACCAAAGGGTAATACTCCACCCCTCAAAATTTGTAATGCTAGTGGCTTAAATTCATTCTTAAAGTGACTGTGAGGTAAAGTCCTCCCACTCTAAAAGATGGGGAACTTGAGAAAGCAGTCACCCAAGAACACTGAGGAAATATTGTAGCAGGGACACAACTGAGAAGTCCTTAGTTCCCAGTGTGATATCCTGACTAGTGGCTAAAGGCAAAATGTGTGAGTTATGCTGCACAAATCCTATTGTTCATGATGGATGGGTGAAATCCTCCTCAATCAGGTCCTAGAGCAGACTCCAGCAGCCCCACCACCTTGCAGCTGATGGGGCACACCATGTTGGCGTTCCACCAAGCACCACAAGGCATCACATTTCCTATCAGTGATCCATCAGGCACTTCATACTCACAGTATCTACAGCATTTATATTAACATTCTTTTTAAACAGGTTTTCCATGGTTTCCAAATTGTTCATTTTAGCTGCATATTGAAATTCTCTCTCATCTGGCAATACTGTGGAAAAACATGATGAAAAAGTTATATTACTTAAAAAATAGTCATAACCAACATAAGGATGATGATACTGTTTTTACTTTCCATGTCCTGATTTAAGGTTATGAGAATAATTCACTTCTCATCATAGAAATGTTTCCAGACTACGTTTTTCTCCTCTAGAAATACCTGGCTGTTGTTTCTAGCTTCAAATTTTAAGTGCAGATAGAGGTAGACATTTCAGAACATGGGTTATCTTTGTTTGCACTGTTCACAGGATCTTTTACGAAGATCTTGCCATCTAAATGGGTCCCAAATTATTTTATAAGCATACCAGTGAATAGTACAAACTGCAGCATTTATTTCCTGTTTTTTTGAAAAGCTGCTCTATTTTAAAACGAAACATACCACCAAAACACAAAAAATGTAAAGCAGTAACCAAATGGTATGACACAACTGGAAAAAAACAAAACAAAGCATCAAAAACCAACCAACCAACCAAACCAGATTTTACAGGGCAGGGAAGAAACAAACAAAAAACCTTGAATTCAAATTTGGCCACAATGTGACATTTAAACTGAGACCTTTCAATAATGTCTCAATCAGAAAATGAACATCTGTTTGGTCAACTAAAGTAGCTGCAACAGCATATTCAGTAACTTTGGAGAGTAAAATTCCAGTATCTTATAATTGGTTATCTGGGGGTCAGAGTATTTTTCATGTTTCTCCCTTAACATTTAATTAATCACTTAGAAGAATATAGTATAGCAGCTAAATCACTTGCAAAAATGTCAGTAGATATGTTTAATTCCCCAGCATATCACACTGAAAATATAATTACTTAGATATCTTCTGTGTAGAATATTTTGACCTGAAAGCCACTTGTCCAAAGGCACCACCAAAGAGGAGAGCACTCTGTTGAACCGGGAACTGCAGCAATTATCTGTTCCTTAGAGGCCTCTCAGGCAAGTCCAGCTTACTGCATTATGTCTGAGTTCTTTAATGCCTAATAAAAATACAGCTTGAGGCAGTGTAACTGCAGAGCATGCTAAGGAAAATCAGCATGGCATTCACTTAATTGCATTTTATATGTTACCCATGGCTATAATCTCAGGGGGAATAATCACATTTGTACTGTAACAGAACAAGTTTGAATTTAAACTGGATACTTGCAAAGGTGTTTCTAGTTTTCCTATGAAATTATCCAAGCACCTCAAAGAAGAGAAGCATCCACCCAAATTTCTCTGGAAATCATAAAACATGTTTTGCTTGTATGACAACATGGGGCCACAGGGGAAAAGCAAACAAACAAATAAAAACAGCTCCAAATAAAAAGGCACCCCTGGCATCTGTGACAAGGAGCATGGCTGACTGCAAAATCAGCATTGTGATCTTTGGGATCTTTGATCTGTGAACAAAGGAAGCTTTGAAGAAGAAATGTCTCACTCCAAGTTTTCACAGTCATTACCCTAAAGAAGTAACCAGCAGAGCTTTCCACAACTGGGTTTCAAATTCAGATAAACAAATGGTCAGAGGATACCTTTCTGAAGACAAATTTGTGTCAAATATGGAAACAAAATGTACCGCACTAGGTAGGTGTAATTAGTTACAGTTAGAACATATTCATTCCTGCTGATGAGTATCACACACATATCTTACATGAGGACGCAAAGACAAATGCATTTTAGGACATTGAGGAACATCCTCAAGACTTTCCTCCAACGCTGCCTTCAAGAAACAAGAGAAGATGATGTTTCTTTACTGTATCTGCATCGGCAAGGACCATTTTGTTTAGTTCTGATGAAGAATTAATAACTGACCTTTTCTCTCCTGTCCAGAAGACATGAATTGGCTGTGTGCTGATAAAAAGACCTTTTGCTCTGAGCACCATATTTCCTAATTAATCTCTCTTTTAATACCACTTATTAATTCAGGAGTTAAGAACAGTGAGAATCCAGAAACACTGTAACACTGATTTGTTGCCCAAACTTCTGCTGATTTTGCAAAATGACCTTTTTCTTTCGTATATGAAATTACACAAGTACAGAGTGGTCAGACTACAGCTTTATGGAAACTCTCCAGGATTTGGCACTCCTTGTGTTATTAGTGCTCACTTTATTTCTGGGTAACGTTAGCAATCAATCTACTTGTGGTTGTCAGGTTTTTTTAGGGGTTATTCCTTTGGCTTCATACAAAACATCTGGCTTATTGCCCTACTGCTTATATAATAACCATATATATTATAAAAAATAAATTACTTATATGCAATTTTCCTTTTGTGCTAACTCAAATTAGTACTTTGATTTCCTTTCTGATGCAGTTGATTTCCTTTTTAGAGAGTCCTGGTAGCAGTATATTGAATGGCACAACATTTTTCATCTCTTTGAAAGACAAGGAAGTAAAAAGTGTAGAAAAGTAAATTGCTTTGTTGGCCTCAAAACAGAAAGTGAGGTATCTTCAATTGTTTTCTTTTCTCATATTTATGTCTTATTTTAGAGGACTCATTCTGCCCTTCAGTAATACCACAAATAAGGATGATTTCCAATGAAGTAAAAAAGTGCAGCAGAGATTTCAGTACTCACAGACAACAAAAATTCGTGCATGTATATATTCCCTAACCTTCCCTGTCTGTTTTTGATTTCCTGTTGTGGTGGCCACAAGATGAAAGCCAAAATTATCTCAAAACGCACATGGAAAAAATAAAACAAGAATTTGAACTGGCTGAAGAGTTTCAAGGAGGTGAAATTAAAAAATAACAAGAACACTAAGATTCAAATCGAATTA
>JAWWMP010000093.1:46093328-46104723 GCA_035047865.1 Dendrocincla tyrannina | reverse complement strand
TAATGGAGATCTGCGATATGATTCTGCAAAGACTTAGCTTTTTTTACTGAGAGCAGCTTTCCTGACGTACTGCCTTGTTGCTGATACTAGCGTCTGCTCCAGTTAAAGGATCACATGAAGCTTTGGATCATGTGGCTCTTTCCTCTTGTCTGTTGTAACAAAAGGATTAATGGATCTCGTGCATTGCCTTAGAAAGCTGAAGGTGTTGCAGTATACTATGAAGTGCCAGTTTTAGTGTAGCTTTGAAGCTGTGTTGTATGCATGGAATTTCAAAGAACTGCATTTTTTTACTAAGCATGGCAATTTAGCATTAGTGCTTCGCGGTGAATTGATGCAACTTCTATGAATAATTTTGTTTTCAAGCAGAGACTGTTGGTTTCGATGATATGAACTCTACCTGCTTTTCTGATTTTTATCTTTAAAATTGTGTAAAAAGAAGAAGTTTCTGCCTACATTCCTCTTCTCAATGTAATTGATTATTTCTGCAGTGAATAGTGAATGATGATCTGCTTTGCAAGACATAAATGCGGCAGTACCCCGCTCTCATTTAGATGTTGCGGTAGTAGAATGGTGGGGCTTTGCATGATTCATGCTTTCTTTGTTTGTGTTAATCTGCTTGCTTGCGTCTGTTTTGAGCTGGATGGCTTGTCTGTGCATCAGTTACAAATGAATACTTATTTTCTGGTTCTTCTGACAAATAAGTGTTCTTGACGTAATTTTATTTTTTTCCTCCTGGCTATTGAAACATAATTGTCTGAGACAGTTTTGTGAACGCGGTCTGTGAATGCACATGCTTTCGATTAACGTGTGCTGTTTGGTCTGCTGTTAATGCCTGCTGAATTTGCTTCTTGATTGCCAGTAGTTAATTATGTAGCACCGTTTTAGTGGTAGGATTTGCAAGCTGATAGCTGTATCCAGATGATAACCATGCATGCTGTTTTGTGTACAATTCTGAAGCGTGGATAACTGTTTAGTGGAAGTAGTAATCACAAGCATAAATGACAGACAAATATATTGCTGAAAAAGTACCTTAAAAAAACAAGATCACATATTGATATGGAAAGGGTTTTTTCTTTTCACCTTTTATTTTGTGAACTAAAGTAACTGAACATTGATTGTATGCATAATATTGGAAGAAAAGGATTTAATTCAAATGTAGAATATGTCGTCATTTTTCTACTTCTATGGTTACATGTGTTCTTGGAAGTTCTATTAAGATGTGGCTTTGATTAAATCTTCAAATAAAGAAATCCAGGAATTTCACTTCCTAAGCTTAAATTCATATTTTGCATAAGTGTGTCTTTCTCACTTAAAGGAGAAAGCAATCAGAAAACATTTGCTGTCCTTAGTTAAAATACTCTAACCTCAATGAAATGGAAGTTTTGGCTACATTTTAAAAGATATTTGTTCTTTAGGCCATATCCTATTGAAATTAAATTTAATCTTCTTTCCTGGTATGTAAAACTTACAGAATAAAATTAACAAGTTTGCACTATCAAACTGACCGGAATAAAAACATATTCAGGATCATATTAATCTGTAGCACATGCTTAAATAAACACTGAAGATACAGGAAAAACAATGAAGTTTTTTTATATTTATGTTTAAAGAAAATTTTAAAAAGACATGCATCAAAGTGTTGGGTGACTCTTGTAAGATGTTCTTTTCAGGTTTATGCTTATTAAAAAACCTTTGAAACAAAGCAGCTATGTGCCCAAACTTACTTGTAACTCAGATATATACTTTGTCCCACTTTGTCCAAATCCTTTCGTAACCAACATTTCAAGCAACTCTTCGTCCTTTCTTCTTGCTTTTTTTAAGTTCATTTGCATCTTAATTTGTCAGGAGCCTACTGCCTTCCCAAAGCCCATGCAGTTTCAGGTTTTTCCATAAAATGTACAACAGCTGGAATTTCATCATTGCTTCCTGTTTGTTCAGTGTAATTTGTTTTGTCTCCACTTCTCCCTGCCCCATTTGAATTTCTGTGCTATTGCAGAATGTATTCCTGTCAAAAGCCCTTTACAGTGGGGCCACCATCTACTTTATCAAACTCGTTTCCTAACAGTATTTCATATATTATTCTGAACCATCTGTTTATTACTTAGATGCCCTTTCTGCCTTGCCATGCTCAGGACATTCACAGTAACATGTAGGGAAATATATTTTCCTCCAGTTCCTCAGTATCCAATTCTGTTTCATTTGTGAGAAAATTTGTCAGATTATAGTTTTAGATCTTTTAAATGCTACTTTAATGAAGATTTTTCTTTCATTATTTAGTTACTATTATCGTCTCCTCTCTTAGTGTCTTACTTGGTTTTATGTAAACTTCTGCTCTCAGTAAAAAAATAATTTCAGTGTAGTATAAATAATTTTGCTAGAGAGAACTGGAACAAGAAAAAAACTTGATAGCAGTAATTGTCTTATTTTCTATGACCTATTTGGTTGCGTTTAAAAAGAAAACAATACTATTTGTATGATTGGAAGAATTGACTGAGGCTGATTTTTTGAGTGAACCATATTAATCCCCCAATGAATTGTAGAGTAATGCAAATTTTTGAATAGGCTGTGAAAATTACTTGTTAGGAGTTACATAAACGAAAGTAATGGAACACTCCTTTTCTTTAACCCATAAATATATGTTGCTTTGTTCTTTTAGGGGCACATAATTGGTTGTAAGTAATAAATTTTTTTACAAATCATTGAGATAACAAAAATAAGTTCATAATAACTGTACAGGTGCTGTATCAACATCTTAGATACAGGCACAATTTGATTTATTAAAACCACTGCTGCTGCCTCATGACAAAAAACAAATGGGTGGGTTTCAGAGGAAACGATATTGATCTTATTTTTGTTGTTTCTTTTTTATTAAAAGCCTCAACACTCTAGTTTTTTGTGTGGTTTGCTTTTCAGACTGAATCTGGCTATGGATCAGAGTCCAGTTTGCGACGCCATGGCTCCATGGTGTCTCTTGTCTCTGGAGCGAGTGGATACTCTGCGACATCCACCTCTTCGTTCAAGGTTAGTGAATAAAGTTTTCTTAGTATTGGTGCATAAATAGCATGCACAACTGGACAGGAAGTAACGTGAAGACTCATTCACATAATTATAGAAAAAGTACAAAATATTTAGTTCCTCTAAAAGTCAGTAATTCATCATATGATGGTAAACAGGTGATAAAGGCAGAGGGAGCTCTCCTATGCCTCTGTGCCGCTGTCTCTTTTAAACTGTGGTGTCATGTTCTAGTGGCAAGAAAATCAGAGCTGTGAGCATGTTTATTAACTTTTTTTACTTTACTCACCGGAATAGCAGGGGTCCAACTCATTATGTGACTGAGTAAATTTGATATAGTACTGATTGACAAATTATGGCTCTCCTTATGTCATGCTTTTTTTATCTTATGCATCAAACTATTGTTGAGTTTGTGGAAGCATTTTAGGCTTCTTTCTTTTGTTTTTTTTACAGAAGGGCCATAGCTTACGTGAGAAGCTTGCAGAAATGGAAACATTTAGAGACATCTTGTGTAGACAAGTTGATACTTTACAGAAATACTTTGATGCTTGTGCAGACGCAGTTTCCAAAGATGAACTCCAGAGGGATAAAGGTAACACGGGAACTGAAAACTCTTCCCTTCATAGAATTTAGCTTTTTACCCAGTAAAAATAGGTATAGGTACAATAGCATTTGTCATATAAATAAAATACGTACTTTCAATTTACTTTTTAGTAAAGGGATTGATCATATATGTTTCTGCATAAACAGTGTTAACTATTTTTACTTCAGAATTCAGATTTGCTTAAAAATCTGCTTGATGTTGACCTGTAGCTGTCAACTATACAAAAGAAGTGCTCTTTTTAAGTGTTTTACAGTATAGAATATCAATTGCTAACCCTCATACGGTGAATTTCAGTTAGTTTATTGTTCTCTTACCTTTTACTTTGAAAAAACAGTGGGATATTATTTTTGATAGAAACAGTGTGTTCTTTAAAGAAGTCAAAGGTGCTGCCATAAGGAATGCTTCTGAGATATGTTGACTGGAAACACTGCAGTGAATGCACTCTTGAGACTCTAGTAGACTGAGGTGTGGATGTCTGCATATCTGAATCACTTATCCCAGAGCACAGCTTGTTGTCATAACTGTACACTTTACTGAGGCATTTATGTTCATCCCTGTGTTTGTTATGGCAGTCTGAAAATTTTGTTAATAATAAAACACTAGATAAGTGCAATTCCACCTTTTCTTTTAATCTTTCCAGTGTAGAAGACTAGATAGCTGCTGAATCATGGGTCCCTACTTACCCAGTTGTGACACGAAAATATGTTGCTCTTGCCACAGAATCAAGTGCTAAACTTCAGTGCTTAGCAAATGTTAGATTCTGATGTTTACTGACATTTATGCTGATAGTGGTCTTGGGTCAAAAAAAAGAGGGGAGGGAGGGTTTATGTCTTGTTACAGGGAAAAACGCTGCTTAGACGTAAAGATGCTCTTAATTCTTTCTTGCACACTGAAGAACTAGAAAAGCTTTCTCCCTGCCATAACACACTCTCTCTCAAATTTAGTGGTAGAAGATGATGAAGATGATTTCCCTACAGTGCGTCCTGATGGAGATTTTGTACATAACAGTAACAGCAGTAAGGAAAAATGTAAGTGTGCCCCAGTTTTTTCACTGATGAAATTTAAGATGAATTTCATGTGTGATGATGTCTGATGCGAGACAGGTATTTATGGTCTTCTCTAAGCACAAAATGGTGAGAATGTTTATTTAAAGTGTATGTGATAGGAAGTTCTAAATCATGTTGTAATTGTCTGCTTCTTGTGATTCTCAGAGTTACTCTTAATTCACACGAACTCTAATGCAAGTTTATCAAGCTGTAGTTTCCTATTCTGTGTCTAAAGCCATTGTCACTATAAGATTCTGTTGAAAGAGCTGCATCATTCAGGTATTGGGAACTGAGATTTGTAACAGGTAATTGCAGTTTTTATTGCAAGTGTTACCTGCTTTAGGAATTTGGTGGAGTGTAGTGCCCTTCCACTTAGGGATGTCCCACTATGATTTTTCCTGGCCATATAATGGTTATGTCAACACTTGATAATTCTAATGCTTTTTTATTGTACTTTTCATTGTTATGATGACCGAATTCTGATTTTTATTCTTCTCATACATGACCTAGTTATTGTGCTCACTGCATCCATGCAGCAAATGTGAAGAACTCATGCAAGTCTTGCTGTTCTAGAAAACTGATACTTCTGGCCTGGAGGAAGTTGTGTGTGTGTTTAAAGTCTCTTTGCATTCTTTTTAGACATTCTCCTGTTCCCTGACTGCACTATTTTAGTGTTTACATTCTCTGCATTTTGTTAGTCATAAGGTATTTCTCAGTCTTGATTCACAAAACTTTGAAACAGCACTACCTCCGATTTCAAATGTGTTAGAAACTCCCAGAGTATTCACAAAAAATGTTTTTAAACATGTAAATGTTTTCATCAGGAACCTCAAAAATACAGGGCAAAACAAGCCTTTTCTGTGTCTTCTGGGGTTTTTTTTTAGTTGGCTATTGTTCCCATGTATTACATATTTTCTTTTTGTATTGAAGTGCTCTTTCTAGAGTATAGCCAAAACTGTTATGGGGGAAGAGGAAAGGAAATAAAAGAAGCTTTCAGGATACTTCCAGAATTCATCATATGAGTAGATTTTTCTATTAAGTGCCTGCTCTACTGAGGATTATTTGTAATGCTGATTTCAGAGGTTAAGTAGCATATAACTCTGAACTTTTAAACAAATAATTTTTGCTTTGTATCATTACAGATAAGCAGGCTTGCAATGCACTCCTGTAAGCAAGTGTACAGTTCAAACCCTGTTGTCTATATAAAACTGTACTTCTTTTTTGAGGGCTGTGAAGTCAGAAAACTGAAAAAGCCTTATTTAAAAAACATTAAGAATTTCATTTTAGCACATGATTCATTTTGAAAGAGATGTATTTGTCAAACTTAATTTTTGTAGGATCATGTAGGAGTTTCAGCTTCATTTACTTTTAAAACATTTCTTCATATCTACATTCTTCTGGTGCATCTGCTGTATATACACATACACTATGGGGAATGTAATTAGGAAAGTGTGTGTTTTTAATACATCTGGGCATCAGGCCTTTGGGAACTTCCCATTCTAAGAATTGGTGTGTATTATGAGTATTTGTGTATAAACTCACTTACTGTAGTTCACTACAGGAAATAATTTCTTCAACCCCTTGTTTTTTGCAGAATTTCTTATTCCATTTGTTATGATTCCCGTACTCCATTAAATTTACTTTCCATCAATTATTTCTATGAAAATATTTATCTCCGTTCTAGTTTTTCTGTGCCTCAGTTTGACTTCTAAGGGCTAAATTCATTAAATATTTAGTAGCTGAGTGCTGCAAAGCTTGATTAGAAATGAAAAATTAGAGTCTGTGCCCTTGAATGGAATTATAAGTGATACAGTGGGGGAAGTAGATGTCTCAGGTCTGAAGAGCCATGCCCATGTATTCAGACTAACTGGAAATGAAAGATTTATCTTCAGCTTCACCCTTTTCTCAAACAGCAGAGCATCTGTTAAAATTCTGTTTCTCAAATTTCAAGTTCTCTTCTAGAAGTTTCTGTCTGGTCCTGGAAGAAGGACTGTAACAATCTTAAATGTAGCTGAGAACTGTAGCTGATTGCCTGTTTATTCTGGGATTGTTCTCCACTCAGTGCTCCTGGAAGGGAGGCATAAGTTCAGCCTCTTCATTTAGCTTACAAGGAGGAATGTTTAGGCCTGCTGTTCAGATGCATGGTGCACCAATGTAATGCTCAGATCCCTGTATTTAAGGCTGACCTAAGGGACCCATATTCACATTGTCTTTTGCTATTTGTTTTCTGGGTGGGAGGAAAAAGTTAACATAAGTATAGACATTCATATACTACTATGAAGATGATGTTTTGTATAGAGAGGCTTTTTGCTTTTCTGTGTTCTCTAGGATCTTTAAGTAATGAACTAGGCAGAGTACTATGAAGGTATTTAAATTTACTGGTCACTTTCCAATTTAAAGTGTCTGGTAACTGAACCAGTAATCATTTGTATAAAAAAACAAGGCACAGTGTCTGGCTGATGCATATTTATCCATTGGGATCATACATTCAGGAATGTAGAATCTTGATCGCTATGTGTCCCTGTGCATCCCCTCAGGAAAGTGAACATATATGGATTCAAATTATCTAAGAATAGGAGAAGCAGGTGTAACCTACTTACGGAATCTCTTTTGAATATGGAAGGTATCTTTTGTACTGGAACTATAAAGATGGAAATGGTACAAAGGCTGAATGAGAAAAATCTAATGTAAAACAGATTTATGTTGGATTTTTGTGCTTTGAATGGAGGAAGAATATTTGCTAACATACTGCTGAAAATGTGGGGTTATTATTAGAAGAAAACCAATCCTATCCACAAAAGGTCAGTAATAGTAGGCATCATTAAATGGGTTATGGACACAAACATTTGTTTTCACTTAGAATTAGTTTAGTGATGTAAGATGTTAAGGGGACATAAAATGGAAAAGCTAAAGGAACTTATTTCTATTTACTGTCTTTAGAATATTTTCCTGTTTCACTGGAACACAGATCTGATCAAACACATGATGTTTGAGATATCTAGGAAATTGTTATGTACAGAGTCTTGGGAACAAGAAGGGGAAATCCCTATCCTAGCAGACAGAGAGGTCTAGGAGAGAAGAGCTGAAGACCTATTGAAGGGTAAAGCATTGTATAAAGAATTCCTTATATGAAATGCAAAAGAAACCAAATCAGAAATAGAGCATACATGGGATAATTAAAAAGGAACCACTTGAAAGATGTTCAAATCGAAGTTAAAGTGGGAGAAAAATTATCCTGCTTTTTTCAGTGGACCACAAGCAGTTTGATCACCAAAGAGCAGTTGGAACAGTAAGAACACTTTCCTATTAACCTTTACCGTGAAACATAGATCTCCTGATGCCCGATTTCATTTTGAGAAAATCAGTCTATAGCTGACACGATAAAAAGCATAAAAAAGGAATTGAAAAGATGTTTGGCTCCTCCAGATAGAAAATTTTCTAATGTTCTGAAACTCAGTTGTTTCTCAGGTGAAGGTTGAAGTCATCTTCTGATACATTTTGAAAAGACACATGTTTCCTGGGATTAAAAATGAATCAAAATACTTACATTCCTCATAAAGAATCTCAAGTGACCATCTCTTCAAGGAAACATTTTTAACATCCTTCTTTAATATGTTCTTTTTTGCCTGTGATTGCAATGGTTGAAAGGAGCTACAGACACTTTATCACTGCTACTCTGAGACTAGTCATTAAAGAATGGCTTAGAATATATGATGACTGAAATTGTATGAAACTGTTGATGAGCTATGGCTGAGACCTAGAAAGGGACAAAACACTCTTTTCCTGAGGCTGCATTCCTTCATTTCCCTTACAGCCTACCACAGAGATTTCTGAAATTGTTTATATAGTGTTGCAGTTAGTGGCAGTCTACATGTTTCCTAATTGAGGGAGAAAAATCACATCTGCAAGCATTATAACTGTGCTGGTAAGCCTGCATGTGAACACAATCTACACCAACAGGAGAAAGTATTAGTATAAAACTGTCTTTTTCAGTTGTCAAGTGTTATGGGTGAAGCTCTTGTGTAATTCTAATTATTTTCATTGGAACCACTGCATCACCACCTTGTTAGCTTATACCACTTCCAGTCTCAGCCTCCTCTGTGTTCCCTCTGCAGCTGTTGGGGAGGAGGAGCTGCTCTCCTCATGATCATTTCTAAAATAGTTTTTTCTTTCCCTTCCTTTCTTTCTTTCTTTTCTTTTGTTCAGCCCCCATACTCTTTAACTTTTAGTAAATGTTCTTGATTAACATTAAAAAAAAAGAAAGGCTGTATTCCACCATAGCATGTGTGCCTAGTGAGGTGTTTCAAGTAGTGCGTAGTCTGTAATCACTGGTTTGAAAAATAGCTTGACTCTTTCTGAAAGAGGTGTATAAAAAATCCTCTAGAGAGTTAAACCCCTGCTGAAGACCATATGTCAATTACTTACTGTTCCCAGAGTGTGGACACTGTGCTCTGCCATTAGAGAATGGCGATAGCATTTCTTTTCCCTGCAAGAACTGAACTGCTTGAAAGCTCTGCTTTGCCCTCAGAGACCGATACTGCATAAACTTACTCAAATATTTACTTGTACTTTTAAAACTGGAACAGTGGTATGTTGACAAACTGGTAGACTTGGGAAAAAGTCGTAACAAGCTAGTGATTAAGTCATTATATTGCTCTGCGGCATAGCAGGAGTTACTTTAACTCGCTGGGATCAGTCAGCTTCAACTTCAGTGTTACTTCTGCTTTCTAATATTTTCTGACATTCATGTGTAGTGTTTGATTTGTTATTATGTCAACCTACGTACCAGTTTGACATGGAATAGGTATTTTTTTTGTCACACATTTTAAATGACTTGTTTAAATAGCCTTAGCAACAGATGGCCTGGTTGACAGCATGAAGTAGTTGTCGGAACTACAAAACACCACAGTACTTGAATAATTCAACACATTTGATACTTTTATATCATACCTTTTTATGTTGTGGTTTTTAAATCTAGTTACCTGCTTAAAGCAGCCTTGAAATGTTACCTTTGGTGTTTGAGTTTTGAAATTGTTCCTTTCTTACTGCTGTATTAGATATATTTTAAGGTTGATCTGTGTTAATTAGGCCCCACTTCAAGCTGTCAAACTGCTATTGTTATAAAGTATTCCCACTCCCTCCACCCACATGATTTGCAGAGTAATACAGCATTACAAACAAACTTGAAATACAGTACAGCAAGATGAAGCTGAAGGGATGTTTGTCATTTTTAATCTCTTTCCTTATCCAGGGAACAGCTGAAAATTATTAGCACTTTTTATTTTTATTTTTAAATTAAATTTCTAGCCAGTCTATTTTCTTCAAACAGTGGTAATATAAAGCATACATATAAAATAAAATGCTTGTTTGAGTTAAAGGCAGCTATCAGTGAATAATTCATGTTTGGTTTTAGTGTTTCCATATGTGACACCCAAAGGAATTAATGGCATAGACTTTAAAGGAGAAGCTATAACTTTCAAGGCAACTACTGCTGGGATCCTTGCTACACTCTCTCATTGCATTGAACTCATGGTAAAACATGAAGAAAGTTGGCAAAAAAGACTAGATAAGGTAAGATAATTTTCGTTTTACTTTTGTTGAAAATTTTGTTTCTTTAGTTTGATATTGAAATTTCAAGTTAGTTGGTTTAAACTTTTTTATTCTAGGTATTACTTTTATGTACAGCATTTATTAATTTGAGATGCTTTCATTATTTATTGCTCCTTTAAAATGTCAAAACCTCATTATGACTGTTGGTGATACAGTAGCATTATTCATCATATTCTTTCTTTTCCCAGCCCTTGTTCAGATAGTATTCTTATATTTTTAATACTATAAAAAACCTGATAGTACTCTACAGTAATGTGTATTGCTTGCAGCCCTCTAAGAGACCCCTAATTATCCATGCTTGCAACATGATGTGCAAATCTCTGAAATGTTTTGTGATAAGAAATGCTGACAGAACTGAGGAGAACAACCAGTTTCAACTTTAAAGGTCTAAAATACAGTTATTTCACTTACCTTTAGGAGACTGAAGAAATCAATTTGTCATGTTTTAAATCAATTGGTTAATTTTTTTTTGGGGGGGGGGGAGTGGTATTATATGTTTTTCTTATGGCAGTGATAGTTCATGGTCAGCCTACTCAGCCATTATAGCAACTTGAAAGGAGCAGTGTCTTCACTCTTCAGATGAGATGTGCTATAAGCATGGCTAGGTTGCACTTCAGACTGATCTCTAGAATCCTGCCATCACTGACTGGTATCCTGCAGTCCTTTAGCCATTGATGCAAAAAAACCCTTGGCTAATAAAAACCACTCAGAGACTTGTTTGCATCTTTGAGTAGAAGGTATTTGTTATTTACAGTACCGGGAGCGAGAGGAATAACTTCACTAAACTCGCTCGCTTTCCAGAACAAAACTTACATATTTATACACTTTAATAAACAGGAAACTATGAATAGACAGCCTCTTTTCTTCGCATCATTTTACACTTCTGATTACATCAGTCTCTCTGTTGGAGAATGCGCAGTAAAGAACTCTGGTGGTCTTTTCCATTTCTTCCTCACTTTGGGGGTCTCACAAAGTAGTCTTCATCACTATAAACTTTCGACCTTATGTCTCGACGCATGCCCTGTTCACTTGTTTTTCACTATTTTTCTACTTAGACAATTCCATCTGGCAAGGCATCCTGTTTTTCTCTTTTTGCTACATTCTGATTGGTTACAAAGATTCT
>JAWWMP010000093.1:45992023-46013429 GCA_035047865.1 Dendrocincla tyrannina | reverse complement strand
ATGTTAAATACATGCTTTTCTTTTTTGTAGGCTTGACTGCACTGCATATAGCAAGTGTGGAAGGCTTTTATGCAATAGCAAACCTGCTTTTAAAAGCTGGTGCTGATGTTAATGCTACAGAGAGGGAACACATAACACCACTGCAGAATGCAGTTAAAGAAGGCCATTATGAGGTATGTTCCAAATTGAACACAGATTATGATTTAGGACTTCAAGTTATTGTTGTTGAGTCCAGGTGGTCACATAATGTTTTAGCATATGTCTGGTCTTTTCAGAATGCAGGCAAATTCAGGAGCTTCCAAGTCTTTCCTGCCTGATTTCTGTTCAAACCATTCCATGCTTAACAGGATTTGTCCTAAAGGAGAAATAATTGTTCTTCTGACAGCTGGAGACAAGGACTGTATTACTGAGGAATAGATTGCTCCTCTTTAAGACTATTTGTTTCAATGATTTTATAATCACCTTGCAGAATAACTTGCAATCTGAGCAGTCTTCTGGGCTCTTACTGGCTTTTTTCTGCATGATTTTGTAATCATGCATGTATGGCATGCTGCCACAGCCGTGCACACCCTGTATTAACACATATCATGGAGGGTTATGAAGACATGGCTTTGTATTTTGTGTGGTCTTAAACTGAAAGCTAACTGAATAGTGAATGTGAGTTAGTTGTAAGACTTGTTGCCAAATGCTGTGGTTTCATAAACCTGTGTCTGTGGATCCTCTTTCAGTCTAGCAGTGCTTGCCTCTACCTGTCATGTCTCTGCATATTCCTAGGAAGGCCCAAATTTATGTAGGAGTTCTGTGTGTCCCTTTTATCTTCTTCCAGTTTCTTTCTCTAGACATGCACGTATTATTGATTTTTCAAGATTTTTAAAGTGTGTTTTGTGGAGTGTAATAGGTTTGTCCCTAAACACTTGCTCTTTTCTGTTTCACAACTGAGATGAGACTTACTGTGTTTCCCCACAAATCTCCCTGGAGCAAAGAGGAGGGGTGGACTTCTGGTTAACAATTTTTTCTGAGACTTGAGAGCCCCAAGAAGGATTTTCAGCTTGTGCATCACAACCTGTTGCAGGTTCATGAAATATTTCTGAGTTCTGTCACTGTACCTAACACACCATGTCCATGGTTATGCATGAAGAACTCTGCATCTCTGCAAGTAATATTTAGGAGCCAGCAACTAGAATGATATTGGAAGAACACTCGTCTCAGCTAGGACGCTAGGGGCACACCAAGATCATTTAGCACAGGACTGAGTTAGAGTTATGCAAGCTGGTATGTCCAAAGTGAATGGTACTACCTGGTGGTGCTGTATTTACTCAGTCTCTGTTTACTCAGTAGCAGTAAAATTATGTTGCTGCAGTGGTCTGTCAGACTTAATTTTTGTTGTTTCTGACTAGCAACAAAATAGCAATAGTGATTTGGTAACAGAACCTTGGTAACATGGTATTTGAAGCTGCTTTTTTCAAAGCTACCTTCTCTGCATGAAGTTATTACTGTAGATTGGAAACACACCTTTCATCTACTATTAAATCCCTTTCTGTGCGTGCAGTATGCCAAAATAACTTATTTCAGTAAAAATGGTAAGTACAGGAAAGATTTTCTAATAGTTCTCAGCATTACTGGTTGAAAAAAATCCAAAGGTTTGGGATAACTTGTGAAATGCAAGTGGCTTTTGCTGTCAGTTGAATGAACCCTCTTCATTTTACTGTGTTTTTAGGAGAATGTATGAATTGAGAAAACTTCACTAACAATTTTCTCATTAGCAATCTGGTTAGAGGTAATGAGGGACTTGCACATAGGGGTGAAAGATGTGAGTCAAGTTCAGTCAGTCTGAAATTATAATATGCTGAAGAGAGAAATGCGGAGGTACAACTAAAATCACACTAGTACTGGAATAAGATAGCAGGATTACACACAGAAATTAAATAATCAGATTGTAAATTTCCTTTCTTTAAAAAGTATTCTGCAAAGGTTGATGGAGCATTTTGCTAACGTGGCAATTTCTTGAATAATAACAGATTGAGGGTTTATATTTGTACAAAAATCATAATGTTGGTAGTAAGACTGTCAGAATGGGTTTAATTTGATCAAATTATCTTGTACATCTGAAATAGCTGTCAAAACTTCCTTTTGCAGTTATAGGAGTCACAACAGACACATCTAGAGTACAGTTTATTTTCTACTAAAGCAAGTATCAACAGTGTTATCTGACATCCAGGAGGGCCAACCCTGTCCTGGAAGGCATCAGACACAGTATCACCAGCTGGTCGAGGGAGGGGATTGTCCTGCTCTGCTCTGCGCTGGGGCAGCCTCACCTTGCATATTGTGAGCAGTTTTGAGCACCACGTTATAGGAAAGATATAAAGCTATTAGAGAGTGTCCAAAGGAGGGCAACAAAGATGATGAAAGGCCTTGAGGGGAAGCTGTATGAGGAGCGGCTGAGGGCATTTGATCTGTTCAGCCTGGAGAAGAGGAGACTGGGAGGCGACCTCATTGCAGTTACAACTCCCTCATGAGGGGAAGAGGAGGGACAGGCACTGATCTCTTCTCTGTGGTGACCAGTGACAGGACCCGAGGGAATGGCCTGAAGTTGTGTTAGGGGAGGTTTAGGTTATGTGTTAAAAACAGATTCTTCTCCTGGAGGGTGGTTGGGCACTGGAACAGGGTCCCCAGGGAAGGGGTCACATCACCAAGCCTGACAGAGTTCAAGAAGTGTTTGGATGATACTCTTGGTCACATGGTGTGACTCTTGGGGATGGTCCTGGGCAGGGCTAAGGGTTGGACGCAATGATTCTTGTGGGATCCTTCCAACTTGGCATGTTCTGTGATGTCCTAAATGATAAGCTGATTCCTACCCTATTAGCACCTGTTATTTTCTACCAGTTAAGAGCTGTGGGGAGATGAATCCTACCCTGTATTTTGGGAGACCTTATATTGATGGTAAGTTAATAACTGGAAAAATACATAAAAATGAAAATAATAAGACTATAGGATGATGCATCTAGGGAAATGCTTGGGGTACATGAACTAGAATAAAGAAGGATTTGATTTTAGTTATTCATGTTGTCAAATATGAGAGAGAAGCTTATATAAGGAGTATGGAAAATACTGCTAAAAGAGAAATGATCTGAAAAACTTATTTTTCTAGATGGTGAATTTACTACTTTGGTATGGAGCTGATCCCTTATTAAAAAATAAGATGGGAAGGTCTGCATTAGAAGAAGCTTCTGACCCATCGATGAGGAAACTTCTTACAAGTTATGTAGAAAAATCCAGGAGAGATTCAGTATCAGGTAGGAAAGAACTGTTCTGTCATAGCCTCACCACTGAATGGAGAAATTCAGAACATCTGTTGAACTGTATTTCTTTAATTGCTGCTATTAATTCTATGGGCTTCTGCTTGAGTACCAGTGAACACTTCTTACCTTCCACGGTTGCTGTCCGTTGACCAAGTATGAAAGATAACGATGTCTCTCTGTTTCTTGTGCTGGAGTTATCTTTAAATTTGAGTCAAAGATTTGAAGCACAATAGTTGTTATTCATCTAAAAGGAAGGAGGGGCACAGCTTGACTTGCTGATGGGTTGAAGTATGATTGAGAGCTAGGGACAAAATTTGGTTTTTAGCTGGCATAAATCCTGAATTTTGAAGGATGAATAAAATAAAAAATGGTGAATCTAGAATTATATCTAGATCTTAGGAGTTGTCAAGCCTTCACTACTACTGTTTGGGCTGGGTGTAGGGAAATATTATTGTAGGCAACTGCTAGTGAGTTTGTAAGGAGATAGTTGAATTAGAGCTAGTGATTATTGCTAAGGAAAAAGCTGAGTCTTGTACAGTCTTGTGAACTGAATTGAGAAGAAGGTTCAGAAGAGGCTGTTTGATGAGAAACAAGTACAGAAAAGTGCCACAAGATAACCCTTGATTAGAGCTGAAATTAAGACTATTGGACACCCATGGGCCAATGTGGGCTGTGGCATGTTCAAGTCTGGAAGGAGTCCCCATCCCTTGGACTATTATCCATTATTGCTTTTCCATGTGGGTGGCAGTAAAGCTACAACACATTGTCAGGGATACTCAGAAGATACTCCAGGGCCTTGGGATAGTTGGTAGGGGAATCTGGTGCACAGGTACTTTTTTCCTCTCTCCTTCTAGTTTTGAGCAGTGACGTTGGAAGAAACAGACAAACCCAATCTGTTAATACATGACTCCGTGTCTGATGTCCCTGCCACAGTTCTAGGTTTTTCAATTATGGGATGGTCTACATGTCATAAGGTCTGCTAGTGTCAGATGGCATTCACCTTTCTCAGAGAAGAAAGAACATCTTTGCTCATAAGCTAGCAGGGCTCATTGACAGAGCTGAAAACTGGACTTAAAGGAGGAACGGAATACTATCAGACTTGCCTATGACAACACGTGAAGTTTAGGTGGATGGGGTGCTAGTGAGTACACTCACCCTGCTGCTCTGAAACTCCTAGGCTAACATAAAGCACACTTGAGGAGCCAGGGGTTCCTTGTAAGTTTCAAAAAGAATCGCTCAGGTCACTAATCTTAAAAAAAAAAAAATTGGAAGTATAATGTCATTCTTTACTGTCACCATCACTGGTTTGTACAAGATGCTATTTGCAACATAACAAAGATTAGACTCCAAGATTTTGATAAATATTTTATATATTGGTATGTTTTAGATTCTAATAAAATGGCTTGATAGTTTTTTCTGAAAGCTAAACGTGGTAAGTACTATTACACACAATACTGAAGACAAGTTATATATATAACAAGATTTTATATATTAAGTTATGATCTCTTTTCAATTCTGGGGTTTTTTTCTGTCTTTCAAGTAAAAGTTTAGAAATTATTTTTTCGGGTTTTGATAGGTTTTTAAAACAGCACATTCTTAGTTCCTTAGCTGCCTGTGACTATTTCCTAGTGTTCTTTTGTTTTTCACAGCAGTTTTCTACAACTCCTGATTTATATTTGTTACCATTGGTTTCCAGTTTTTTCATTTCTCATTTTCTGTTGCTCTGTATTTCCCTTCTTAAGTTAGGTTAGTTTTTGAATCACTGCAGCTTTTCATCTTGAGTGTGCAATATGTTGTGAAATATTTCCTACTGTTACTCATATTTTTCTGCTGGTATTTTTTCTTCAAAATTTTTTATTTATAACCATTTTCAGCTCTTTGAAAACTTCTCTTTCAAATAACTACCGTTTCAGTATAAGTGTATGCATACACAGGCATAGGAAAAGATGGGGTTTATAGATCTATATAGATTTATAGAAGTAATGCATATGGATATGGCATTTGCTTTTTTTCAAGTGTGTGCAGCAAAAATATTAATTTTTTTCTTTGAACTACCATTATGTGTTGCTGGGGTCTGTTGGTCAAACCTTCGTTACCTTTGAATGGGATATAAATGAATGCTAGCTTCAAGTATATGTTGCAAATCAGTGGGATTGATCAGTGGGATTCCTACGTGCATTAAATTCTTTAAAACCAGTGTATAGAACAGCATGTATATGTAATACATATAAACATATACCCTCCCCATAAATGCACCCACAACATGGACAAATACATCTGCTCGCGTACCATCAACATGCACATTTTTTACTTGTTTGTTGTTTGCTTAGTACTCTCCATCTCTTTGGGGACTTGGTCTGGATGCTCACTAGTCTTAAAAGTTGAATTAAGGAGCCATCGTCCAATCTCTGCAGTGTCTTGTTACTCAAGAAACTGTGTGTAATTCCTTCTGATCCTTTTCTTTATGATAGTCAGAGTCTTCTTGTCTTCTACCTTCAGCAGTACTGTTCCCTATTCCCATCTCGTGTGGTTGCTTGTTTTCAACACTTCTTAAGTCCCTGTTCTCTCGAGTTTCTGGACTGCAAGTGTGTGTTCTCTTTTGAAAGCTAAAGGGAGAGAGAAAGAAGCAGGTGCTCTGTAATTCTTGGAAGTGTCAGTTCTTAACTTTTCTAGTTCCAAATTTTGTTTTTTTCTGCCGTAGGGACACCTTTTTAAATCACGCTGGAAAGGAATCTGTGGCATATCTAACCCATGTCGTAATCCACTGCTCATTGTTGGAAGAATAAACACTGAACATAGAAATGTTTCCTTTTTCTATAAATGTTCTTTTTTGTAGCTCCTATATTCCTGTGGAACATTTATAATTAAGTCTGTGTGGATTAATTTATTTTTGAAATGTTTTATTTCTAATTTTTGCCTCCTATATGTGCAATGATGATTTTAAAACACTTTATTCCAAATATGTATCTTATATTTTGGTCTCCACTCAGGTAGCATTTCCCAGGTTACTGTTTTCCAGAAAAGAGATTCTTCAGATCTGAATTATGTTATTCAGATAAAATTTAATTATTCTGTTCATACCAGGAGAGTGTTACCATTTGAGAGGTGTTGCAAGAAAGTATAACCTGTCATACATTTGAAGGCCTTAATAAGTTTGGGGTCCAGGACAATGACATTCAGATTGCAGTAGGAAAATATGGAAGATAGGATAATGTTTTTGAAGTTGTGGAGTTTTCAGATTTTTTAGTCTCTTATGCCTTTTCTTCATTAACTAGCCTTTGTGTCTGATCTGATTGTTCCTATCTCCCACTGCTCTCCCCTATATTATTCTATTCTTGAATAAAAATCTTTTCTTCCCAAATGACAGAGAGTCACTGTCATCTACAGTCAAGTCACTTGCTAGGCTCCCAACATTCCTATTTTGCTTATACAGAAGGAAGGTACAAATGGCTTGCTTCTTTTCTTACCATTCAATATGTGGAAATAATTGCTCTTAGACCAATGCTGAGGTATTCAAATGTCTTTTTGAAGGACAGTGTCCTTGAAGTTGTTGAAGTATGTCAGCCTAATCTAACCTGATTGCTGGTTACTGTAATCTCTTCATTTTGTCTTTGTACTATGCTGAGTGGACTTTGTATTTGCCAAGATCTGGATGTTTCCTGCTCATGAACCACCCTGGCAATGCATCCCACAGAGAACCAGTATTTTGATTCACATACCAGTGTCCCATTATGCTTTTGCAAATGTTTCCTAACAGGCGTGAAGCAAACTGTTGTGCATGGCAATTTAACTGGAAAACTTTACAATTATTTCTGTTCACTGGCAGCCAATATTGCTAAGGGTCATTAGCTTAATGGGCTGTTGTGTACCTTTTTTTTCTCAGATGTCTCTAAACAGTCCCTAGGACATTCTCCCATGAATCAAAGGGGAAGAAAAGGAAGAACCAGAAAGCAGATGATTGCTTTGGGAGTTCAGACCCAGAAGCTTTTAGACAAAACACAATACATTACCTTATGGAAAAGTAGGTCCCAGATTGGAAGAATATTTTAGTAGGGGATGCCTCTGTGTGCCCTAGAATCTCAGTTTTCATTTAAAAATTGAGTTCTTGAGCTTTTCTTGTTGACAGTACAGTGTGGGCAAAGGACCCTCAGTGCAAAGAGAGCTATCCGAATGCTTTCTGACAGGTTTGAACAGCCTGCTGGTTCAAGGGAACCCACTACACACTAAGCACTGTATAGCGAAGCACACCTTTTTTCAGCTGGGGCACACATAGAGGTTAGCACCTCCATATACCTGTCCAAAGTGTCAAAATTCGAGGGTTTTTTTTATCTGAAATAACCAAGTGCAGAATTTATCTATCCCATATACCCTTCACAGGTCAGTACAAAGTTCGGTTTGTGGTTATCTTACCTAACTATTAATTCAGTTATCTATTTCCTGTACTGGCTATTACATGCTCATTACAAACAATCTTATCATTTCAAGCAGCTACACCACCACCGATCCATTAGCCCCTTCATAAAGTCATTGATTACCACTACTGTGCGCTGAAGTGCTGCCTTCCAGGTTTTCTCTTACCCTTTCAGTTAGGTAGTTCTGCTTGAGGTTGCATTTTGCAAAGTCATGCTCATGCTAAGTTCTAAAGGTTATGCTAACATAGCCCAGCCTTAGGCCCTGGCCAAAGGTCTTTACCTCCCCAGTTTCACTACAGTGAGCTCCATGCCATAGTCTGTCTGCAGCAGTACTTGAACAACATACTTTAAAGTTAGTATGGATATATCCTCACTGTATATCGGTCTGTAATATAATTTCATGTTCTTCCAAATAGTCTTTGATGACAAGTTCGGTAGTTTACCTTAAAGGAAACATTGGATAAGCAAATTTTCCAGAAGGCAGGAGGAGCTTGAAGAAAGGCAGCTCTGAAATCGTGGAATATGTTTGATACCAGTGGATAGTTTTGACTGAAAATATTTGAGAAAACATCTTGTCTGATGAGAAGAGAAAGATGCAGCAACTAATTGTTCATAGGAATAATTGAAAAAAACCCCCATGGATAAGAGTTGCAAAATGCTTATTTTAAACCTTACACTTTCAGGCTTTTTGAATGAATTACAGATTTTCAAGAAAACAAAGAAAGAACACTGTGAACATGTGAGAAAATCTTGATAGCACAGTATTATAATAGCAGGTACAGGAGTTTTTAAAAAGCTAACGTACGTGATAGAGCTTTTGAAGATTTATGTACTCTGTCTTTTTAGTAGCCTTTTGAGAAGGGAGTTGTCCTTACTCTACGTGCATAATCAGTACTTTGTTAATGTGTTTTTTCCTTTGTCTGTCTTACAATTTAATAGGTCTCTTACCTGAAGCTTCAGAAATAGAACCTGTCTGAGGACCCCATGATAAACTTTAAAGTGGGTGTTGTTTGCTCTGTGAACCAAAAAGGATTAAATCAAGTTTATTTAAAATCATGGGTCCAATCCTGCACAGGTTTAATTAAAAGACAGTTTATCTATGCCATTAAACATTAATCAGAGATTCGTGGTCAGTGTAGAGGACTTTTTCACATCAGAGCTGTAAAAATACAATATGTTTGTAGATATATATAGATCCATATTCACCCATCTGTATGTATACCTATATGTATGCATGCATATATATGTATATATACACACACAGACACACATATCTTTTCCCTGATACAGAATTAGGAACTGATACTGTTCTATATAATTTCTTAAACACATTTATGTATATAGTTTATATATTTAGCAGGCATGCCTGTTAGCCTGAAAGCAGTCCATGGGGAAACAACATTCTCCCTACCTCTATGCAGTATAGAACTTCAACCTTGTTACCCTTTCTTTTCATGCTGAACTTGTTGTACCCTTGTTAAATTATCTAGATTTGAATTTTAACTTCTGTTACATATGGTGTGTTCATTATCTGAGCTGTCACATTGTACCTTCTACAATACCTTCTAACCTTTTGAGGTAGTCAGTTAATGTAATTGCATAATTTAAAGAATAGTATTGCACACATTTACAGTAATTCAAATGAGTTTTGAAGCTTAATTCTCTGTTCATAGTTAAACATTTGTTGTGACAAAATTTCCTATTGAACACCCCATATGCATTTAGAATCCACCAGAAAAGAAGCTGTAATTGTACGTGGTACCTGTAAGTCAGGAACTGGAAAAAAGAAGAAAATTAAGAGAAATATGTATGGGGAAACTCAGCTGCATATTGCTGCTAAAAGAGGAGATTTGTCTTTGGTGAAGACTCTACTGTCGTCTGAAATTTGTGTCAATGAACAGGACTATGGAGGTTTGAAAAATTACTCTCTTATGGGCTTGTTTTACGATGCAGTTTTACATAATTTTTAGTATAGATATGGATTCTTGACTTAAAATTGTGAGAAGGAAAGGAGGTCGTGAAACAAATGTAAGCACAGTCAATGAATACCTGCATTTTGTGTCTCGTCATTAAGGTAATGCAGACTTTCTTTCAGCAAGGGCATTCATAGGGTCTTGCTCCTCTGCTGAAGAACACATTCCCAGAGATGCTTACAGAAAATACACTTGAAAGTTAGGTGGGAGAAATAATGCTTATGCACATTAATGTATATGTGTGTGAAGCACATTCAGACAGGTCTTATTTCCTTAAGAAGTAAGGACAAAACCCAGATGACAAGATGACATTTTCTTTTTTTCTACCTAATTGTATAACATATTTCTGTTCTCATACTCTTAAAATGGATGGTATTCTATTCTAGGTGCCTGGCAGACTTAGTACTATAAAATGCTACTGAGATTATAAATCAGACTATTAATGTTGTACTTCTGAGCTTTCAGAGTTTTTCTACTCCAGTGTTTTGTTTATTATTTTTAGTACTGTAGTAGAAAAGAAAGCAGTATTTTTTTCTGCTTAGTACTGGATTTTCTCTGAGGTAAACTGAATTATATGGAAAACAGTTGACCTTGACATTCAAGATGGTTATTTGTGTAAGATTTATCTTAAATGCAGGAAAATTTATAATCACTTATAAATTACCTCTGTGGATCTTTCCAAATCAGATGCATGCTGTATGTGTTGTCTTCCCTTTATTAGGTTGGACAGCAATTCATGAAGCTTCCAGTGGGGGATTTACTGATGTGATCTTAGAATTACTGAAAGCAGGTGCTGATGTCAACAGCAGAAGTCTGGATGGTGTTCTACCAATACATAATGCTGTTTCTAGCAATTATTTGGAGGTACATTTTTCTTTGCATAAGATTTCCTTAAGCAGATTTCCAGAAGAGGGTCAGCAGAGCAAAATGCTCAAGTTACTAATACAATTTTAGTGTAGATTTGCCTTTAGGAAATAAATTAGGATTCTTTAAAATGACCCAAATTAGAGAAAGAAATGTTTTTCAATAGCGATTGTTGAAATTCTACAGTTAGTTGACTTTTTTAGTTCAGCAGACAGATCATAAAAATTCACAAACTTCCTGTGGTCTTCTCCCATGTTTGGGCTTTTTAAAAATAATACTAAAAATTGAGCCTTCTCAATTTGATTGTCTAGTCCAACCCTGTCACTGATGGGAGTGATGCATTTCACATGTAAGAGAGAAATAACAATATGCTTTATTTGATAGAAAATAGTGAGTTAGCAAAGTTCACTGGTAAATATGACAGTTGTTGAACCAGATTTGACAGTTATTTGACAAGTCACTGATTAATTAATGCATAGAGGACAAGGTCAAAGCCATAAGGGTGACGCTCCAGTTGAGTCATGATGTCCAGAATGGATCCCCTTGCTTTCTAAACTCCTTCTCAGATAACTGGATCCAGATGTGGTCCCACACTCAATCATCAATTTATGTCCAAAGGCCTATATGTGCACAATCAATCCTTTCTAACACTTAGCTAAGATTTCACAGTTGAGCTTGCAGTTAATCACTGAGAATCTGTTGTGGCAAGGAATCTCTCAAGGAGTAGGTGTCCCTACTCAAGAGGAGATCCTGGTGTGCAGACCACTACTGTGCAGGAGAGCTCAGAGGGCCCAGGGCTGTCCACTACTTATGGAGTAAGGTGTTTTACTTACAGTCATATTTGCATGCCAGCAAGACACCTGTGTCACTGTTGCAGACAGTCTTTGGCTACCTTGTTACCATTCATCCCCCAAAGTCCAGAGTAAGCTGGATGCAGCCATCACTTCTGCCCCTGATGGTTATGGCTTAAGCAGAAGAGCACAGAACCACAAAGCTCCCTGCCATGAGCAGGGTCATCCCTTCACTAGCTCAGCTTGCCCAAAGCCCTGTCCTAGCTGACTTTGAACGTTTCTAGGAATGGGGTAACCCATTCCTAGAATGGGCAACCAGTCTGTATCTTGCCACCTTCATTGTAAATAAATTCTTTTTTGTAAAGACCCAAGGCCTGCTGTTTAAAAATTAACCATTTTTTTTACTGTTGTGCCTTCCAACCCAAAGCATTCTGTGGTTCTGTAGAATAGATTATTTCAGTTGGAAGGGACCTACAGTGGCCATCTAGTCCAAGTGCCTGATCCCTTTGAGGCTGACCAGAAGTCAAAGCATGTTGTTGAGAGCTTTGTCCAAATGCCCCTTAGACATTGACAGGCTTGGGCTGTTGATCATCTATCTGTGAAGCCCATTCCAATGTTTGACCACCTCTCAGAGTGAAGAAATGCTTCCTAATGTCCAGTCTAAACCTCCAGTAGCACAACTTTGAACCATATCCACACATCCTGCCACTGGACCCCAGAGAGAAGAGATGAGCACCTCCCTCTCCACTTCCTCTGCTCAGGAAGCTGTAGAGAGCAATGAGGTCACCCCTCAGCTTCCTTTTCTCCAAACTAGACAAGCCCACTGTGCTTACTGGCTTCCCTCAGGACATCCCTTCCAGCCCTCTCACCAGCCTTGTTGCCCTCCTCCAGGCACATTCAAGGACCTTCACATCCTTAAATTGTGGGGCCCAGCACTGCACACAAATAAATGAAATGTTCTTTTGACAGAGTGAGTTCCAGGGAACTGAGTGTAAAGAAGATGACACCAGATTGGCTCAAATGTACTTCTGTTTTTGTCAGAAAGACTCATGTTTCATCACATTTATCTTTTTCTTTAAACAGGCGTAGAACAAGAGGGATGATTTTACAGGCCTGGTGCCAAACTGTCATTAGGTTCTTGCTAACGTGTGTTATTGTTCAGTATTGTGAGGGAAAACCAATGATGAAGATTCTGAACTTCAAAAGTATTCTCTTTCTGATACTTTCTCATACTTACCTGCACTCTGTGAGAAATAAGAGGAAATGCTAAAATTGAGAAATTGGACATACAAAAATTCTTTACCATCCAGACTCTGAGCTCATCAACAGTTTATGATCTGAATTTTGGATGATAGATGATTCCACTGATGCCACTACTCTCATTTCTACATTTTACAATTAAGCAGACTTGCAACTTATTTGGAATTAGGAAAAAGAAGTGTAATTCTTTTGTATAACAGTACTATAATAATGGTACGTTTAATGATAATTTGTGGATTATTCGTGTATTTTAATGGAAAAATTAGAAATGTAAGATAGAAATTTGTGTTGATAATACCCAATTGATCTGGTTTGTTTAAATTTTGATTGCAAGTATAGCATGTTTTTTAGAGCATCTTATTTGTATCTGTATTGTTTGTGATTTATTTTTGTTACAACACATATAGTTGTAAGTCCACCACAGTTATTACCACAATACAAATCCTATAAATACATAATAGGCAGTCAGGATTCTACTGCAGCATGGAGCAAATCCCTTTGAGAGGGATGGGTCAGGGAACAGTGCTTTGGATCAAGCTTGCGATGAAGAAATGAAAGAACTTCTGAAGTTTTACAACGTTGTGGACTCTGTACTTCCTTCTCAGACTACTGAAGTTACTGGTATGTTGGTTTTGTAATGTATCACAGTATTACCCTGTAGTCTTAAGGGGAAAAAAGGTATATTCAAATAGTACTGGTTTGTGGAGCTGCATATTGCCTGACACTAGTGTTTTTAACTCTTTTATTGAATTCTATTTACTTACTTACAGAAAATAGGATATGGGAGTGGATTTTGTTTTTTCTCAGAGAATGAGGTTAAGAACATATTTGGGTCTTCAAAGTTTTGTTTTTATCCATATGTCCCTTCACATGAAGGGAAATAAGTGGTTTTGAAAGTGGTATCTTTAAAGACTTTTCCTTATGCTACCTAAATTTAATCTCATTTGTATATACAAGGTATTTCTTATTATATGATCTGCCATTGCATCTTTGTAACCTTTTATGCTCCTGCAAATTAATTTTAAATTTTATGTATTTTTTTATGAATTATGGAGAGAGGAACTCAAAACATCATTGCTCTGACAGCTGTAAAAATGATGATGCAGCCTTGGAGCCACAACATGAGAAATACACTGTGGTAAGTGTAGATATAACACAGTTCTCTTAAACTGCTTCCGAGTGTAGTACTGCATAGTGACATTTGCTGACTGAATAATATAAAAATATAATGTAAATAATTAATCTGTTAGAATGTATATAAAACCAGCATTCTGCAGAGGTTTATAATAGGTAAGTTGTGTTTTACATGTAATGTGTTTATTATCACCTCTCTCTTCATGATTCTTGTGCACTTACATTTATTGTGCAAACAGCATTCAATACTTACATTTCTTACTGCCTTTAGGAATAGAAAAAAGGTCATAAGTCCTGAGGCTTTTCATCACATTTTCAGAATGGTTCTTTTTGAAACAGTAATGAATTGTCTTCATGATGAAAGTATTTAGAAATTGTTTCTCTTAGTGTAAAACAACCAGGAAGATTTTTGCTCAGGTTGTTAGGAGGGCTTTTGCTGGTGTCTGTAGGCTATGTCTACATCATCAAAGTGATGCTGTCATGCTGAAATTCCCTGTCTAATCCTTGCAGTGTCCTCAGAGGTGAAACTCTGAGCATGGACTAGTTTATACTCTTGGGCAAAAGCAGGCTGTGACAGCCACCTGCAGAGCATGCATTTGGCAGTATCTATGTCTGTCCTACCAGTGCCCCATTGCCTTTACACAGTCATTCCCTGCCTACAATGACTTGAGTCCACCAATACTTAAACTGCAGGCCCTGCATCATGGCCTCTTTCGTATGGTGCACTTGACTGTGCCTCTTACCATAATTTCATGTTTGTTAGCAGGAGTCTATTGCTGCCATACAAGATACAGAGAAGAAGCAGAAAGAACTGTTGCTATTTGAATTGAGAACTTCCAAAGATGCAGGTAGACGTAAATTCAAGTGTTTGACCTGGTTTTGGAGGGTAAATATCTTTGGTAATAAAATTGGTTTTAAAATATTATTGTACGTAATATATTTGGATCATCTCCTTTGGAAAACACAGCTTCAGAGAACAAGATCTTAATAGCACTTCTCAGGTAAATGCACTACCTGAAGTACTTCCAGTTTACATAGGAATGAATATTATGACAGAAAAGTAAGCATGCCACTTGAAGGCATGTGTCTCAAGTCAATCTAATTATATAAAAAGGGATCATTAGATAAGAATGCCCACTGTTGACAGCATTATTCAGTTACAACTACATGAGCCCCTCCGTGATGAAGAACAGCTATGTCTGTATGTAAAGTAGCAGATGCAGCATTTTCATTCTGCTGTGACTGGATTTCCAGGAGCCTGAAATAATTTATGAAAGAAAAAAGAGAATTCTTTAAGGGAGACACTGTGCACGATGGACAGATTCAGAAATGTTGATGCCAAGAGGTGTAATTTGTCTTAGGCTATCAAATCTCAGCTCAGATTAGTCTCAAGAACCTACTAAGTGACAGTGACTCCCTAAGAGATCATGATGCTGCTACTGTGAAGTAGTTGGAGTCTATTGTGTCTGTGCCATGACTCTTCAAGTGTAATAGCTTGCTGCAGGAATACCTTTGACAAAGGCCTCTATCCCAAGCTGCCCTTGCCATGTAGGCAGAGCTGTTTACTTTGGAGCAGTTCATGCCCATGAAACAGTTTTCCTTCCTGATAGAAAGAAAGGGTGTGATTTTTAATTTATTTTCCTGAATATAGGGTGGAGCCTTCGAATTATATTTAGATGTTAATTTATCCCTTTGAAAATAAATATGAAATACAGAATTATGCAGATTTACAGTGTATGCAAATTTATGGCGTATGAACTCTTAATTAAAATAGATATGTTTTCTTGAAAAATGTTTGACAAACAGGTAGATGATACAATAGGCAGAAGCCTATAGACAGAACCATCAGACCTCGCCTGTTTAGGATTGTGAGAAAAATAAATGGAGATCTGTTACCACTACTGACAAAAGCATTAATAGTATAGCACATCTTAGACTAAGTCATAGTCATTGCTACTGAAGGGGCACAAGACTGAACAAGTACGTGGAAGTATGTTGACAAACTTAAAACGTAGAGTAAAATTTCAAGGTATTTGCATGTGTGAAACCTACTGTAAATAACAGATTCAAATTTGCTATGAAGCTGTTTTAATAAGAGCAATACATACTAAGTAAGTACTGGTGGATACTGTAAAACAATATGAGTTTGAAACTATGTAAAACTTGATAGATATGCTTTTACAGTTGTACTTAACTTGGAACAGTTTTAGTTCACTAAACTATTTTATAATACTTCAAACATAAAAGTTTTAGGCACCTTTTTAAGGCTGTGTAACTTCTGCAGGTAGCCTCAGTATAATTGTCATGTTAGGTGGCTCCTTGCAACACAAAGAACTTCAGAATTTTTGCTGCTTATCATCCATAGGGCAGTTCTTTAATCTATCCATTTCTTTTAGTAATTTCATAGACAAAGTACTTGAACTTCAAAATTTTCCGGTATGAGCTATTTTCTTTAAGTTAAACTTGTATTTAATTCTTTCTATAAAGAATTTTAATAAAAGTATTTTAATTGTAAAGAGCGATCATGACAGTATAAGCTACCACTCTAACAGTATCTCTATACATTGGCTGTGTGTTTGCTACATTAATGATACTACTGTAATTATTTTCTACTGCTTATTATTGCCATCATAATTTTGATTATTTCAAAATGTTGAACAGATGTGTATATAAAAAGGCTGTCTCAGATACAAGATACTTTGAATGAAATGCTTGCAAACCAGAAAACAGAGAGAGACACCCTTGCTAAAAAATACAGGTAAGTAGAATACAGGGATTGTATTCATGGAAAGCTGTTCTTTACAGACATAGTGATAGAAGTTGTTAGGAGCCTATCACAGAGTGGCCTAAAAGTAAATCTATGTGGTTTTCTTCAGATTTTGTGGAAGCATAGTCCATACTGGCCTCAGTTACCTCCAGTAAGAGTTTACATCAAGGAAGAGCTTCAGGGTTTAGCTAGTGCATACTAATCAGTTGTTGTGCCCACAGTGAGCATTGAAATTAGACAGTGCACATACAAAAGGTATGGAAAAATACCTAAGCAGAAATTAGGAACTGGAAGTATTCAGGAATTATGTTCATTTTGCAGTATCATGGGGGAAAATAGTAGCAGGTTAAGACACTACTTGGAATGTCCCTGTCTCTGGTTTGTTGTTAGCACCCCTAGATTAGGAGTGTTCAGCCAACAGCCCACAAGAGCCTTTTAGAGAAATAGCTTGAAGCATGCTTGCAAGAAACTAATTTTTTAAGAGGACAACTCACATGTGAGCTAGGAGTGCTCCCTTTAGTGTGAGCATGGACTGTGTGAATTGTCAGCTTTGTGATCCTAGCTCTCACTAGGGTTCTTTTTACTTCCTTTTGAGAGGGACTACTTCAGTTCTGTCATGTGGTGAGTGCTCGACTAACAACATAGCATGCTATTCAAGGGGTGTTTCTAGGCCAGCTGATGAGAATGTCTCCATACTGTTTGTGTGAGCAAGATTGGTTGGTTATGTAAAAGTAGCAGTGTACAGCTTTCAGGTAGACTCATGACAAAACATACAGGCTGTTGAGCAAAGAGACTGAAATGTTTCTGTCATGAGCTGTTCTTCCAGCTATAAAATGTAAGATACATAGATTACACAGATAATAATAATAATAAAAAAATTCAGGAGTCAGGGTTCTAACGCATCCCTGTGAATGAACTAGTGATAGAATTAAGAAAGAAGGACAATAAAATTAATAACTACAGGAACTCACTTGCTTTCTAATATTGAGAATGAAACTGTGTTCCAGAGTGAAGTGATAAATATTTCTGGGTATTGCAGATACCCTGCAAGTGATGCAACAGCCATCCATCAACAGTAATGAGCTACATGCCAAATCACATTAAATTTCTTTTTTGATATTTTAATGGTGTACATTTTATATTTAAGTAATTGGCTTATAATTTTTGTCACAAAAGCCATATAAAATGTGTAGAATATCAAGAGGCAGCATCATGTTTTCCAGCTTCCAGTTGTTCACTTAATTGGTGCAGGGAAAGATACTACTAACATTCTTCAATTTCTGTTCCTTCAAAGATACTAAGATGTATCTCTTACCTGAGAAAAATGGGCAAAAAAAAGGTATCATATATGATACTACCAACAGGGTACCAGAGTAGTAGTGATATCACTTGTCCCATGAGAAGGGAAATTAGGAGAAAAGAGTATTATGCTGGGCTGATGGCTCTTGTGGCAAAAGAAATGGGGTAAATGAAGAATTCCTTTCCAGCAGAAAGGATGTCAAGTCCCCCAGGGAAGGAGTCTCACAGGAAGGAGGCTCAGGATGGGAGCAAGGTCTGATAGAGGATAAGGCATTTCCAGATTAACGGGCAATATCCTTAACTTCTCTGTCCTCTTTTCTTCATGGTCATGTGGTATTATTACAATTGTAGCTTCATAAAATATTTTGTTGTGTACACCATAAAAAAATTCCAGTAGCATCAGCCTTTGGTAGGTCATCCTGAACTCATTTAACAGGTCCTGAGTTAGAACCTCAAAAGCATTGAATTCAATGAGATATTATTATTCGTGGTGATAAAAGAGGAGACAATACAGACCCAGTTTGGATTCTGTGAATTAAGGGTGGTATAGGAGTACAAGGCTATTACTGAAGTTTGATGCTTTACATCCTAATTCTGTTGGATTCCTCCTTGTGTCTTACTTCTACATCCTGCTGTGAGATTCTGCTGTTTGTCCATAAACCTAGGATTTGAACTTTAAACTTCATATATGATAAAAATATTGTTCAATTTTTAAGTGTGTTCCTGTTCTTTGTGTTTACAGTAACTCTGATGTACTTATTTTTTATTTTTTAAAGGGCTTCAGTGGAATCTTTCAAAAAAGGAGCACTGAGGAAGCAGTTAGTTAACCTTGCTTCTAGGCAAAAGAGTCTGTTGACTGTTGCCCACAACCAGGAAAAATTAGTGCAGAAAATACAAAATTACAGAAAAACAAAGCAAATATTCAGTTCATCATCTTCAGAAAAGCAAATCTCAGACTTGGTTATTTTCCATGGAAATGATATAAGACAAAGTTTAACTGCTGATGAAATCATGTATCCTGATGTAGTTACATTTAGTCTGGGGCATGGTGCCAGCATGCCTAATGGAAATAGAGTAGGAGCACATGTCTCTTTAGAAAATAGATTTTCAGCTCAGGAATGCAGCCAGCATACACACATCTGCTTGGATGAGACAGGAGCAAATAAAGAAGCAATTAGAAGCAAAGGGGCTTCTGATCATGCTTTGGCATCTGAAAACAGGGTAAGAGAATATCCCTTTGACAACATGTCAAAGCTGACAAATGCTGCAGAAGTGGTGACACTGCCTTCAGAAGCTACTCCTTCCAGTGCTAAAGCAAAGTGCTCACAGCAAAAACACATGGATTGTGTAGCACTTGCAGACCAAGGAAACAAGTCTTTAAATCACACTTTAGTGACCAACAAAGTAAATATTGTAGAACCCCAAAGCACTGCTATGAATAAGAATGTCTGTCAGCCAGCCAGTGACTGCCAGCAGGTTGTTACACGTGAGAACCTACACAGATATGTAAATAAGAAAGAAGCTTTCCAGCAGCAGCAAGTAATTTCGTTAGCATCTACAAAGAACTTCCCTAATACTTCGCAGCAAATGGTCTTCCAGAATAATGAGAATTCATTTAATACCAACTTGAGGCTTACAAATCTTACCTCAAATGTAAATTCTCCAGTAGTGGTCAGTGAGAAATCTTCACAGAGATATAGTAACCAGAAATGGGAAGAAAAACAAGTAAGGTATGGACGGAAAAATAAGAAAAAGCTTCAGCTGATAGATCTGCTTGAATTGGGAAGAATTAAGCCAGGAGAAAATGTTTTAGAATTCAAACTGCAGGTAATGTTGAGATCAAATAATGTTAATATTAGCATATAATGAAAAACTCCCACATACTAAAATGGGGAAACAGCAGTTCTCATGGTTTAGTCTGCATCTTCAGAACATACTGAATGTTTTTATTCACTGGTTACAGGTAACTGGTTGTAAGTTTTAAAGGAAAATGCTATGGATGAAGTCTTTTGTCAGCTATAACACACAGAATATTGCATATGTAAAATTTGTGTTTAACTTTTTATTATCCGTTTGTTAATATTTCATATTGCTAGAACCAGAGTGGAATTGTTGGTTGATCTGCATCATGTAATACCTGATTTTCATATTGAAAGGAGCGGGAATGTAAAGGTTTTATGACTTAATGTGATTCTTGGAAGCAACTGTCAAGTCTCTCAAATAAATGTGGCACCAGGAATTTCATAGTGCTGTAATAGACATAAATACACAGAAAATTACTTGCTTACATATTATCTGGTTCTTTAATTTTATAGTCTGGTATGAACCATATTTGAATAAAAAAGAAAGAGACCTCTTTTTTAATATGAAAGCATGTCCATGTCCCTCCAAATACAGGGCAGATTTGCAAGGCAGCTGCCAGGGCTTAGTGTTGAGTAAATGAGGGAATCATTGACTGAATTTCCAGATGAGAGCTAGTTATTTTCAGGGCAGCATATTGATGCATGAAATATGAAAGGTTCTTTTCAGCCAACTCACCAGATGCAGTTAATTTGGAAAGGACTCCTTTTTCTACACCTATAATCTGCTCAGGAATGCTTTTCTGCTGAGAGTTGCCTTTTCATGTGGTCTTGTGCTTGTAACATAATATAGCATAAGTCACAAGGCTCTACATTGGGCCATATGATAGATATATAGACATGCTTCTTTTCTTTAAAAGATGAAGAATTCAGTATGCTTACTGTCATTTCTCAAGACAGTTATGTGAGGTTCCACATTGATGCATGTGGATTTTAGAGAACTAAAACTCCTTGAAGTACTGATGTTTGGAGTGTAGAGAAGTAAGTGGTCTTTACAAGGGTGAAAATGACACTCGCTTGTTTCTTGGCAGACAGTGCTACAGAGACTGAAATTTAGAAACCAGTGTCAGATGCATTGCGAAGAGGAGATGATCAGTATATTTTCCTGCTTCATTGTTATAGAGATGTACTTGTCAGCAACATATAGCTGGTACATAGTCCATACTTAAGATTAGTTCTGGACAGAGAGAATGCAGTTGTTGAATTCTGTATACCTAGGCTGTGAAACTGTGATCTGGATTGAGTTCTCATGAAAATAATTGTCTTAATTTAGATTCTTACAGACACCCCAAGCCAGTGGATATGCTAGGAAGGGCTTCAATATTTGCTGCTGGATCATTCCCTTATTCTGATGATAAGTGACCTTACTAAGTTCTAATAGAGTTTATCAAAAGCTATTTTTTTTATTATTTAGCTGTGTTAGTCTGAGACCAGTATGACAAGACTGTAACTTGTTCAGTTATAAACAACTCTAATAAGTTGTGCTTCTGGTTTGCAGAACTGAGCTGTATTAGCATTATCAAAGAAGCACTGACAGTAAGTTTTTATACTTAATTTTGCGGAAGATGAGACTGTCAGGTTCTTCCTGAAACATGTAAATTATATCACTTGGCATAAGGGAAATTTTTATGCAAATATATATAGTCTTTGCATCGTTGCTGAAACTTGATGTGCATGTTCCACATGTGTAAAGCAGATTGCATTTGAGCAGCAGTTTTGTATTGCACAGGCTTGCCTCCTGTGAGTGC
>JAWWMP010000093.1:45931097-45946244 GCA_035047865.1 Dendrocincla tyrannina | reverse complement strand
CACGCTTCTGGTGGGAGATTAACCATATTTTGCTCCACTTGTATTTCAAGGGAAATACAAGTTGCTTTCTTTGACAGAGGCAGGATGAGATGGTGAACCTTCGTGCTCCCATAAAGCACAGTGACTGCTGGACTATAAAGGGAAAAGACCTGCATTCTTTTTTTTAGAGCTGTTAATTAAGCCTGGTGTCCAAGGGTAGGTTAGCTGGCAAGACTGGTGGTAAGATAATGTTTGTCCATGCAGTCAAGTTATAGGGATGCGGGAAGTGCCTGCTCAGACAGTTCAGATAAGATTTGGCTGTCTTTTACATGGAGTCAAAATGTGATGCCATCCTGGGGTGTTATCACTTGAAGGGTAGTGGACCCAGGAGCTTCTCTTGTCTCCAGGATTAGGATGGAGGTGTGCTTGAGGACTGGAACACAACCAGGGTGAGTTGTGTAGCTGTCATCCCTGTATGATTACTCTGCTTCACAACAAACTGGTCAGGAGTCTTTCTAAGAGTGGATTAATTCTCCTTTCCTCTGGCTGCTGGGTAAATGCTCCTGCAATATCCTTCTATTTTCTGTTTAGTCTGTTGTTGTTATCAACCATTTGATGGTTTTTGTTACAGGTACAGAAAAGCAAATCTGTAAGTATCTCCTTGCTGAGGACTCTTGGAAGGCACAATTGTGCCATTGCTCATTGCTGCAGTGGACCCTGCTGATGTGAATGAACCATGTGCTGAATGTTTAATGGAAACTGATTTATAGACGAGTGACTTGACCAGATAAAAGTAAAATAACACCCGGAGGGAAGGGAAAGCAGCCAAAAAGAAATGGTGTCAGTGCTTCTGATAAATGGAGATACCTGCCTTTTTTTTAACCCCAAGCGAAAAAGCAACTTGATCTTGGACCATAAATGAAGAAAATGAACAAATCAGCTACTACAATATTGCTTAATCTAGCAGACAGAATTATAATGGAAGTCTAGGGCTGGAGCATGATGCCATATATTAGCAATAAAATTCAAATTATAATTCTTTTTCAGCAGAGGAATTTGCCTTTGGAACAAATTGCCAAGGAGAATGTTCGATCCTTTGTCATCTGAAGATATTGGTAGTTTAGTGGTAACTTCAAGCCTTCATGTGGGAATTACTCTGATTTTTCGTGGTCTGTTCTATGCAGAAGGCAGGCTGCATTTGCTCAAGGCTGTATAAGATAAAATCATAGAATCAGCTTAGAAAAGAATACAGCCAAATTCAAGTAGGAGTGGGAGTTGTTAATATTGATCATTAGAAACACAAGGGGTCCTTGTGTTAATTAGCACAAGTGATGGTGGTCTGGTCTTAAAAGTGGCTAGCATGAATTTTTCAGCTTTTTTTTTTTTTTTGAATCAGCAGAAACCATATTAATAGGAAAATTACACCTATTTAGCAGTGTAGTTCACCTTTATGTAGTTTGATCTTGTTAGGAAGGAGAATAAACAGTGAAAGGGAAGATTAGTTGTATAGCACATACACATGCAGCTACATCAGAAGCAAGTCATAAGCTTAATCACTGATACTACACTGGTACAGACAATTCAATGCAAAGGTCCAAAGACCTGAAATCAGTGACCCAAACTGGTAACTGTGGTCCCGTAGACTTTAAGTACCCCCAGTCACAGCTAACAGTGCTCCTGGATTGAGTATGCAGCTGCCACTTGTGACTGCTGTTCCTGCTGCTTTTGAGCTTTTATGTACAGCCTTCTGTACCAATACCCCTACTCAGAGCATCGGTTTACAAGCCAAGGGAAAGCCAACAGCTAGTGATGCAAACTCAGCCTGAAAGCCAAGCTGAAATTTCTGGTGTGTCATATGCTACTGAATAGCAACACCTCTAACTGAGTTAACGAAGAGGTGCTGTTGCTGTACAATCACACCTTGATTCTTCCTTGGTGTAAGGTAATCACTTTCTCTCCCAACACAGTCCTACTTCAAACTTCAAAGCATTGCTCTTTGCTGTTCATTGTCTCAACAGGGATCCTCTTTCTGCCACCAGCTTACTTTAAAGATTGTTAATGGGACTTACTCAAAGGTTTCTGAAAAGCCTAATTCTTGACAGTCACCAAGGAACTTTTCCTCTTCTAGAAATTTTTTTTCCATTTCCTGAAACAGAGTTTTAAACTCCAGTTTTCCAGGCTCTGTGGGGTCCCTGCTTTTCTAAATATTAGGAAGAAATAGAAATAGTTGAAGCATGTACGAGCCATGGAAGTAAAATGAAATTTCTCCAGTAATTCTGGCTGTCATTTCAGTAGCATGCTCCTATGCTCTTGGCACCAAGGCACTGATCCCTTCCTGCTGTGGCTACAGCAATTCAGCCTGTGACTTAACTTGTTTTCCAGTGTCAGGAATGCCTTCCAAGGTGAAACAGTTTTACCCTTCTGCTAAAAAATATGTTAAATTTAATGACTCTAAAATGGGTTTTGATTAGGGCAATCCGAGTGTTCATAAGTAGGCAATGGTCCTGCAGCTGCATTGGACTAGTCAATTGGTTTGTTGTTCTCAGGGACAATTCACATTACCCTACATTTATGAAACATTTATTTCATAATCAAATTGTCCCCCCCAAAAATTCTGATTGTAGATATTGCTCTGGAAGCAGGGCTGCTCTATAAAGACATGGGTTTCCTCTGGGGCTGGTGGCATAGCTGTAGGACCTGCTGCTGCAGGGGGTTGCAGGAGGGAGTCAGTGAGAGATGTTCCCCCACATGCAGATGTGTCAGGTCCAAGGAGACGGAGCTCTGTAGCCCTCTGTCCCTTCTGGGAGGGGATGGGGCTCTGTGAGGCCAGACAAGGAGGCTGGGGGCTGTGAGAGGAAAGTGAGGGCTGGGGAGAGGCAGAGAAAGGTGTTTCTGTGCAAACACTATATTTATTCTTCTTGCAGAGTATATGTAAGATCTGGATGGTATGAAAGCCCTTTTCCCTGCCTCCCCCCACCCCACCCCACCCCACCCCCCAATATGCATTTTGTTGCTTTAGCTTCTGTTAGTATTTTTCTATTATTACTTTTATTGCATTGAAAAATGCAGGTTATGTAAGATAACCTCCAGTTTATTCTGGAGGCCAATACCTTAATCACATATCTGCCGTCTTACCTTCTTCTTGGATCTGTATATAGAGAAATAGCAATTTCTGAGGTCCTGAACATAGCCAAATTGGTGCCAGTGTGTATATGCTGTCTTTACTGTGCTCAAGTAAGCCACCATTTAAGTGCATTTCTTTTGTCTCTGTCCCCTCCCATGTCTATTCAAAGGCATAATTGAAGTCCCTTAATTTGGTAGTTTTGATATCACAAGTAAAGAGGTATAAGAGCAAAGCATGAGTGATACTAAAAGAAGAAGAGACAAAACATCAAGGTGCAGAATATCTGTGAAAAGAAAGTGTTTAAAAGTACAAAGAAATTAGTTTTGCCAGAGTTTTGTATTGCAAAGGCATTTAAATAATGTCAATTGGATACTAGTTATAGTTTGACTTGAAGCAAAGCTCTGAACTTGATATTAAACTATATGAGGTTTTGAGGAAGTTACCAATAAACTTGTCAGAAAATATCTGCTGGAACTGCTGTTCTGCCAAATGATGGACTTCTGATGGAATTATTATTTCTGAAACCATATTGACTTTCTTCTGGAGAAAAGTTAAGTTCTAAAGATTACCCTGGGTTTTATTGTCATTTGAATGTGAAAAACTCAGGTTTTCAGGTGAAATATTTTCCCAGTTTCTCAGTGAAAATACACCTAGATGCTGTGAGGTTGTAATAGGTAGTATGCTATTGGAAGTGAAACTGTTTGCAAAATGTGTTGAAGAACAGAAGCACTAATGAATGTTATGCAAACAAATCTCAAAAAATGTCTGACCAAATACAAATAACTTGATGGTATATACTCCGAAAATCCTCTCCGTAAATACATATGTACCTCTGCTGGCTCGTTTTTCACATCTTTTCCTCCTGACTTGACCTATATGGCACTCTTTTCTGCATTTGTGGCTGGGTAAATTCTACTCTGCAGCCTGTCTGCTATGTCACTTGTCCTGATAAACTCAAGAAGAATGACTTACCAAAATGTATACTGCCTTTGGCCGGGGGAAAGGAAAACCTTCTCTTCATAATTTTCAAACCTGTGGCCTAAAATTAGCTACAAAGCAGTATGAACAGGAGCTAAGACTTTGGATTTGGCCACCCAGCCAGCATGCACAGAACTGGAGTATTTAGAATACACAGTAAAATTCTGAGACTTGATGTCACCATTAAAAATGCTCTTGTAAAACAAGTAAGTAATAAACATGCAGTACCCCTGTCAGGATGTGAGCCTCTGCAAACAGCCTGTGGCTCTGTGTATGTGTGTGTATGTCCTTGTTACCTTGCTGCCATGAATAAACATTTGATTCAGTACTTGGCAAACAGATTTTCAATCAGCCCATGTATGGCGAATAATGCAACAGTTACCAATGTGATATTTATTTCTAGATGCTGAAAGTTGGTTTTGGTTCAATAATTTTTGAAAATTTATCATGCTGTCTCCATCAGCTTAGGGAATGTCTGCAGCATACAACAGCCCAGAAGGTCACTCTGAAGATTCTTTTCTGATTGCTTCATATCAGCTTCCTCCCACAGTATTAAAGAAAACCACCTCTGCTCAGTGTATTCTGCCAGTTAATAAATATGGGTATAAATAGAAGTATGTGTATGTATTATCACTGCGATCTCACAGACACTGATTAAGGACTTCCTGTCCTCATTTGACTTTATTTTATGTTTATTTCCTTTGTAGTCTATGTAATTGTCTTGCAGTGACCAAGAAACCCACACAGCCATTCTTGTGCTGCTTCTGAGGACAGAGCAGCTGAGCAGCAGACTTCAATAAGGCTGAGCTTGGCTAGAATAAGTATGATTTTATGCTTCATAATCTAGGGCCAGCAGAACTCAGGAGCATGAAGTCTGTCAGGAAATGCAAGTAAGAGAGCAAATGCAATAAATCGTGCTACGACTGCACTGCACTGGCAGATCCTAGAGACTGCCTTTAGAGAACTAATGAAGTTATGGCTGAAGCAATTTCCTAATAGCGATTTGATTATGATCTGTCTATATTAGCTTACATTCAGCTTACTCATGCACACTTCTTATAAAAGTTATCCATGGTTTTATAGACTAGAAAGTACAACTGTTTATCCTCTCCTGAAGGGCATGCTTGTAGTTTGAGGAAGCCATTCTGTTCTCCGTGCGATGTAATGAGAGAGAACTGTCACCCTTCTGCTTATAGATTGGGTGTGCCTTATATGTTTTGAAACTGCCAGGTAGTTCAAGCAGGACACTGGATGCTGGGCAGGGAGCAGTGTAACTGAGATGAAAATGAATCTTGTGAAAATTACTGTGCCGAATGCAGGCAAAGTGATAGGATAAATGGTAAGGAGAAGTGAAAAATATCAGAAAGTTTTGATTTCTGAAAATTGTTGATTTGAGTTTCGTGTGTGATGACCCTGTGAATTTTACATGAAGGGGTAGCTGTGGCACAGAGCATTCAAAGAAGTTTGCCTAATCACAGGCTGCAAATAACAGAATTTGCAGTAAGGAATTAAAAAAATAAGTCAGTTGGTTCACTGTCTTCTGTAGGACAAACGCATTATGGAGCAGGTTACTGACTTACCAAGCCTGATGCTCCACCTCACTTTTCATCTTAGACAGCCCTGATAGGAAAAGCTATTAGGAAAACTCACTGAAAAACAATGTGTCATATTTCGTGCAGAACCACTTGGGAAAAAGGTACTTACTGTGCCTTCCTGAAGTGCATGGTAATGACCTGAAAGATTGCTTTAGGCTTGGCCTTATCTCAAAGAAGACAAATAATGAAGGTCATTTATGTACTCTGTGTTAAAGGGATGATTTTGTTCTTTGATGGTTCATGAGAGCCCTCATGAACTGTCTGAAAGGAGCTTTGATACCTAAATCTCATCTATTCATCTCTTAAAGACAGTGACTTTCAAAACAGTGAGTCAGACAGTGATGGAAGCAATGCGAAAAACTTTTAACAAAACTTGTACCTTTGCCTTTGTGAGTGGCAGTGCTTCATAAGAATGAGAAACAATGGACACCCAAGGCACCAGTTCCAAGCCGTGAGTGTGTGATTTGTAGAAAACATCCATGTGGTTTTCAACTGTGAAGTTTGTGACATCTTCACCACAAGATGGGATGCGTGTGTGTGTGTGTGTGTGTTTAAAGATGGCCATGTGCATGCCGGTCACCTGGAGACTTTATACTGAGTTGTCCTTTAAGGGGTTTTTAAGCAAAATGAACATTCTGCTATTTGGGCTGTGGTTTTCTTGTGTGGTACATAACTCGTATCAGTCATCAGGGCTGCTTTGAGGAAAATTTCATGGCTCACTTGAAATATCAGTGTAGGTATCAATGTAAAATAAGGTAATCCACCACTCCTCTAACTACTCAGGTCTGTATTGAATGAGTGCTGTCAAATGGAGGAAAAGGCCAGGCTTGTCTCTGCTTGGCCAGACTGCTCACATTTGGAGAGGTGGTTGTGCCGTGGTGCTATGGACGTGACTTGCTGTGAGTTTGCCCTGCTTGGCCAGGCTCTGGGAGAGCTCAGTCTGCTGCCAAGGCAGGTCTCCTCAGCTCCAGTGGAAAACCCCTTTTCTACTTTGAGTCTTTTTACTTTTGCTTCGTATAGAAGCTTAGACTAACACACTCAGCCCACAGCAGATTTCCTCAATCACAATAAGAATGTGCTGTCCCCTAAGCAAAGCAGAAAAATTACCACAGGAACAAAACCATAATTCATATGAAGTTAGTTTGCTTCTTTTCCATCACAGTTAGAGCACTGAGCTCAACTTCTCTTAATTTTCTGCATTCTGGGGCTTACATTAGGGCTTACCATGTGCTCCCATGTGGAAAAGAAATGGGATCCTCAATGAGAACAAGGGCTAATGTATTTGATTTTCTCACCTGAGTAACTCTGCTGCATCTTCTTTAGTAGGAGAGATGTGCAACATCTCATGGGAAAGAGGTGCAACTACTGAGCTCCCAGCCATGATTGTGGTATTTGGTTATTCCTAGGACAAATTTGGATCAAATAATGACACAGTACAAGACTCACAGTCCAGGGCTCAAGAGAGCTAGACTTATGCAGTCTGCCTCAGTCAGTGGGAAAAATCACTGTGATAGCGGATGTTTTGCAGAGGTAAACCATGGAAGCAAGATAGGATATCATTTGCGTTTGCCATTGCACAAACATTAATCTCCAGTTTTTAATACCAATTTGTTTTATGCAAAAACTATCAAGATATTGTACAGTGTTTTCAGGACACTTATTTGCAGAGACTACTAGTGGCTTAGGAAAATCTTCCCATTCTATGTAATACAACCCCTGGTAATTAGGACGTCTAACAAATGAACCAGAAAATATGATTAATTTTGTGAAAAATTATGTTAAAATTAGGACAGGTTGCTGTAATATGGGTCAGCTAGTCATACACATTTATAATCACTAAGAAGATTTATGTCAAATGACATGAGAATTTAATTCCTACATTTGTGACGACTCCCCTCCTCTTCCCCAAAACAGAAACCCGTTGACTGATCAAGGATGAATGACTTCATGTTTTTCACAGAGGCAGCGCTTAAAAGCAATCTCATGTTCTGTTGCCAGTGACTGTCTGGTAGTGACAGTAAGTGACATGCTGTGTGATGCACCAAATGGAAAGCGTGATGACTAGTGATAGCCAAAAGGCCAGGAAGGTGCTGCCTGGATAAACTAACCACAACCCTTTAACATTGGCTCACTAAAAGCAACCCAATGAGGGGAAGGCTGTGTTTAACTCATAACCAGGGGAATATGAAGAAGAATTTGTAGCTGGGAGACAGGAGTAGGATTCAAGTAAGCCATTATCTGCAAGAAAATTGATAGAAGCTCAGAACATGAAGGGCTTGTGCTGGAAACGACAAGGACAGTAAAAAAATTGGGAAACCAGTAACAGAAAAGGGTAAGGGTAGGATGAAGCTGAAGAAAAGGGCAACGCTGTCTGGGTTGCATACACATGAGGAACTTGTTAGAGAATGATTGATGCCTATGTAGAAACTAAGGAAGCCAAATTTTCCACTATACCGTTGAGTTAATCTGGATTTTCCTAAATAAATTGGTGTCCAGCAGCCTGTGGTTTTATCTCCTGTAAGCCTGAGCAATGAGTCATGTTTGCTGCTACCCAGAAACTTGACTTGCTGGCAAGGGTTTCCTCCCTCATATTGAAGACTATTGTGTTTGCTTCTGGAAAGTGGAAGAGAAGATCATGTTTTAGTGGGCAATCATTCTTTGCTCCCTGGCAAAAGGGGCTCAGTCTCTGCAAGGTGCCTGAGAATATTACAAGACCAGAACTTCCATAGGCAAATCCTTGAGGGTTTGGCAGGAAGCAGTCTTTCTGACGGGAGGCTGAAAAAATCCTATAGAATGAGTAGCAGACTATCCCACTGTAAAACTTAAAGGTAGGTTTTTTCCTAATATTCACAGAAACATACCATTGTCTGGGACAGAGGATTGATTTTGAAGGGGGAAAAAAAGCTCAATGTGTTTGTTTTGTCAGTGATCAAAGCAATTCCTTTTTTTGGAGGGGGGGTGGGTGGGAGTGGGGGTGTGTGCTTTATAACTCCTTCACCTGCTAAATTTGGCTCTAAATAGAGATAATGATCTGTGGGAGCAACAGCATGAAAGACAGGAAGGATGGTGTTGATGTTAAGGATGCTGTCCTTCAGAGGGATATGTCTGTTTCTAGACAGAAACTTTTCCTTGAGAAAGTGCTGTTCCTCTGAGGACGGGAGGATTTCTTACACACTGCAAACTTGCAGAGGGAAAGGGAGCTTCTGCATACACCCCATAAAACTTCAGGTTGCTCAGCTCCTTTAGTGTGCTGTTGGTTTCTCACAGCTTTAAACACTGCACTTTCGATTCTCTAAATAGATGACAGTCCTCAAAAGCACCCCAGCAGCAGCTGCAGTATTGCAGGATGTGGCCTGTGCTTCGCCAGTGTGTGTCCTTGTAGATTAGAGTGGCTTTTGCTTGAAGCTCACGGCTAAACTGTACTTTGTAATGTGAAGAGTACTCTCTAAGACAGTAGAAAAAAATAACAAAGAGGCATCAAAAGGGCTTTGATTTGAACCTAAGGTGTTAATTTTACTGCAGGCATATAAGTGTTATGCTCATGAGAATGTGATAAAATAACCTTAGAGGCTGGTCAGCAAAATCACTGAAAATCCTCAGCTTGTGTTGCTAGGAGTGCTCCTTTGTCTCAGCTGTATGCATAGCACCGAAGAAACTTAAGGATGGTGAAGAAGTGCTGTGTTGAGAGGCAAAAACGCTGTACTTTGAAACCATGTTCAGGTGGATGCATTTGGATGAAAAGTGTATCTTTAGGGCTGGGAGGGTAGTGGGTTTGCTCCTGAGCTGTGAGTGACAGGACAGGGTCTCTGGCTGCACACTGAAAAGTGGAAGGCTGCTTGAGCCCTCGGACAACCCCAGGGATGCTGCAAGCTCAAAGGCTAAAATCTGAAGAAAGAGATAAGGACAGGGCTTTAGGATGCAGCCTGAGGAGGAAGAATTAATGTAAAATTCAGGTATGTTTTCAAAGAAATTCCCAAACGAAAAAGCCCCTTGCATTTTAAAAATTAATATCCTCCAGTGAAAAACAAAGTCTGCAAAAGCTAGTTTGTTTCAGTGTCCCTTAAATGGCAGATATGCTCTGGATGGAGAAAAGGAGGGAGGCTGCAAGGACAGTGACAAGATGCCTCTCCTGTTTCCTTCTAGTGATTTTTAAAAATAATATTGATTCTGTACTACTGAGAATGTTCTCTAAGGAAGCCTATTAGGAAGGGAGCTCTTTTTTTGGGGAAGCAGGAAGATCTCTTTCAAGCAATCAATCAAGAAAGCAAGCTTTTTTCAGGCAAAGCAACCTCTTTCACATGGCTTGGTAGGCTCTGTCACTTGGCAGTCTGTCACTAGTGTGTGGTGAGCAAGCCATCCAAGGCTCTTCTGTGCCAGCTGCTTCAGAGAGACATTCAGGTTTCTGCACCAGCCGATGCAAGTTATGTTTCTGGAGTAAGGTTTTTTGCATTGTTCACTCACTGGACTTGGAATTTAGTGGGGCTGCCTTTGGTTGCTTGCTGTGCCAGAGACAGAAATCCCTGTGCAAGCATATGTATGTGCATAAATACATATATATTTTTCTGTGTGTATTTATGGAGATGTATAAATGCACACTTTTATGAAAAGACAGACATAAAATACATTTTCAAAGAAAAAAAGGCTTTTTTTTCATTCCTGAATCACAGGTAATTATGTTGTTGTACCTTTCGAAAGGAAAACACAGTTCATGTGTTTCTCTTTGACCTCTGCTTAAGGACAGTCTTGTTGCCCTCTCTACATAAGTAAGTGCTTTCATGAATACAAAGTGCATATTAATGACTTCTGGTCAATTTCTTCCCATTTTATTGGCATGATTATTGGAGAATTTAGTAGTAATATGCTCAGATATTAATGAACTTGCCCTTTCCAGTTTTTCTGTACTTCTACTGGCTTTATTTTGACATTGCTTTGATTTGATCTTTGGGATCTGCTTTTGATGCTTCCCAGAGCTCTCCATGGGAATATTTGAATGCATATGTTAAAAAGAGAAGAATGAATAGTGTTAATTCAGTCACATCACCCTGTTTCTAACAGCAGCATTTGGTCCAGTCACTAAGCAGAGCATGTCCTTCTGGGTTGTTCCAGTCCAGCACAGCTTGGTCCTGCAGGGAGAGCTTGGGACTTTTGCTGCTCTCCCATCCATCCTTTGAGGATTCAAAAGTAACACAGTGCCAGGCTAGAACATGGGCATAACACACACTGCATAAAATGTGGGGAGGTTTTCTGGCAGTTGGGAGACCAGCATTCAGGATCTGCTTTTGCTTTTGCTTTTGCTGGTCCTGCATGATCTACATCCACAGTGCTTTGCCTCTGCTCTTAGGGTGTCAAAAACATTCAGTTATTTCTTTTCCTTCTTTCTTCACATCTGCTTTCACTGTGTCTCACATAGCAGAGACCTCCTTCCTTGTGTCTTTAAAAGAAAACATTTCTTTCATTTTATCTTTTCAGATGATAAATCTCCCTCCACCTTCAAAAGGTCGTCATTACCTGGCACAATATCTGTAAGCTGCTGTCGCTGACTATATCCTCTATTCCTAACCAGTGCTTTCCTGACACAATGTTTGTTCCTGCCACTCACACAATGATAGTTTAACGTAAAGTCTTGTGGGTCTCATTGACATGAGCAGGCTTTATGTGTAATTTAGCTGAAGAGAAATTGGTGATTCAGCTAGTAAATTACAGCAACAACATCAAAAAAAAGTACAGTAGCTCTTTCAACTCTATTGGATCTGATGATTTCATAGTGCTGGAGATAAGAATCTGACCAAAAGAAGGTAATTATTCTGAAAATATTGAGAGGAGAACAAAATTGAACCATTGAATTTTAAGTTCATTGATGCACAAATAAAAAAAGCAGGGTCCAGAAGAAACTATCTGATTATAGTGATACTGCATAGGAGAAAAGTAGAAGGGGAAAATCAATATATTAGATTATCACTGAGGCTTTTGTAGATCATGTCCTATTAAAAGCCCAGGCTGTTTGACAGAACATGAAACTTAAACCTCAGTATGAATGGGAGTAGTTCTGTTCATGGAGATGTAACTACAGATTGCAATCGATGTGCTGCAAATAGGGCAGCTAAATGATTTTCCAGGCAAATGTTTCACAGACCTGGCTGTGAATGCTGCATAGGAAATAATTTTTCCATAGTCCTTCTGGATTTCTACAGAATAGAATTACCCATTAATATATCAAGGGTTTGTAGCCCCAGTTTTGGAGCACTCTTTGCTTTTAGAGTTTGTGCTGGCTGTTTGCAAGGCCCAAGAGAGTACTGGAGCAAAGATTGGAAGTAGAAAATTAGGATAAATAAATTTTCAGCCTCCAGAACCTGCATATCTGTCTGATTGCAGATTTATAAACTATTAAAATATGTATTTATTAGGGATAAAGTCTATCATATCACTCTTAGGCAACTGTTGATTGGGAAAATACTAATTACTTGCAATCCTTGAATATATTGGGTTTTTTATCAAGTCTGCAGTTGCAGCAACCTCCATGCTCAAAGGAATTCTGCATTTAGCTGCCTCCCTGAGGAACTGTCAGACTTCTGAAAGCTGTCATACTCACATTAATTAGTGAAGGAACAACAACTACAACAAAATCTTTCTCACTCAATCACTGAGTTCAGTGGGAGGCCATTAAAGTGAGCAGACCACATCTGCTGGATGTGATCCTTTGCTGGATGACCTCTCCAGCTACTGTCACTTTGATTCATATTTGTCATGGTTTTGTAGGAAGCACACAGCAGGTGGAAATCAGACAGAAAGGAGGGAAAGGATTTTCCACACTTCAGCTTGTGGCTCAGGGCAAACACAATGGCAAAATCAGTCAGACAAAGCTCTGCTGCAACACTGGAACCTCAGACTGTATAGAAGCATGTGCATCATCAACCCAGGCATATGAGAAAACAAGGTTAGCTGTCATCAAGATGAAGAAAGAAATGGCTTAGGGCAGAAAAATGGCAATGGCTTCCTTTTAACCTGTTCCAGGTAGTTGGGAATCTGGGCTGGGTGTGCTGCTTCTGCCCAGAAAAGGGACTGAGCTGTGCAGAGCTTGCACTATGCAAGTGGCAGCACACCTCTTCTCAAAATCTCTCACAGCTGATGGTAAGCGAACATGAAGACTAACTCTTCACAAACTCTTTTCACTAATTCTTCCCTTCCAGGGTGCACAGCAACATGATCTTGGTCCAGCTCTGGCCCTTGTTGCTGATGTGACCAGACAAGCCTCAAGGCAACTCTGCTGCAAAAATGCAGAGCTGAATTTACAGTACTGGTTCTCTCAGGCATGGGTTGGAGCAAGTTTGTGTTCTCTGAAAGTAAAAAAAAAGAAAAGGTGAAATACAACTCTGTTGTGGTAGGACACAACATGGCATAATGTTAAGACTTCTATCAATCTAACTGCTGGTCAGAGGCAGATGGAGAAATCTTCACAGTTCCTAGGCCATTAAGTTAATCAGAAAGGCTAAACCTGCCTATTATTATGAGTATTTTTCATTGCTGAAGTGTCCAAAGCACTTGGCAATGACTTCTGCAATTCTACCTCAGTGGCATGAGTACAGCAGCCTCAATGAAAATGTGTAGCCAAGGAAAACAGGGACATGTTTGCTTTCAGACTGTCTGGAGATACCCTATATTGTACTGCAGTGTGAAACAGGGCAATGAGGTCTATCATTGCCAGCAAATACAACCCACCCACTAAATATTGGGAACATTTGGGTCAGTGGTCAAATAAACCAAAGGAAAACATTTGGGAATACTGGATCCTATTTAGGCAGTTAGGCCTAGGCAGGATGATCCGTCCCTGTATCTTCTCTCTGTAGGAAAGATAGGCATTCACTTAAGGTAGATGGCTTTCCGGCTTATCTAGAATTAAGGTATGACTTCAATGTGTCAGTCAAACAAAGTAGTGTTTACCCTGGGATCCAACAGAAAGTTGGTTTCTTCTGGATGGTGACCAGATTAAAGTGTTTCTGATGGAGCTTCTGTACTGACTTGTGGCCCAGAAAGAAAAGGGAATGAGAAGAGACAGCAGTCTGGAAGGTTTGTTTTTATTGACAGAAACATCCCGGATGCAGATTAGTTTTCTTTTCAAATCCTTTAAAAGTAACCTTTCCTACTTTACTGCTGAGTGTGTGGGCAAATAGATAACATGAGTATTAAATAACACGTAACTTGATTAGGGAAGCAAGCTTCATGTTTCTTTAGCAATGCAGACAAAATCATACCAAAGCAAGACACCACCCATTTTCACACCTAGTTTTTGCCTTCTGAAGAAAGCCAGCTGTGTATCCTTGAGGGCAGCAATGTGAAAAGGAAGGAATTTTCATCTTTCATAGGATTTTCTCTCCTCAGAATCTGGTTGCTCAGTTCTCTGCTTCCCCCAGCCCCGGAGGAGAGGCTGCCCTATGTACTTGTGGGTTTTATGTGGTGTGCTTTGGGATTGACTGAAAAAGCTCATTACCCCTGCTGTAATCTATAAATCCCATGCAGCTCAGCAGAACAGAACAAACCTTGTGATTCTCCTGGACTGATGTATTTGGCAGACAAGCAGGGCAGCTGACAACAAGCCAGTTTGGGGTTTTTGTCTCTTACCATCTTGGTTTGTTAGGTCCAAGAATCTGATCAGACGAACATTTTCATTAGCTATTGCTAATAGTAAAAACAGGAGTCAAGCTTAATATGGTGAGCAGTTAACGTAGTTTATGAAGCAGCTCATTTGAAATATGAAGCTTTTTCCAGCAGTATTTTTTTCCTAAGGGGGGGAATACTCAAAGACATTCACACTTAATTGATCTTCGTGTCTTTTAAAAAGACAGCAAGACCAGATAAAACCATGTTTTATCAGTTCTTTTCTTTTCTGAGTCTGTCCCTCATCATCAGGAGACTAGCACAGCATTTTTGCAGTGCTGTGTAGCTGTGCAAATCCTGTTTTTCACTCCGGTCTCTCAGTAGGAAGCTCAGCAACAGATCTTGAACTTATTGTTACTTTATATATGTTACTTGATCTTTGTGTATTTCTAGTCTAACTACCTCTATGACTAAATGAAATGAAAAAAATATTTATCATAAAATACAGCTCACCACCTGCTTTTCTAACTAACTCCTTGCCTACAGTAAAACACAGCAGCTGTGTGAAAAAATTAGCTTGAGGAGGTAGACATTTATCATTTGAACTAAAAAGGGGACCCATTAGCTGTGAGCAGCAGAGTGGTATAGCTGCTGAGAGCAGGCAAGACAGAGACAAAAGATTAAAGACAAAGTCAGAATACAGCACTTTGCAATCGGAAATTTGCTGGTGGTTGTGAGGATTGTGAAGTAGACCTATTGAGTTCAGTGATGAGGGTTTCATTGAACTTGATGAAAACAAGGTCTAGACAACAAGGACAAGAGGCAAGCAATAGTACAAAAGTGGTTAAAATCAGCTTTAAAACATATATGAAACCAACA
>JAWWMP010000093.1:45887874-45898196 GCA_035047865.1 Dendrocincla tyrannina | reverse complement strand
TACGTGCAAGATCCATTTTATATCCATATACCTTTACGCCTAGCTACAGTAGCTGTATCCTGCAAAGATGGCTATGTGTATTGTGTGCAGATACGTGTGGACGCGCACAGCCACACATACGCGCTTCTGTCTTCTTATATGTGATGCGTGAGTCTTTTTGGATTTTATTTTGAGGTACACTTGATTCATTTCGCTTAAAACATGGAGAAGCATCTTGCCTGAGATACCCACTGATGTAGCATTGCTATCCTGCTTATGGAGGGCTAAATACAGCCTGAGAAAGTGGGTTACACTAAGAGCTAGAGCAAAAGGTTTTACTAGCATTAATGGAAAATAAAATCTATTAACTCACCAATTTTATATATGTATTAATATTTCGTTCAGAGAAAACCATGAAAGAATTATCTGTAAGCTCTTCTGAGCTGTGGAGTTTTCTGTTATTAATTATGAGAAATTTGGAAAACTAGCCTGTGGTGTAGTAATTGTCTAGCTGATACCTGCTTTTTTGTGTAAGTGTATGCAGGAGAGAGGAGGGAACTTTTTCCCCTTTCTGCATATGTGCACATACTCATTTTATATGTTGGGCTGCACCATTGGTCATAGCCTAGTATATAGCCCACCAGTTGTTATGGGGAACAAGCATTGTGGCAGAGTGGTCAATATAATAAAATCAGTGCTGCCTCACTGGAGGACCTTTAAAAGATTTCTGCAGATTAGAGTGATCATTGTCTTCCTTCTCCATCAAACTCTTCCTATAGGAAATGAGTACGTCTTCGCTGTGTTTCCTTAACCACACTTGCACCTGTCTTGTTTAATTGACCTCTGCTTAATTTTGGTACCGAAGAACTTCTTGCTTTCCGTCTTAATGGTCGCTACCTTTTTCATAGGGGGAAGACATTAGGTCAGAGAGTGTTTCATGTCATCAGTGTTTAAATTCAGGTGTTATTAATGAGCATCTCTATTTCAACACTCTTTTACAAGCTGCTGAGGACTCTCATAGGGCAGCGTATTTTAAAGTTGTTTCCCTGTTTGCCTTTCCCCAGTCTGACCCTACTTATCTTCTTTGTGTGAAATCAAATGTTTTACAGTGTCTCTCTTTACTCTTGTGCAAGATTAGTAATTAAGATGGGATTTGTCTGCACTTTTATAGTATGCTCTCTCCAACAATGCATGATCCAGACACATGGTAGCAAGTCTTTTTGGAGTGTTTCATAACTAGCCCTTTTACAAAGCAACATTACTCTGAGAAATTATTTGGAAAATATGCTTAATTTCTTCAGTATGCACATGAAAGTAGATAATAGCTTTTTGCTTTAATGATCAAAACTGGGGGGGTTTATATGTGTGTCTGTGCCTGTGTGTTTTTCTTTTTTTATTGCCTATTGGTATTGTAAAGATAATACAACTCAAAATTATATCAGAACTCTTCTTTACCTAAACATCGTATCAGCACATTTGGTTTAAATAGTTGCACTTGCCTACCTAATCTAGTGCAGAGTCTTTGCCACTGGAAAACAGAGGAAGTCCACTTCTCTGTTAAGGCTGACATTTACTAATGTTTTTATTTTCATGTTTGATACAAAATCACTAAAAGAAGAACATGGGATTTGGTGATATTAGAGAAACTTATCACAGTAGAAATGCCTTTCATTTTCTTTACATTCTTAGGTGTAAGTGCTGGTATCAGTCTCTTATTTTGTACCAATGAATGAATATCAAATAGTAGTGATCATTTAAAGGTGTTACCAATTGTGTTTCTAAACTTCAAATTCAGATAGTAATATTACAGCTCAAGAAATGTCTTACTTACACTTATTTTCACACTGCCATTCCTTAAATATTTTTCTGTGCAAGTTACTAGCTTCTCATTTCCTCACACACAGATAAATACCTTACTCCCTATTCTCAGAGTTGTTTTGTGGCCATGACATTGTATCAAGTATGCATTCCACAAAGCTACAGTCATCCTTTGGTCCATGAAAGTTTGAGGCAGCTGTGGTAGAGGTGCACACTTTTCTTTAGAATTGCTTTCATACAATAGAAATGGGTTTAAAAAACCAAATCGTAATGTCAGAATTCAACTCTCCTTTCAAACTTACACTTCTAGCTGTTGCAGCGTGGATTAAACAAGTCTGAGTGGAAAAGCCTGCTCTAGTGTGTTTCCTCTACTGCATTGCTTTAAATATGAGCAAAATGGCATTATGCAGTGACTTGATAGCTATTCTCTGGCATTCTTGCAGTTTTGTCTGCTATTGCTGAATTTAATATTTTTTTTTCTGAACAATGGGGTGTGACAGCACATATTTATTAAATCATTATTAATTTAGTCAGTGTTCTCTAGTGAGCCTGAGATTTCAAAAAAGCTTTTAGATAGCTCACTAAAATATGTAAAAGAATCCTGTCCCAAAAGAGTGATAAGCATTCAAATCTTCCCTGAAATCTCACAAAAATTAGTGTGAGTTGTCAGGACTGACATATCTCTTTCTTTGTTTTCAAAGTTAACTGGACAGTTGACTATTTCTTTAAATTATTTTAAATATAATTATTTTAAATCTATTGCATCTGTATGTACTAAATAATTTCTTGAATTGAAAATCTAAGAAAATCCATTTATCTGATTTTTGTACTGAGCTGTGTGTTGTACAGATATTCAAAGTAGTCTTTTTGATTTGCCTTCAAATCTTAGTTCTTCTCTTTGTCCTGGACTTTGTTTTGTAGTAAATTAACATCTAATATTATAATACTATAGGACATGGAACCTCCATATCCATAGGGCGGCATCTTTCACTTTTGCATATGGTTAGAAATTGTTTATGGAACGGGATGAATTGAATTCACTGTTACCCTTTCTTCTAGGCTTCATTGAAACATGTAAAGTAAGAGTGGTTAAATAGGTTTCTTTAATTCTGTAGATCACAGTAGAATCAGTAAGGGTGTGGTCTCTGTCGAATCAGTAGCCCTTGAGGCAGTACTAGAAGAATATGCCCTCTTCAGAAGTTCTGCAATAGCAGTGTTTTTGAGCTTTGTCCTGCACCAGCCTTTCCCAAGCACTGAGTATTGATGGACTTTGCATGATATGAAATGCTGCATTCACCCTAAATGACTTCATACTTCTAACACACCAGGTGTAAAAATTTGAACTGTGTTGAAGTTAGCAAATGTGTTGCTAGAAGACCAGTCTACCTGTAGCTCTTCTGCAGGTAGCAAATTCTGGAAATAGAAAGGTTTTCTGGCTTTAATAGCTTTTCTCACAGCTGTTTTCGAATTAGACAGCAATAATCATAACTAGGGAATTTGAATGATATGAGTTGATAATGATAAAATAGCTGCGATTTTAACAAAATAATGTAAATGTTACTATAGCACAGCACAGACAATTTATAAGGATTTCAAAATGTTAATTTATTTCTTTTGATACTGCAGCATGGAGAGTTTGTTGTGAACCTTTAGTTTGAAGCTGCAGAAGGGAGTTTTTTTAAGGAGCAGGAGGTAATAAGCTGATTCCTGATAACTAAGGGTTAAGCTGATCCCTTATTTAGGGTTAATATAATGACTTAGCAGTGCTAATACAGTGCTTGTCCTTTTTTTTTTTTCCCAAAATACAGTATAGTAGTTTGTTCAGAGGTCTCATTACCTTATTTATCTTATTCCAAACCTATCCCTCACAATCAAGTCAAGTCCACATTTCTAGTGAAGATAAGTTATTGAAGCTTGTAAAGCATTTTGTTTGTTTTTTTTCAAAAATGCAAGTACAACAGGATAGCCTAGGCACTGGGAGGTGTAGCTTAGAAGTTTGAATCTTACAGACGTGTTACACTGAAAAGCAGGGGAAATGCAGTATATTGACAGAAGTGTGTAAGTACTTGGAATGTCAGGATGGTTGTAGATTGAGATAAGGACAGGATGACAACAGGGAGGAGGTTGTGTGTGAATTCCTTTCTGCTATTAGACACACTTCTGCTAAAATTCTCAGACAGAGGACTTTGGTCTTGTAGTAACATGTTTACTGATACCTAGTGAGTGCACGTTAATGGATTTTTTTTTATAATGCAGCTGTGGTAAGTTGAACAAAACCAGCAGTGCCTATACCCAGACAATTGTGGGAAACAAAAATTAACTGTCTGCAACTGTGAGATTGCTGAAAAAAAAGGCAAACACAAAGTTGCTCAGGAATGAGCTCTGTCTGCTAAGGAATTTGCTAACTCTGGTTTGGGTGACAGCAAGTATGAACAGTGGGGAGAAGAGATTCATTTTGGGCAAGGGGGACATAAGTCAGTTGATGTCTGAACAGGTTCCTGGTTCTGACTGAGCAATGAAATATTCATTTTGATGTTTTGTTCTCCCTTCGTTTTGGGAACAGGACTTGTACACAAACAAGAAATACCAAACGTTGCTCTCTTCTTTTTTTGCCAGCTTGAGCAGCTTACAAGGCACTTGACTCTTTCCTAGCTTCTTAGTCATATTGATACTAGATTTGAATTACATGCTTATTTTTCAGAGGATGGAGTTCAGTTCCAGTTTTATAGTTTGAGTTCATATATGCCTTTTTTCCATCCTTCTGAAGATGGGACAAGGAAGACAAACATATACACTCCTGAGTACAACTGTGAGACAGACCGGGGTAGTCTGTTTGTGTGGCTTTTGTGAAGATGAGGAAGTATTGGTGCTGTTTTGTGTAGATATTTAGAACTGCTTACACCTACTACTGTATTTGTGAGAATGATATCTGTCACCTGGGATAGTAACTTGAAATATCTCATCATAAAATAACTGGGCTCAGACTAGGACTTAGTAATGACTCCTTATCCTGTCTGTGGGCCTTATCCTGTCTAAAAGCCCAATTACTTCCTTTGAATGTTGTTTTTGATGTGTGTGATATTCTTGTCATATGACATTCATTTTATACTTCCTTTGAGAAAGGCAAGGTAAAATTCTTTCTAATTATCTGTGTCCCTAGCTCTTTTTAAGTTCTTTGATCCCACACTATTTTGCTAAGTCCACAAACTACATTGCCCAAGAAGTTCATCATTCTGTTGTAGTTCACCCTTTATTGTGTCAAACAGCTAAAAGAATTTGCTATGGTAGAATACTGAGCACAGATAGCAGGTAAAAGTTAGAAGCTTGTATTAAAGGCTGTATTTTTAGCCATCTGTCGTCTAGTGAAGATAAATGTAATATCTTCAAAATACTGGAGTAAGATCTCTTCTTGCAGCCTTGTTTATTTTCTGTTTCCCTTTTGTGACTTATTTCTAGGAAGATGTCACGTTAATTTCTAGCCCCCTTTCTGTATTTTCATTTAAATCACCCACAAAACCAAGTCAGTTGATGCTTTCTTAGTTATATCCTGCTTTCTTAGTTGCAGGTCTCCTGTTGCAAATGACACTAAAAAGCAGGCAAGACAGAAAAACCACCTACAGATCATTTAAAAAGGATGGAATACTACTTAACTGTTGGTTTTCCTACAGCTTCCCTGCAGAATGCCATGACATCCAGAGACTTCATGTGGTATAGCTGTAGCTCAGACAACTGTTTTAATAATTCCTTGGGTATGGAGAGTATGATTGCAAAGCTTAATCATGTGATCCTTACTGTTAGTAGGCATGTTCATCATTTCTTGAATTTGCATGTTGAATGTTCTGGAATCAACCACAGGGAGAATTACTGTATGGGTGATGAGATGTACTCATTAGAGTGTGCTAACATGTATCTGTGCCTGCTTAATCTAATCTGTGCAGCTTTGACGTCTGCCCCAGCTGTGGGGGTAGGGGATAGGACAGCACAACCAAGCGTTTTAAAAATAGATGCAAATGCGTACATAGGGTTTCTGCAATTCCAGTCTCACTGTGGTGTTAGGTTAGTTATGTTGGGCTTAATAGTCCCCTAGCTGTCTACCCAGATTCAGTGGATTTTTTTTCCCTAAGTGTGGTAAAAGGAAGAGCTTTCTTCTTTGTTCTTATCTCTGAAATACCTAGATGTATTTATGAAGTGGCCCCTGCAAACCAGAGGGATAATGCTAGAGGAAAATGTGAAGGACTGAGAGGAGAGCAAGCTGTCAAGAGATATGGGTGCCAAGGGGAGTAGGAGATGATTTGATAGCAAGCAGCAAATAAAGCTGCAGAATACTGTCTTGTTAGATGCATGGAGAAGTAGGAGGCAAACCCACACATGTTGTGAGCAGCATGGCTCTCTGTGTGTCCCAGGTGGCCCATCAGCCACCTGTGTGTGCGCTGTAAGTGCTGAGCTATAGGAAGGTCATTAAGATCTTTAGGAGCAGATGAGGTGGGGTCTAAACTTCAGGAGGAAAATTGGAGAGAACTGCGGTTGGAGCTGTAGAACTGCACACCAACCACTCTAAACTGCTGAGGCATGGAAGGGGGAAAAAGTGGGTCAGAGAGAAAAGTGGGACATTAGGGGCATCTGAGTGGGGTTTGGAATTATTTTCTTAACCCCCAAATAGGTTTGTTGTATGTAGTGAAGGGAAGATAGAGTCAAGTCAGAGAATAGAAAGAAGAGTGAGTGCTGAGTACTGGAAAGATCAGATATATGTCAGAGAGAGGCAGATCCAGGAAGTAATAATCACACTTAGCTGTATCTTTCTGTCTTTTACATGTTAATTATTTTCAAACACAACTGGAATGGTTTTCATTTTGTGTGTGGGTATATTCACCTTAAATTTGAGAAGCTGAAAGGGAAGGCATGAAAGATTTCTCTAAGAAAAACTAATTTTTATATTTATTAATTGTGGTTATTTTGAGTAGTCTCAGAGTTTTGATTTAGTGTATCTCTGCCATGCTTTCATTGTAGGAATCACTTGTCCATATTAGTTTTCAAAACTTGCTGAAGGAAGTGTTCTTCAAGAAACCAGATGATAATCTCATTAAAATGTGAGACTATAGAAAAATGTGTCTACAGGTTAGTAGTTTGTATACCTAAGAACTTAGTCTTTGATCAACTAGGCTCTCTAATTAAATATCTGGTTTTAATCAGTGGAGCAAAATTCCAATGGTGTTACACATGTGCCTAATTGGGCATAGGCTTAAGAACCTTATCTGCATGAGGTGGTTTGGAGACTTCTAATACTACCGTGTTACTTCAGTCTTGTTAGTGGATAAGTTTTCTGTCCTGTTTCCATTAAAGCAATATAATTTTGTAGTTGTTCACAGAGTTCATGTTTTCTGCAAATCTATCCACAACTTGATTCGAACCCCTCTTTTACACTCCATTGTCTACTCGTGGTTTACGTTAGCAGGTTTTAGTTGCAGTTTAGTTTTAGTCTTGTAGAAGTACCAAATGTTATTTTTTTAATTGCATGTTAGAACATCCTGGATATATTTAATTACAGAGTGAACTTTTAGATACTCTTTTAAGACTGTATTTTATTTTAATGAAATTCATATACATTTTTCTTTTTTTTTTAATTGAAAGAAATAGTGTGCAAATTTTTTTTTTTTGGAACACAAAGGACTCTTTTCATCCTTGTTCAGGTTTCTTTTGACAGAAGGGCGTTCAAACCCAGTATTGAGAACTTTTGACCATAATTCTTGCTGGGGATTTGGATCCTATATGTAGATTTCATAATTCTGTTCTATACATATGAACTAAAGTTACATTTTGGCTAATTAATGAATGGAAAGGATTGGCTATTTTTGTTTGTTTATTTGCATTCAAATCAACAACTTTGATTTGTGTGTCTAATAGAAAAACAGAGTTGCATAAGCTGCTTCAAGCAGATTATGAGTAATGTGGTTGGCATATTAATCCAGAGATCTTGTTGATGTTGACAAGAATTTCTATACTACTGCCCTGTATTTCCTTAAGAACTTTCTATTTTTGATTTTGCAGATTATGAGTAGACTTTTTTTTGGGGTTTATGCTACTTTAAACAAAACCAAACCAAACAAATAAAAAACCTGATTTTTCCTTTTAGGAAAAAACCCAAACACCTAAACCAGAGGAAATTTATCTGAGTTGGCAAGATTTGTGTTTCAGTTTGATGTGTCTGTATGCTTGAAAAATGTGAACAAAAGCAGGGAAATAGTATTTTTATGTCTTAGTTCTAGGGTGCAGATAATGGTTTGAAGACTAACTAGAACTATACAAACCCATGCTTTTTGAATTATACCCAAGAAAACCTACTTCTAAATAAGTAGGGGTTTTTTTGGTGTGGAGGGTTTGAGCTGTCTATTCAATGTGAAATCAAATTGTATATTATTGTTGCTTCTTCACACTGCCATGGTTTTCAAGAAATCTTAATATACATTCTATTGTTTAAAATTTAAACATCTTCTCTTTCCTAAAATGTCTTCCTCTTCCTTCAGTAAATGTACATTACATTACATTCCAAACCAAAATTAACAGAGTGGCAAGAGATGGAAGTATTTGTTAAACATAGAAGCTTTGTCACAACTTTAGTCTAAATTGTTAATTATGGAACAGGTTTTCTTTATGTATTTCAGCATACAAGGCTCATGATAAATCAAGCACGTACTCTATATATTTAAATTATTAATTATCTTAGCACAGATTTAAAATTTACTTATTTTTATTTTAGAAAATTATGAACTACTTATTACTTATTACTTTCTACTTATTCAAATACCAGATTGTATTTTTTTTAGAAACAAAAGCCCCCTACATTTAAAAGCAACACCTCTCAATTTGAATTATTTGATGTTGAATGAAGAAGAGGCAAGATGAAAATGCTTTGTGTATGTAACAGCTGGCAGTAAAAGCAAAGAAACATTTATGTAATTTGTCTGTTAATAGAATTAGTTCTAGGAGAGCTTAATAGTTTTAGAAGTAGCAGATGGGATGGGGGTTTTTTTGCAGTTGAAGTCAGAAGACTGAAAATACTACTCCTTAAAAAATATAAATTTTCTTCCAACTCCTGTGTAGTTTCACAGTTTTCACCAAACCAGCAACTGGATGTTGCAAGGTGGGAAACAAACATAGCAAAATGGAAATGATGCTCTTGCTGCTCGGATTATGATGGTTGCTGGTTTGGTGCCTCATCAGGGTGGGTCTGGAGCATGGCTTGGCTTTCTCTGGAACTGGTGTGTGTATGGAGATACACGTTTAGTTTGTTATTTATGTCTCTTCTCACAGTGCTAGCTCAGATGCAGCTTACAGCTAGCCTGGGAGATCATGGTAGCATCATGGATTATGGTTTAAGATAGAACTTTTTTTAAGGTGTGTGATGTTTCATAAGAAATGCATGGCTGTTCATGAGGAGTTTGGTGATCCAGTACTCTCCAGCACTTTAAATAGATTAAAGCTCGGGTCAGACACTAGTGTAGTTTATTTTTTGTTTGAATAGGCCAGTGCTTCATCACAGGACTGGACCTGATGTGTACCCTGCAGGCTGTGGCTGGATTGTTTGTCCTGATTTAGCACTGTTCTGCAGCCTGATGTCTCTTCTCTAAACTACAAATCATAATTAAAACGAACAAACAAAAAACCCAAACAAACTGACAAATTAAATTATTTTAATATTTATTGTTAAGCACAAATTTAAATCTGAAGATTGATTGCTTGATGATTATTTATTCATTCCAATTATTATTTTATGTTGAAAAGACCTTGGAGGATTGTTTGTGGGGTTTTTGTTTGTTTGTTTTTGTTTGGTTGGTTGGGGTTTTGTTGGTTTTTGTTTGGTTGTGGTTTTTTGTTGGTTTTTTTTTGGTTGGTTGGTTGGTTGAGGTTTTTTTAGGAAGATGAGCCGTGCAGTTAAGTTGTGCTGTGTAAGTGAGTGTCCAATACTTGTCAAGTTTTGATACATTTTTTGTTGAAGTAGCTCATGGTCTCAGTAAAGTGTTTCTCATACTAGTCTCCGAGGTAGTGATTATTTGTGTTTGTAGATGAGGTGTTCAGGCAGATCAGGTAACATGTCTGTGCTCACATGAAATCTGTGCTACAGCTGGAAATTCATCCTGATTCCTCTAAATCCTTGGCTGTCAGCCTAAACACTTAGACTTCACTTCCCCTGAGATAAAGCCACCCAAAACCAGTTTTAAGCTGTATTTAAGCCCTCTGACATGCTGTAAGAAATATAGTTTTTGGATTCTTGCCTTTCTGCTCTTTTGTGACACTCATTATTTAGGGTCTGCAAGGGGATAAATAGATCTCTCTATTCCTGCTGAAATCCACATATGAGCTGGAAGTGTGTACTGTGAATCTTTCCTTCATGCACTTCTAAGATTAAATAGGGGCTGTAGGTGTAATTTATAATTAAACCAGTTTCCAATGTTGCCCACTTATTCTACATTTAAATTTTTTTTAACCTTAATGTTTATAGTAATAAAGGTTTTGTGAATAAAGAATTA
>JAWWMP010000093.1:45834271-45846191 GCA_035047865.1 Dendrocincla tyrannina | reverse complement strand
GGCGTTGGCTCCAAGCTGTTTGGAAGGAATTCCACCTTGGAAAGAGTTTCCACCTTAGGTTTGAAACTCTGACACCCTTTATGGGGACCCTTCACTAAACAGTCTGCTGAATTGGAGGGTGGTTCAGCTAACTTCTTCAGGGTGACATGCAGGCAGACAGACCCTCTCCTGTGGGATCCGTACTTCATCTGTTGATGCCTGAGGAAATATTCAGGAACATGGAGTAACAGCACTCCATGTGGGCCTCCACAGGCCAGTATGTTACCCACTGCCAGCGACTGTTAGACCTTGAAAGTCTTGATTAACAGTTTATGAAATAACACTCTTTAATAATATAATAGAAAATTGTGATGAGTTAAGGTTGAAAGATTGCCAATAATAGTATCTGGCTTCAAAAATGTGTTCAATTTACTGACATGGTCTAATCCCTAACAAAAGCTGACTTGGTGTAATTATTTGCACATAAGAGTACAATTCTTACCCAGTAGGCATCCCTAGGGGGCAGAAGACAGGTTCAGCCCCGTAGACTGATCTCAGAAGTTACAATGGAGCCTTCCCTGACTTCTCCCCTATTTTAATTTAGTTCTATACTATTTTTGTGTTTAGGTGGAGCTTGAGTGACTAGTCCTACCTCATTTACAGTGGGGGTGGTTGTTCCTTGGGAGGTCAGCATTACATCTGAGGTAACTTTTAGGGTGGAGGTACCTGTGTGATCTTGTCACGGTTGCTGGTTCAACAGCAAGAGATCTTTCTTCTCCCTTAGTTGACAGCTGCTATGTGGCTTATCAGCTACAAAGTACTGCTGAGTTTCGCTGGTGCAAGAATTTCAAAAAGCCTGGCCTCAGTGTCTCCACTGGGTTCTACCCTCTGTTCAGTTCCCTTTAGCATGTATTATTTGGCGAAAGTTGGGCATGTTGACTGCATCCTATCCAGGGAGTGGCCCCTGCATTACACCTTGTAACTTCCGCACTGTTATAACTTCTGTTAGAGTGTGAATGTAACTTCCCAGTTTTCTCTTTAATTTTACCCCTCCATCCACCCCAGTCATTTTCCTGCAGTGTCTAGTGACTTAAATCAGACCGAAATAATGTACAGAGATGTTGCTGTGTATCATCAAAGATGATGCTTTGATCAAAATTTAGCTTCAAGATGTTGAGCATGTAATTTCAAGTCCTATAATGCACAGAAATTTCCAAAGTAATAATCAGCAAATAAGTGAGATTACCACTGAAGTTTGGGGTGTTTCTGTTGTTTTGAGGCTGTCTTTTACAAATACTGATTGAGGTGAATGCTTCTGCCTAGCTCCACAAGTGGAAAGAAATGAATATCTGTTGATTTCTCATATTCAGATTTCACGTAGAAAGTTAGTAATTTTCAGGCAGAATTTCTCCTTCTCCAATGGCCTTTTTAACATGCCCTTTGAGCTGTAGTCCAGAAAAGTGAAGGCAGGCTGGAATTAGACTTTACACAGCATGAGATGTTTCAGCAGTTCAGTTATGTAGAAAGGTTACATGCAAAATCATTGTCTTTCATGGGACATACCACCCTTCCTAGATAAGGGATGAGAGAACTCCTAATCACTCTAAGTCACATTATTTAACTTGCTATTGAAAAACATTTAGGTGCCATTAAATATGAACCAGAACTGAGAAATAACCCCCTGCCCCAAACAGCAAAACAATTAGATCTGCTTGTGTTTTTTTTGACAACTCTCTAGCAAATTCTTGCATTATTCCATGTATTGGTAAGAGACTATTTCTGGGTCAAAACTGCTTTTCATATATACCTGTTTTAACTTTCAATAAAAATGCATATGATAAATGGCTCAGCTGTGCACAAATTACTAGGAAAATGACACTAGTTTTAGTGTTGCATGTGTAGCCACAGTTTCCTTCTGTACTCTGAACTTGGACTCTCAGTGGTACTGAGGAGTGCATGGTGCAGCTACTGGCACTAATGTTTGCATTTTGTCTTTTGTTTTAGGCACAGACTCTGACAGTCTGGAGACAAGCAGACAAACATCAGATACCACGAATTTGCTTTTTAAACAAGATGGACAAAAACAGAGCAAGGTATTTAGACAGTTATTTTAATCATTGCTAAAAACCTTGTAAGAGAATGTCTCTAATAAAGCTTTCCTATTAAGCCTAGAGCGAGCTAATTATGTTAGTACTTACTATATACTATGCAAATGCGTATTTTTATGTAATTGTAGGAGTCATTTTTGTAGTAAGTAAGGAATGGTAAAGGTATTTTACTAATGTCATTAAGTTTTGTGTAACTTAGTATCTGGGTTTTTTATATAGTTTTACATATGCTGTTGAGAGCATCAAACAAAAGTTGAAGACAAACCCTTTGCTATTACAGGTAAGCTAAAAAATTGAATGTTTATTTTCTTTCTTTACCAAATGGGGCTCCCTTTGTAATTTTTTGCAGCTGTCTAAACTTTCTACTCTATTTGCAGTTGCCCATTGGGGAAGCCAAGACCTTCAGAGGACTGGTTGATGTTGTGACTAAGGAAAAAATAATTTGGAAGCCTACTTCTGATTTGGATGATGGAAAAAATTTTGAGCGAAAGCTGCTACTGGAGGCTGATGATCCAAACCTGTTCCAAGAAGTCCAGGAAGCCAGAGATACCTTAATAGAACAAGTAAAGTTCTAAAGTAAATGCATAATATATCTAAAACCATTACTTAGAATAGTAGGAAAAATAGGCTCTGGAGGTTAAGTGACCCTGGCTAGGAGATCTGTTCAAAGCAGGGCTGACTTCAGCATTAGATCAGATTGTTCAGGCCTTGTTGAGTTGAATTTTCAAGTCTAAGAATGGTGATTACAGTCCCTCTAGGCAGCCTGCCCCAGTGCTTGGCCATAATTATTTCTTGTTGTTCAATGGGAATTTGTCATGTTGTGACCTGTGGCAACTGTGCTTGTGCTTTCCTTGTGTACCTCAGAGAAGATCCGGCTCTTTTTTCTCTGAAGCAGATCTGCCATCACCATTTCATGTAGTCAGAGACAGCATTTATATCCTGTTTTAACCTCTCCAAGTCAGACAAACCCTTTGAGTCTCCAGCTGCACTCCAGCCCCATTAGTGGTTTTCCATTGGAGTTCCTGCAGTTTGTCAGTCTCTTGTGCTGGAGAAACTAAAAGCAGACAGTGCTTCAGGTGCAGTTTCACAAGTGCAGGGTAGAGGGTGCTAACCACTTTCCCTGCTCCACTGCAGGGAGTGCAGTGCTCTGCTGCACTAATTTGATATTTTTTTTCCCTTCCATCTGCCACAGTCGCTTAATGAATATTGGAAATATTAATATGTGATGGCAAAACATGCTGATTGTAGAGAGTTGGAGTTCCTGGCTGTACAAAATGGAAGACTCCCTGCTTTATAAATAGGGAACTGGAGAAAGCAAACACTAAATTTAGCATTCAGTTGGCTACCATGGTATCTCATAGCCTTAGATGCCAAAAAATATTTGGTATGTTCACACAAGGCCTGACAGGTGACCCAGAACCTGCAGGGTATCCATACTTTTCTGGAGCTGGAGCTAGAAGCTGTATGGGATTTTGCAGGCTGGTCAAAATGGTACTAAATACTGTGTTTGAGGCAGCCCAATCCAGTCACAGATTGATCTGTTTTGTTGGAAGTGCTTCCTTCCATAAAGCTTTGAATAGCACTGTGCAAGTGCATAAACAGATGATGCTAGGCTTGCTTTGAAACATCAGAATCAGAGAGAATCTGTTTTATATTGCTCTGAGTTCAGTAGAACTCCTACACAGTCTTGTTTTCAAACTTACCAGGATTTACACGGGAGTGTTATTACTCAGCCTTTTATCTTAGGAAATGTATTGTCAGATAAAAAACTTGGTAAGAACAGTGCTGGTTTTTTACCCTTGGTTATCTGGGCCTTTCCTGAAGAAGGAAGGGGTGGACCAGTCATTGTGATAATTGAAATAACCTTGTGTTCATAAAACATTTTTTGAAATGCTTTCTATCCTGTTAACACTTGTTATCAGAAACACTGTAAAAAACACTTGTTATCAGAAACACTGTAAAATGTAGTATTTTGAATACCAGCCATTTTGTACACTTTACTTTCAGTAAATTAAATGTTTCATTTATCTCTCATATTTTAACTATTAGCTTGATTAGACTTCTAACTGCTTATGAAGTGTTTGTTTCAGGATTTGGTCAATTTGGTGGTGTAGCCAGTAGAGGGAGCAAAGTGCCCTCCTGCATGTGAGTGTCCCGAGTCTGTGACAGGACAGGAGTGTATGTGTGAGGAGGTTTACAGGGTAATTAAGTTACAGGTCAAGCTAAGTAGCACAGTTTGAAAGCAGAGATTTGTTCTTGGACATACAAACCTTTGACAGGAAGAAAGTCGAAATGCGAGGCTTGTCTATTTTTTTCAGCTGAATGTCTGTTGGCTTGCACAGGTTATTTCTGCTTACTTCAGACTTTGCCATGTTTGCAGGTCTGAAGTACAGTCAATTATAGCCCTCATGGCTGTTATTGTATGGCTAGAGGGTTTTTTCTGTTTCAGGGAGAAGTACAGGCATTCTTTCTCCCACTGATGTTTTGCCTGACAGCAGCTTTATAAGTGGATTTTAATGTTTTCCCCCATCCTGTCTTGAAACCTTAATTTCCATCATTTTCTGTGGTTTGAGGTTTTAATCTCTGATGTCTTTAAAGGCTTTGTTCCTGCTCTTTTAGCAGTAAGATTTGTGACTTGTCTGTGAAATTGCTGTGTGAAATAAAGAACTATTCTGTTGAAGGTTGCAGATCTGGATGATGAATTTGCTGAACTGGTTCTTGGAGAAAAAAGTGAAAATTTTGACTTAATATCAGCTGAGGAGGTAATTTTTACATTTCATTATTTATAAACAAGTGTTTACTAGCTGTTCTTCCAAGGGGCTGGGTTATTCTTCCTTTGGCACATGCAGATTATGATTTTGCAGATTTATCAGCAGAAAAAAAATGACACAAGCTTCTGCAGTGAATCAACAGTACTGTGAATTTAGAACAGAATGTACTTGAGCACAGTATAAGTTCTATACAAATCCCCCATGGTTCTTGAGCATACTAGACACAATNNNATTTTAAAAGTAGGGTACATTTGTTCAGGAAAGTGGGCTTGTTTATTTTGGGGTTTTTTTTTGAAAGTTAGACTGCTGCAAAAGAGTTTAGGAAAAAGTGAATGGGACTTCCAGGTAGACCCAGTGCAGTTTGTGCCTGAGCTGCTGATTCTTATTAACAAAAGCAGCATCTCAACTGATTTTATTGGATCTTCACACACTGCGTGTTGAAAGCTTTGAGGTACAACATTCTGAATTAAAGGCACCGTTAGAACAGCTGAAGATCTGCGTGAAATATTTAGAAATCTTAAAACCAGTGTCTTCTGTTTTAGCATCTAAATGTTTGGGTTTATGGTTTGGAGCTCATTAAAAGCAGTGAAAGGAGGCTGGATGAGTGATGTTGTATATACAAACATACTTTTTAACTTTATGGGGATTTGTTAGCAATATCTAATAGCTGGAGTGCAATTTAAGGCTAAATTGTAGTTCACGTGCTAACAGAAAGTAATTCTTGTTTTGCAGCTACAGTCTGCTATCCGCAGAGTCACTCTAGCTCACAAAGCTGTCCCTGTACTCTGTGGCAGTGCGCTGAAGAACAAAGGGGTGCAGCCATTACTGGATGCCATTACCATGTACTTGCCCGCACCTAATGAGCGCTCCTATGAATTTCTGTAAGTAAAGGTAGAAAAGGAGGCACCGGGAAAGGGAAAAATAAGTAAGAAAGCATGAAAGGAGAAAATAAAAAATATTAACAAAGCATTCATAGTCCCTAAAAATTTTAATTGTTTTATGTATTAAATAACAGTAGAGATGTGTGGACAGAAAAATACACCTGAGTACTGAAGCTGCTGTGGTCAGCACTGCTGGAATTGCATGCATTAATCTTCAGTTGTCAAACTTGCACTTTAAAGTCTTTTTTTAATCTGAGGACATTCTCATTTTACAAAAATGTGGACTAGGTATCCTGTTTAGTATTCAGTGAATCACATGACATCCTGTGTGTCCTACTGGAGCTAGATCTGCTTAGATTATTACTCTTCAGTACAAATTATGATTTTTAAAAATCTGCCTCTATTAATATTACAATAAGAAACATATCACCTCTTAAATTTGAGTGGAAGTTTAGGTAAATGTGAGTTTGAGTGGATTAGTTCTACAAGTATGCATTTTGTTGTGTTTCTTATTTTGCAGACAATGGTACAAGGATGATCTGTGTGCCCTGGCATTTAAAGTTCTCCATGATAAATGTCGTGGACCACTAGTTTTTGTGCGTGTTTACTCAGGTTCACTGAAACCTCAGTCAGCTGTATATAATATTAACAAAAATTGCACGTAAGTAAGAGAAGTGTGGTTTTAATGTAGCGTTGGAATGTCTGTTACAGTCCCAAGTAATACAAAAATGTAATTTTTAGAGAGAGAATGAGCCGGCTGCTCCTGCCTTTTGCCGATCAGCACATTGAAATACCATCATTGATGCCTGGCAACATTGCTCTTACCGTTGGGTTAAAACAGGTAATGAAAAACACTGATTCGGTAAGGGGGCTTGTTTCACTAGTGTACTTTCTAATTTTATGGTATTGCATCAGATGTGTTCTTGATAACGGTGTCATATGTAAACTTGCTTTATTTGAAGTACGTTCACGGGTACTTCCTCCTAAAATGAAATATCACAATGTACAAATGTCAGTAATTGACCTGGAAGCTGCAGTGCTGATTGGAAAGGACTGCAAACCGAAGGTGTATTTTGTTAGGGTTCAAGCTTATATTTATACTCGAACTCTTAAAATAGAGTTTAATGCCACAAAGAGACTTCCTATGGGGATAGAGAATGATGTTCCAAATTACCTAAAAGCAACAGTTCAGGTTCAAATAAATTTGTTTCATGTGCTTCTTTAGTTTAGTAATTCAGTGTTTTATTGTCTGGACAGGTTGCATGAATCTTATTTGCACAGGTTTTCTAAAATGTAACCAGCTTTGGCATGCATTTTGGTTTGGGGGTTTTTTGTTGGTTTTTTTTTTCACATCACATCCTCTCCCCCTCCTGTGTTTTGTGGGTCACTGGGTGCTGATCTGTAGAGTGCTACTGGAGATACCATAGTGTCATCAAAGGCTTCAGCAGGTGCTGCAGCACGCCGAGCTGGAAGGGTTGCTGGGGAGAAGAAGAGGTCTGTGAGTGATGTGGACAGCCTTCTGCTGGCAGGTGTTGAGATCCCTGACCCTGTCTTCTTCTGTACAATTGAGCCCCCTTCAATGGCCAAACAACAAGGTACAATGCAGCTGCCTGGCTGACATGAGTGAGTTGCACAAATTTATCAGTCAGTGATCTAAGACTACTGTTTTTGGTGTTTTGCACTGATGGTGTATTTTAGATCATGGTTGTTGATATCCTTTGCTATTACTATGTGAAGCACTACTAATATTAGTACCTTTCTAGTTTTTGTGTCTAGAAAAATAGTGGTTATTTGGAAATGAGATGGAGGCACTCATGCTGTCACACTGGGGTGCTGTGTGTTGTGTCCCAAGTATAAATCATGTTGAAATATGGGTGTTTTTTTTCAGTTGGCACTCACAATTTTACTCTGTGGTGTAAAGCCTTCACTTAGCAAGATTTCTGTGTGTTTAGTTAGGTTTCATCCATGCAGTGTGACCTGTAATCCTACTGTCTTTCCAACAGTCAGTACCAGACTACTGGATTATTTGAGTCTTTTTGGAAATAACCCTTTAAACTCTGTATCTTCATTCTAACAAAGCTAAGCTTGGTTGGGAGTTAAGAGGAGGAGGGATAAGTACCAGCGTAGTGGAATGGAGCAAGCTAGAAAACAGACTTGGAGCAACATGTCTGCAGGCTGAGCAATTGGGCTGTAAGACGTTACTGATTTTGGGGGATTGGATGTTTTAGTTTAGACTATTTTTTCCCCAAAGACTGTAAGGTAGTCTCAGCAGTCTCAGCTATTAGTTTATCATTCTGTAGCTGCTTTCCTCAGCAGTTAAGATAATGAGGAATCAGAAAAAAAATAGTATTGCATTTGAACTTTTTTAGGTTGAACTCGTATTTAAGTAAATCATGTAACAGTTGACAATTTTTCTTATCTGTACAAAAGATCAATGCTTTTTACTGACTTTACAAATCATTTTTAAGTCCCAGTCTGTCTCCATACAAGCACAAAATATCTCTCTTTAAATACTATGTTAAATAATTAAAGCACTCTGTAGTGCAGCTAATTCGTGTGAGAAAATCAGAAGTTGCAGGTTACTTGTAATTTGACTTTTTTGCCAAAATCTGTGCTTCTCTAGGGTCCTTTTGATTGTTCTAAGATCTGACCTTATGAGGAAAGTGGTATTTAGGGACTTACCTTGATTCTTGAACGCCTGAAGTCACTTTAGTTATGTTTGATATTTATGTACAGACTTGGATAATGCATTGAGCTGCCTTCAGCGTGAAGATCCAAGTTTAAAAGTGAAGCTAGATCCTGACACAGGACAAGTAAGATGAACCTTCTGCTACTCACCTTATAACCAAGTTCTATTTTAGAACTGGCAAGACCACACTTCATTTAGTTCACCTGCATATTGAGATTTTTTTTTAATAAAAAGGACTCTCTAAATGTTATATGTACAAAGTTCTGTGTGTGAAACTAAAATGGAGCCTAGTGCACTTGTGCTTTACAGAACAAAGGTCACCTTGTGCTCGGCATGTTTTTGACAGTTCTGTATTTCAAAAAGTTTGAATTACATGGTCTTTAAGATAATATAAGGTTACCTTCTTTATAGTGGTCACTTTATAGTGGTTCTTTATAGTGGTAATTATTACTCAACTTTACTCTCACGTGGTATTGATGTCAGATGACTTAGAGCAGTGTTTTCTCTCTAGGGTCTTCAGAATTAGAAGTATTTCTAAGAGACAATTCAAAGCACCCAAGTTCTTGCTTAAAATGTTTGTAATAAAACCTGACTTTTGCATGTCTTTCCACTTCTCTCTCTACTATCTTCTCACCAGACTATCCTCTGTGGCATGGGAGAACTACACATAGAGATCATTCACGACCGAATCAAACGTGAATATGGAATTGAGACTTATTTGGGACCTCTTCAAATAGCATATCGAGAAACCATCTTAAATGTTGCCCAAGCTACAGGTAAAATGAGTAAATGGAAATAAACCATCTTGTTTCTGGATTTGTAGCTTGATTTACTTTAAATGATATATGAGTAACTTTCAGATAAATTTTATGTATTGTCTTTTTTTCCAAACAGCTGTTTCACTTTTTTTCCCTCCTCCTTGCAGATATATTGGACAAAACAGTAGGAGATAAACGACACTTTGTAACTGCAGAGTTAGAGGTGAGGCCCAGGTCAGGGGACAGAGCAATGACAAAACCCATCATCAGCTATGCTGAGAGTGTCATTGGAGTACTGCCCACGGAACTCCAAGGAGCTATAGAAAATGGAATCACAAATTCATGCATTCAAGGTAAAGGAAGTGCTATGACAGCTATACTAGTCTAATATTTTTTTAAGAAGCAATCTAATAAGTTTCTAGAAGGAGAAACTTGGTAGCTTGAAAACTAAAAGATAGTACATACTAACATGCGTAAGATACAAAGAAAAATTATGAAATTCCTTAAAAAAAATTGCCACTCTTCCCTGTTCCAGGAATGGAAGTCAACATGCCTTTAGTTTCATTTTAAAATTGATTTCTCCTCAGTCATTCAACAATAAGCATGGGTATAAGAGAAAAGGTGATGACAGAAGTGGTTTCAGAGGCCAGCATGTACACACCACAGTTCTATTAGTGTTACTGACACATTTTTTGCAAATACATACAATCCATGAGAAGTTTCAATAAAGCCTTACCTAATTGCAAAGTGAGGACTTTCTAAAGGACCAAGTGTCCTTGATCTTCAGATAAAAATAGGACTTATTAAATAACTTGTGGCCAAAGAGCTGTGTTTTACAGTAAAATTAACAGGTAGTGGATTGACAAATGAGAATTCATAATGAGAATTACTCTATATGAAGCAGCATGAGGTGTTTTTCCCATGTTGTTTTGTGGAATTGGAAAGCATCTCCCATCTCTGGCTGTGGAATGACCCTTAACCATGTGCTTTCTTCATACTCCTTCAAGACATTTCAGAACTGTGCTGCTTCCAGCCTAAAACTGATGCCATTAAGTGCTTAAAAAGAAAAAAAAAAAAGATCTGGCCATGTTTTTCTGTAAGAAGAAAGCAATGTGTCTTTTCTCAGATGTTCAGGCCTCACTCACATCCAGCCTAATATGGGTTGGTCTGATGGAGTCTTGGGTTGGAGGGAGATTATCTGTCTGGGACACTAGAAGTCATTCATCCTTTACAGAATTAATTGCTCTGATCATGTTGTGTTGAAAAGGAAAATGCTGAAAATACTCTGGTTTCTGGTTAAACAAAAGGTTTCACTACTTTTTCAAGGTCTCATTTCAATAGAAAAAATACTGTATTTTTAAAAGCTTCATTTTTGGGAATGGTTATATGGATGAGCACACTCAGGAACTTATCTGTGCTTTTGATAAAGAGAGTAAGAAAGTATTCCTTTGTGTCTTTCAGTAAAGCTAGGTAATGACAAAATGAAAAAATGAGAAACACAACTGGTAGTTGCATACTTTCAGAGGTGGACAGGGAAGGAGAAAGTGAAGAGGGAAGTGAGAAGCTTCAAATTAATCCTGAACAATTTTTGCATGTGTCTTAATATTCTGAAAAAACAAATGTGTTTTTTTTCTTTCTTCTCTTTTACACTGGCCTACCCAGGACCTCTGCTTGGATTCCCAGTTCAGGATATAGATGTGACAGTGCAATCACTGACAGTGCATCCAGACACCTCCCACACGATGGTATCGGCCTGTGTCTCCCGTTGCATACAAAAGGTACAGTGAAACTGTAAGCTGCTGTGCAATACAGTAGCATGATACATTGTGGGGAAAATCTGTGTGTATCATTATCTGGTAATTGTTCTTCTCTGAGAGTGTAAAGCCCTTGCTGGGGACTCTATAGCTTTTGAAAGCTGAGAATTTGAGAGACAGTGTTAGCCTCAGTGATATATGTCAATTTTATTTAAAACAAATGAACAAACCAACAAACCCCCCAAAAATGCATCAATATAATTTCCTTTCCTTCCTTTCCATGTAGGCTTTGAAAAAAGCTGGTATACAAATACTAGAGCCTATGATGAACCTAGAAGTCACAGTAAGTGAAGATCATCTCAGCGCAGCACTCGCTGATCTTGCACAGCGCAGAGGTAGTATTCAGGAAATCCAGAGTCGTCAAGATAACAGAGTTGTGGTTGCTGTTGTTCCACTAGCAGAAATGATGGTATGCAATTACTTTATTAATGGTAAAACTATTTTTTTATATGCTTAAAAAAGGGCTTCAGTTCACTTTTTGTTATTGGTAAGTAAGTTTAGAATGGATTTCTTTTTACTCTATTTTAATTATTGAAGGTCTGAAGCAAGTGCCCATAAATCTAGTTTTTTTGCCCAATTCAGACTGTTAAACCAGCACCTACTCAACTGTAAGTCAAAGAAGTAGCAAGTGTTATTAGAACAGGTTTTATAGAGAATAGTCTTTTAAAAAGATTATTACCGACTCATGCATGCATTGCACTTTTAATACAATATTAAAAAATTAACTTAGTATATTGCAATATATTTCTGACACTCTCTCTCCCTCTGATATAAGCCACTTTCTGTGCTGACTTATCTTCCCTTTATCCTAAATTGAGTGACCATGTTCTCCATTTTGTCCAGGGCTACTCAACAGTTTTGCGTTCTCTGACATCCGGCTCAGCAACCTTCACACTGGAACTTGCCAGTTATCAAGCCCT
>JAWWMP010000093.1:45797302-45808956 GCA_035047865.1 Dendrocincla tyrannina | reverse complement strand
ATAAATTTAAGCATTATTCTAAGTTCTGCTTTGCCCGCAGTATTAATCAAAGCTCCTCTTTCAGTTGTTATCTCTAGACGTAATTTCCTAGCTGGTTTGAGGGAAGGTGAAAGGGGTGGGGGGAAAGGCCTTGAAAGAGTTTTGCTGGACACCAGGCATTTATCCAGGGCCAAACCACCACAAACTGAAAGAAAATGATAAAGTAAAAACACTACCTTTACTCTGTCTGAAGAGTATCAGTAGTGTTGTGAGTTAAACAGCATCCTACTAGCAGGGTTCACCTGTCTTTTTTTAAATACCTTTACTCAGATGCTCACAATAGACAGGCATTCCTTGCACTTTATGCAGTCTCAACTTTTATGTGTCTTCACTAGTTTCTTCACAGACAGAAGAGAAGAGGAAAATAACTCTTCTCACTTAGGGGCAGGTGACAACAGTTGCTACTCAGTGCTAAATTGTTTCTTTTTTTTGCTGGAAAAGTTTGGTATACATGTGTAAAAGCAGTTGTCATGTAGATCTTCCACCTATAATGCAGACACTTTGTGTTCAGTTCTTACCTTCTCTATGGTCTATTCCAGCTCTTTTTGTCTCCTTAATTTTGCAGGCCCTCATCTTCCAACATCCACAGTTTCAAGAGCAGGTTGTTTCCAAGGGGATCAAGGGAAACAACTCTCTCATGGTCTTGAACCCAGGCCAGGATAGAAAGGCCAAACTTCTTGCAATATTTGTCACATACTTCAACACTTGCCCTTCATAGTAAGGAGGTTGAGCTAATTAAAGAGAGTGAAAGTCAGGTGGAGGATAACAGCCCCATAAGCCTGCCAAAAGCCAAGGCTAGCACTCCCTTTTCCATGCTTTTCCTCAGTAACCCTCTGGATGAAAAAGCACTAACCATTGCAGTAAGCTCTGAAATATCCTCCCTGATGCAAGGACAGGCTTCCTGACACAAGAGATTGGTTCATGGGGCTAGGGGAAAACAAAAGAAACAGCAAAATATTTAACCTAATCCCATATGAATGATCCCCTTTTTGTATTTAATTGACCATATCACCTGGGGGAAGAACTACTACTGACCTCTGGAAAACCTGGGACAAACTGGGGTACTAGATTTTAGGCAAGGCATGAAGCATCTCTTATCTACCATTTATGTACCAACAGAGATGGAATAAAGCACAGGCTTCTCTGATGAGAATACAAGTGGTCAGGGATACACCTCGGTAATGCTGGTGTGAGAAAAATCTCTTTTTTTAAATGTAGAAAAAGGGCGAATACCTGTGAAACAAAGAAGTATAATGAGCAGGAAAATTTAATTACAGCACATGCTGAATGCTCAGGCCATGAGGAACTGAAAACACACTTTGTTCCAAAAATTGCAACTTTTTTAAGGATTCGAGAGTTCCTCCCCTCCTATGCAATAGGAGAAGGAGTTTCCCCCTCCCCTGGTTGGTCCTGGCATGTCACCCCTGGGGGACAGGACCAGGGGTAAGATAGTTCCCTCCATCTGCCACATGGCTGGCCATGTGGGAGGAGAGGGGCTGCTTTGGCTCCACCTTCATCCATTCCATAATATTCCCATTCCCAGCCGCAGAGTCCCTGGCACCAGTTCCAAACCAGACCAGGCCCCTCCCAACTTCACAACAGGCCTATGAGTTAAACAAAAATATAACTCCTCAGGTAGCCTTTTGTTTAATTCACTTGATTGTAATAAAACCATGTTTTTTATTTCTCATACTGGCACTCACAGGTGTTGAGAGGAGGAGGGGCTGCTTGACTCTGTCGACCTGAGCAAGCCTCACATAGAAAGAGAGTAGTTTGCATCTACTCTCTTTATCAGGACTTCACTTGCATTATTAGGACACTTGCATTTAGTGTCCGAAGCATTTATTAGTGAGAAACCACACAGTTCTGAGCCCCAGGTGAAAGAGCAGTTCAGTCTCTGAATTCAAGTTATCCAGTTTTTGACTCTATAAAGTTTACATTTTCATGACACACATCAAGGTTTGAAACTAAATCTTTCAAAATGACACATCGTCAGCATAAAAGAAAATAGAGCTCTTTAGGTCATCAAAAGTTCCAAGAACAGGTGAAAACAATATTTTGGGAGTTGCCAACCCTTCAGTGCAGAGCTGAAGAATTGCAAATAGGTGGTAAAAGGAAGAAAGTATTCCCAAATATTCCTAGGTGAGAGAAAAGAGGATGGTGAGAGGAAAGACCTAGTGCCTTCAGACAAGGGCAAGGAAAGACTACTGATCAGTATCATCTAATTAGGTCTCAGGGGAAATCAGTAATAAATTTTACATAGCAGTGCAAGTTGGAGGCACACAAAAGTGATTTGGTAGGATGATGGCAAATCAGAGTACTTGTGCTTCCCAGCTGGAGACATACTCATTTACTAAAAAGTCATATATTGGAGTAGAGATTTTTTATTTTCTATTGTGTGATTATTTCCCACTGGGAAACTGCTGTGCATTTCCAGATTGATGGCCACAGAGTTTCTGTGTTCTGAGCAGCTAAGCCTCAGTCAAACATTGCTGTATCCTGTATCTACAATGTACTTCTGCTTTAAATACGCAGTATTCTTCTTGGAGTCCAGCCAAAATGTTTTCACATCTCTATTGAATGTGACACTCTCTTAACTATGACTAAAGCCTGTTCATTGATTTTTTTTGTCATGCCAGGAGAACATAATTTTTGTTCTATGACACATTCATAGAGATGTTTCTTCTTCTTCCAGGGACTTCTTTATTGAAGAATTATTCCTTTACTGTGACACCAAAATGAGCTCTTATGGGGGTTTATGTGTTTAAAGAGGTTATAGTTACTTTCCTCCTCTCTTGTTTTGCTGTAGAAGGAACAAGATGATCAAAGGGAAGCCCTGGCCTACAAGGTACAGACTTTTCTGCATTTTCTGAAATTAGAAGAAACATTCCTCTGCATGGTATGCGAACTCATCCCATAATGACTTGATAGTGCAGGGCCTTAGTGCATTGTATAACGTTATAAAGATAGAAGGTAATGCATTACAAAATCACACTCACATAGGCTTTCTTTAAATATAAAAGCAGCATTACAAATTTATATATTTTCAGTATAGACAGGCTTAGGTGAAATGTTCACACAGGTGAAAAGGGCAAGATTGAAAAAGGTCGAGTGGAGAAAAGAATGGAAAAGGAGAAATTAGGGCATGAAAGCAACAGGGGGAAAAAAACCACATCAGCCCAGAGTATATCAGGTAAGATCTCAGACAAGCTGTGGCAGTGCATGGTGGAAGGCCAAGAGGGAGACGCAGAAGGTTGAAAGTGAGGTGAGAGGCAAATGCACTTTGACAGTGGAGACTGCATGTAAAGATCCTGTGAGGAAAGGAGTTATGAGCTGTCTCTCAGAAAAAATGTCAGAGCTCAGGGAAAATGGAAAGACAGTGCCAGGAGATATCACTTATATCCTGGTTTATTCAGGTGAAAAAGATAAGGAAAGCTTATGGGATTTCATTGTTTGAACATCTCAAAAAGGTCCTGCAATGTCAATGTATTCTCTTCTTGTCATGAACTTGACATGATTCATTGCAATGTCTTTGAAGGCTTTGCTACCTAGTCAGTGTGTTATAGTAAAATAAATGCTCATTTCTGCAGCTTTACGTGCAAAAGGAAACTTCAGCCTCATTTCACCAGAAGGGCAGTGACACTAGAAAAGGTTTATGCCACATGATTTCAAGGAGAAGCACCACTTGAGAGACCTGAGTAAAAGTTGGGCACTAAGTCTTTCACTACAGAAATTCCCCTGTATAACATGGAGAAATACAGTCCCATGACTATGGCACAGGGTTTTCCACTGAAAATTTAGGTAACTGTAATAAAGCATTGCTTTAGGAACTCTGCCCAGGAAAATGGGTGTATGTTTAACTCAGTGAGGAAAGTGTTTAGAAGTAGTTCAGCCTTGCAAAAGATATTGCCCCTGGGTGTAAGGTGGGTCAGCAAAAGCTTGAGTTATGCACCGCATAACAACCCATCAGCCTTTATAATCCTGACAGTAGCACGGTTTTGTTCTTCTGAGAGCGCAGCAGATGTGCTAGGATTTAACATGCAGTCTGTTTTATTAGTTCCTGGAAGGAAGGATGATAGTGCTGTGACTCCCTGTTGTAGAAATGTTTGAAATGCTCAATGACTCTGACTGGCTTTGTTAGTCACACTATCCCTGCAGGGTATGAAAAGGCACATTCTTCCCATTAACAATAGCTTTTGTTTTCGAGCTGCTCCGGGTTACAACCTTTGTGTAACCAGTTGAGGAACATTTTTGTCAATGCCTTTTTGATGTGTTTCCGGCTCACTTTTAACCTTTAGCTATTAAATATTCATATTATAAAATGTTCTGCATACCAGTCTTTTAGCAATTTTTCATGGAGAAGAATGAGTTTATAAGACGTAAAATCCCCAAGTAGAAAAAAAAATGGTTATAATTGCAGTTTACCACCACTTGTACAAGAAAAATGCTACAGTTAATGCAACTTGTGCAACTGCACATTATAAGGAAATCTGCTTATCATATTAGCAACGTGTACATGTGTGCATGCATATTTTATGTAGATACCTCTCTTCTCACAATGGGATTATTCCATATTATGAGAAATAAAAACACAGTTTTATTACAAGCAAATGAATTAAGCTGGGGTTTACTAATTTAGGGATTATATTTTTTTTTAACTCATAGGCATGTTGCAGAGTTGGAAGGTGCCTGATCCTGTCTGGAGCTGGTGCCAGGGAAAATTTGTGCTTGTATGAGAAGTAGAAAAACCAGTTTTATTACAAACAAATAAACTGAACGAGAGTTACTAACCAAAAGTTTATTTTTGGTTTTGATTGTTACTAACCTATACACATTTCACAGAAGTTGTAAGGCATCCAGTCCAGTTTTGGAATGTATGCCAGGGATTAAGTGTTCAGGAAAAGGGCAATTACATATTAACTAGGAATGTAGCTGACCATGTGGCTGGATGGAGGCTGACATATTGCCTAAAAGTCCACCCCTGGCATGAGGGAGGGACAGAAGAGCCAATCCGAGAAGAAGAAACACCCCCCCCCAGGTTGTAAAATGGGGTTGGACCTTAAGGAAATTTAAAAGCGCGGTTTTTGAATCGGAAGGTGTGCTCCTAGGGATCCTGTGTGATCTGGACACCCAACACGTGTTGTAACCAAATTTTCTTTTGTTTATATTCCTTTTGTTTCATGGACTTTTGCCCTTTTTTCTAAATTTAATAAAAGAGATTTTTCTAACACTTGGGAATAGGGAAATTTTTAAATGGATAAAGTTGTAGCTAAAACAGGCCCTGCCACGTAGCAAGCCTTGAGTACAGATGGAACTTGCCATCTTGCCCAGAGGACATGCCTCCCAGCAGAGAACTCCTCCTAAGGTGGAGAAAATGCCTCTTAAGGCAAGAATCATATCTAATGAATATGCATTAATTGACATAAAAGGGGTGGGACTTTGAAATCTTTAAAAGATGCATTTTTTGAAACAGGAGGTGTGGCTTTGGACCCTGGTGGCCTGGGCACCTAATCCCTGCTGCTATTAGAATTTTCCTACTTGCTACACTTCTTTGTTTCACACATTATTTTTACTGTTTTCTACATTTAATAAAAGAGATTTTACTCACAGTAAGAACAGTAGAACACATACCCAAGACAATATCAAGAAAGTCATACTGAGAAGTAGTTCATACTTGTTCCTTCATGATGGTACCACCCTGAACCCAACATCCCCACGTCCCTCTGTGTAGTCAATCTACCCTTTGTTCCTACTGATTTTCAGTCTCTATATTAACTCTTTCTCCCTGTCACAGCATGCTTTTCCACAGCTGATAGAATCCATACAAGCTGGTATAAAACATAAAACTCATAAAACTTTTCACACTTAATATGAGCAAGAACTGTATCCCTCTCCACTCCAACAGAGTCAGGATGGCAAAAATTCCTAGCAGACTAAAAATTACACCTCGGATTTACTTAATGATTTCTGAATCATTATTCCTGCCCTTCATTCCCAATTCAAGTCAATGAGATTTGAGGACACAAAAGTTTGCAGGAATGGTTTTTGCAAGATATGAAATACATTTGTTCAGCCTGTAAAATGTCAATACAGATTTACTGTAGATTTGGTGACTTAGCAGGCTTAAAAGCAGAGTGGATCAATGAGGAAAGCTTGTGCCCAGCTGGACCATGCCCTTTCTGGAGGTCTGGATCAGAGGGAAAGTCTTGCTGCTCTGATCTGCCCACAGCCATAGCCAGCCAGGCAAAGAGAGTGGAAATTCAGCAGAAGCAAGTTACAAAACCTTCTTTCCCTATTCCACACACGCAGAGTTTGCAAATGACTCCTGATCCTCATCTAAAACCACAGGGAGAAATAAGATAGGGGTCTTTTCCTCTCCATAAACTCAGTAGTGCAGGCTGTTTTATCCCAGTCCCTTCCTAAAAACTTGTAATGACTCTCCCAACAATTTAATTCATGCGTAAAATATTTACTGGTCTTCTATGAATGATTACACTGTTTTTTCAGTGATAATAAATTCCAGAGAAGAAGCAGGTAAACAAACAGAAATAAATAAGCATTTCCACAATTTTTTTTTTTGGGGGTGGGGGTTGGGGGGTGGAAATGTAACCAGCCCAGACAGTAGAAAGTAAAAATAAAAGAGCAATTACACTTAACACTGACGTAACCTTTACTGTAGAAAAGCTAATCCCCAAAATGATCATGCAAAGAATAGAGTCTTTAATGTTGGAAAACACCTCTAAGGTCATTAAGTCCAGCCATTAACCCAGCACTGCTGTTTTGCAAAATATTTCAGTTTTTATTGGGAATTCACACAGTAGGGAAACAAACAAGGGAGACGATATTTTTCAGCTACTCATGTTATAAAATGAGGTTTTTTCCTGACTTACTGTCAAAGTCACTGGCAGTGTAGTTATCAGCCACAATGTTCAAGTAACACTATCCCTGCGAAGTTAACATTTACAGAGTAGAAATATCTCTGCAACATAATTTCCCACTGTGACACTAAGCCTGGCATAAACAAAAAGTGAAAAAGTTCTTCTCAATGATTTTATCTGCTGTATTAAAAAACCATATGTTCATAAGATGAAATGAAAGCTATATAAATCCATCCAAATATAGCTAGATAAAGCTATACTTCAGCTAGATAAAGGGAAACAAGAATACATTTCTTTATCAAAACTACAGTGACAATCTCAGCTGGATGGATATAAATGCATTATAATTTATCTAGCAAATGTTTAGGATGTTCTTTATTACTTCTGAGTGGCTGTAAGAGTTCTCATTTTATTCTGCTCAGTGAGAAGTGGTTCATGCAATAGGGAACTATTATTGTGTTTTTGTGTTTCAGTGAACAGAAGATGAGATCTCTCTTTTTAAGAGATTGGTATTACGTCAAGATAATGAAGTATTTATTTGGACAAATAAAGATATGACATGAAGTGACTGTCAAAGAAGAAATCAAAGGGAAAAAGGAAAAGGTAAAGAAAGGAAAGGAAAGGAAAGGAAGGAAAGGAAGGAAGGAAAGGAAGAAAGGAAAGGAAGGAAAGGAAGGAAGGAAGGGAGAAGGGGGGGAAGGGGGGAGGGGGGGAGGGGAGGAGGGAAACCATTTCCAGGATAATCTCCCTGACAGAAATAAAAGAAGATAATTACTTTAGCAGTAAAGTATTACCACTGTAATAGATAATAGAAACAATATATAATTTGCTGATCAAATTAAAACTTGTGAGTTTTTCTTTGTTTGTTGGGGTTTCCTTGAATTGCTGAGTGTTGGACTGGGATATTGTATGTTATGAAGGAATGCCTGACACAGAGAGGATGCCTGACACAGAGAGGATAAAGTAAAACTGAAAGAGGACTGCTGCTAACAGCTAAACAGAGTTAATTGGAGGATTCAAATAAAGGCGGGAACAGGGTGGATTTTGATTGGAGAAGCAGAGGGTATAAAAGGGGACTGCACATCCGTTAAAGTGTGGTCTGCGCGGAGCAGGGGACTCCCCAGACACCCGGTGCACCGTTTGCTCATTTTCCTTTAATTTTGCTTTAATAAAAAGTTTAATACTTCAAATTATCAAGATAGTGGCTTATTGCCTATAACATGCATATATGGCAAAATAAATATTATTGCATTTCATCACTGAAGAAATCCATGTGAATCAGATGCCTACTTAATGATTAGTTGTATTTTACAGTATTTACTGATTACAGATTGCAGGATAATAGTAAATTGTGTGATTGTTACAGCTTTCAGTGCACAGGGATAAGCCTGTGTCCTCTTTAAGGACACTAAAAGAATTTTCCAGTGGAATAAAAGCTAAACCAGGTAACTTTAAAGAGGAAAGAAATAAAATTATTGGAAAAAATTATTGAAATTTTTTCTTATGACTTCAGTAGATATTATTTTGTTTCTGACCCCTTCCTAACTGTCACTGAAAATGCTAAACTTAGGATGAATTCCATTGCTGAGCCCTTGGAAAAGTTTTCATCTCCTAATTTTACTTTGTACTAAGTCTCCACTAAACAAACACACAGTGGTTCCATGTGGAGACCCAGTTCTCTAGAGAGGGTTATGTTGTGACTGTTGCGATGAGATGCCCAATTTCTGAACAGTACACTTTAGTCAGAGAGGATGACAGGCCCATAGGTAGAACTTCAGAAAGCCTTTGAGAAACCTGAGGAGTGGACTAACAGCTTATGAACTTCAATGCCTTGTGCATCAGAACAGGTAACTTCTTCAGTGCAGCACTAGAACAAGCTGTCTGGAGAGGCCACAGTGTTTCATCCATAGAGCCTTTAAGCTTGGCCAAGTAAAGCTGAACCTGACCTCATCTGGTCTTGGTGTTAATCCACTCTGTGAAGAAATCCTTTCCTGCCAAAACGGTTTCATCAGTGTTGCTGTAGCTTAGTGCCAGCTGCAGTAGATCTATTTTATACACTACACTTAAATTAAGAATACACACTGATTAATGACCTAAATGTGTGTGACATAGAAGTTATTAGGCCCAGTATCCTAATGATATTGTCTTCTGTTCACCTTGGATACTCTAAAAAAGGTTCAGCTGCTCTATGCCACTTGGCCATGCTGTGCCTCTCTCTGCTGCAGCTGAACAGAGAGGCCCTAGAGCTTCACTGTCATTATGCCTTGGTGTGCTGGGGTAGGTCGGGTGTTGTAAAGCTGACTTGGATATTAAGCAAAGCTATCACTGCATTTATCACTGCATTATGTGGTTCTGGAAGGGAAGTAAGTCTTTTAGGAAGAGCAAAAGAGAAGAACAAAAAAAAAGGTGCATGTGCCACTCAGTGCTCCAGTTTTCCCACTGAGATAAAGTCCCAATATGTCAGGATCTGGCTCAAGGGTGGTCAGATCACCTAGCAAGAAAGGTGTTAGGAAAAGTGAAAGGCAGAGATCCTTCAAAAATGTTTGGGATGTTTGTGTTACACTTTCTGACATAAATGACCCTGTCCTGCATGACATCCTTGTCTCTAACTTGGGAAGACATGGATTTGATGGGTGTATCTTTCAGTTGATAAAGAATTAGCTGGATGGTCACGCTCCATCAGAGTGACAGAGTTGCAGTTGATGGCTCAATGTCTAAGTGGAGACCAGTGATGTGTGGAGTTCCTCAGTATTGTGACTGTTGACGATGTGGACAGAGAGATTGAGGGCACTCTCAGCAAGGTTGCCGACAACACCAATCCATGTGGTGCAGTTTACACACTGGAGGGAAGGGATGCCATCCAGAGAACTTTGAAAGTTTTGAGAGCTTGGGCCATGCAAACCTCATGAAGTTCAACAAGGTCAAGTGCAAAGTCCTACACCTGGGTCAGGGAAAGACCAAGCACAAACAAAGGCTGGGTGGAGAATGGCTTGAGAGTAGCTTTGAATCAAAAGACTTGGAGATGTTGATCGATGAGAAGCTCAAAGTGACCCAGCAAAGTGCACTTGCAGCCCAGAAAGCCAGTTGTATCCCAGGCTGCATCTAAAGAAACATGGCCAGTGGGTCAAGAGAGGTGATTTTGTCCTTCTACTCTGCTCTTATGAGACCCCACTTAGAGCACTGCATCCAGTTATGGGGCATTAAATATTAAAAAAGACATGGACCTGTTGGAATTAGTCCAGAGGAGGGCCATGGAAATGATCACAAGGCTGGAACACGTCTCCTATGAAGACAGGCGGAGAGAGTTGGGGTTATTCAGCCTGCAGAAGACAAGGCTCTTGGGAGAACTTATAGTATCTTCCAGTACCTAAATGGGTAAGAAAGCTGCAAGAAAGCTGGAGAGGGACATTTTATAAGGGTGTGTAGTGACAGAACCATAGGGAAAGGCTGTAAGCTGAAACAGGGTAGGTTAATATTAGATATTAGAAATAAATCCTTCAATGAGAGAATCGTGAGGCAGTAGAAGAGGTTGGCCGGAGTAGCTGTGGATGCCTCATTCCTGGAAGTGTTCAAGGCTAGGCTGAATGGGGCTTTGAGCAATCTGGTCTGGTGGAAGGTGTGCCTGCCTATGGCAAGGGCGTTGGAACTAGATGACCTCTGAGATCCCTTCTGGCCCCAACCATTCTGTGAGTCTGTGATCTGTTTGGTATCTGTAGGTTCAAAAGGTCAGATAGTTTTGCCAACCACTAATGTGTTCTAGTTAATTGCCAAATTAGGTCTGGTGTATTGTTCACTGCTGGAAAATTTTTGCTGATTTTTCATTTTTTTAAAAAACAGGATTATGATACCAAAAAGCAGCAAGCTGCATGCAGGGTAGTCTTTTAAGAAGCAAATAATCTAACCCCTTTTTTTTTCAGTGTCAGTTACAGACTCCACGATTCAGGATGGTGTGGATGGGGGAATATGGAGAAAGGAGATATGAATTAGTCTCCTTAGGCTCATTTCATTTTTAACTTGAGCTTTGATTACAGAAGAGGCATGCTTTATGAAGCAGTAAAGAAGCCCAGTGCATACAAACTCTTCCACTGCCCCTTATAAAATGAAACAAGAACATGTGTTAGGATTACAGCATGGATGCAAACAGGACCCAGGGCACATACAAGGCAGATGCATATTCTAGACCAGAAAATCAAAGATAAATGTATATCCCTTTTTTGCCTTGAACTTCATGAGAACTGTGAAAGGAATACCCTATGTTTTAGACAATAATATAGGTAACAGTATATTAAAAAATCTCCAGAGAGGAAAACTTTGAGGATACTGTTTTGTTTTTAATAACACTTGTCTTTCTCTTGGACAACAGTGTTGCAGTGAGAGCTTGCAGATGCTTTCAATAAAAATTGATAGTGGGACACAGGTGAATAAATTGCGCTAAAGACTGAGGATAAGGCCAGTTCTACCTGCCATATAATTTACAGCTGTTCTGATTTAGCTTGGGATTGTTCTGTTTCTGACTTCATTAGCATGGTTTTGGCTGGCGTGTTGCATTTGAAGAGCTGTGTCTCCTTTGCAAAGTATTTGGAGACCTCCTAAAATAAACACTACTATTAGTATCTATAGTCTTTATGTTCTTAGCTTTGGGGAAAAAAATAAATTTGAGCATAAATGTGTAAGTCTTATGTGAAGTGTGTAACAAACTGCTTGTTTCGAATTTTCCTTTGTTATTTGTTTATACTG
>JAWWMP010000093.1:45756505-45767080 GCA_035047865.1 Dendrocincla tyrannina | reverse complement strand
TTTTTTAAATATATTTGTTTCTTATCGTTCTGGTCTTTGGACAGAGATGAAGCTACTCTTTGGAATTTCAGAAGCTTGTGTTTCACAGGCACTTTATTTGCCAGATCCTGTCATGAAACATGTATTGTGGTTTTTTTCTTAAATGTTTCTGAAGCCCAACTTAACTGGCACATTCAATAACATGGTTGGTGTGTGCTGTGGTATAAGTAAACAGCTGCATGCATGCATGCAAAACAAAATAGTCACATCAGTGATGCTTACCTTTCTCTCTGTGACAGTGATGTAGCTCTATTTGTGAAAGCTTTGTCATCTGAAAGTGTTTACATTGGTCACTGAAAGTTTCTCTGTGCTGCCTTACATTTGATTTGCTGTTTGGAGTAGACTTACATTTCAGAATTGAAGTATTTGAAGTTCTGTGAATGCTGACAGAACATTGATTAGTTAGTGAAGGCATTAGCAGTTTTTAGAAAAGGTGAGGTCCAGCTAGATGTGATAAAATTCTAGTTCTGCTGGTTATTCCTTGAAATGATAGGTTAAAAAAGTATTTAAACCCACAACCTCTCCACCCGTGTTCCCTCTTAGATGTCCCTTAAACAATAGGAAAGCAACTTAGATACGGTAGGTCTCCTTTCTATATCCTTGTACTTGCACAGGTTGCCATGTTGAAGCAAACAGCCTTGATTTTTTTGTTGCCTTTCATCTTGTGGATCGCTGTCAGGAGTGCAAAGGGAGCCATAAAGTCAGACTTCCTGTGCTTTGCGTGTGCTCTCCCCTGGCGCTAGCAGCTACATGAGGTACAAGGAAGTAGAGAACTGGGTCCCCAGGGGCCCCTTGGTTTGAATAAGGGCGTATAGCTTTGAGATCTGTGTTCTTCATGAACAAGATTAGAGTCCAGAGGTGAAGCTGCCCTGCATCTAACTGTTTAGTTTATGAAATCTGTTTTGTAGCATCATGCAACTTCAGAAAGTGGGATAAATTTTCTGCAGCTGTTTCCAAAGCTGTGGTCCTCAATTAATTCCTGTGTGTAGGCTGAAGGAAGTTGAAGTTGGGGTGGACCTCTGGCTCTGCAGGGAATACACTGGGCTCTTGCTCTTTGAATTGATGTGGGAATCCTGGCGAACTACTTGACCATTCCAGTCCTGCAAAACACCCCACACTTGGAAGCAAATGCGGTTCGTAGGGGAGTACACACAAAACCACTGGTCGTAGAAGGGAAGGTTCCTCTTATTTTGCAGGCTGGTTGCTATAGAAACATGTAACAAAGGACAGCCTTCCTCTTCTGGTATAATTGTACAGCCCCTTTCCTATAGTCTGACACCTGTCTGAATAAGAGTGATTAGAGCAGAATAATGTTCCCATTCCTGGCCATTGAAAATGTGATTCATGTGCTAAAAGGAAACTGTGCAAGTGAAGAAGTAAAATTGTCTATGTTGTTTGCTACTGCATCTTAAGATTTTGTAAAACACGTTTTTTTCACAATGTGAAACTGAAGGTCAATAAATTATTAGAGATTTCCTCTCTATGGAACATTTATTTCAAGTGTTGTCTCTTTCTCCCATCCTTCCTCACCCGTCAATGCTTTGAATCCCTAATAATGTCCTTTTTATGTCCTCTTAAAAAAAGCACAGCAATAAGATGCAATTAAATGCTTTGATTTAAGCTTCTGCTTCAGTTGTGTTTTCCTTCCCTTTGTTCTGTTCTGCTGCTCTTACTGTGATCTCTATCTCAAAGTTCAGCAGTTAAAACTCTGAGAGCCTCAAAACATTTAAGAACAGGAAATGCAAGTTTGTTGGTACTTGTAGTATAATTTAGTTAGTGCCTGATACCACTTGGAATCGGAATTAGGCATCTCAAATCCTTCCTAATTATTCTCAAGTTAGAAAGTGCTGGCTTTTGTATAAAACATTGCAGTTGTTCTGTATAACGTACACATATAGCCAAGCTCTTTGAACGTTTTATCTTATATTTTTATGAGTATACAGGGTGGTTTTGATTTTCTATATTGGCTTAGCACCTATCTGGCCTTAAAGTGTTGCTGAACACTGTATATATCAAATAACATCATCAAGGGGCATTTATGCAGACATCCTGGAGATTCAGTTCTGCTAAGTACCGACCTGCTGTCCTGCCTAAAAGAGAATTTTCCTCAAGTGTGCATCCATCACTTCGGGGCAAAGGAAGCCTTTCTTCCTTGCTTGTGTTTCACTGCCTGTTGTCTCATCCCTTTGCCTCTACAGCTCTGAAAGAGGAAGTAAAGGAGAAGGCGGTGTCCACAGTTCAGCAAGGATGCTGATGCTTCAGTTGTTATCACTGGCTTTTAAAACACATGTGAAATGGAGCAGCTGGCTTCCTGGCCCTGGAAATGGCATTGTAGTTAGTGTTTGTTTAACAGAGAGAAGTGCAAGATAGTATCAGGAAATACTGCTTTCTGCAAGAATTAAGTTTTCTAACATCTTCTAACCTGTAACTATTCTATTAGAATTCCAGCAGCTGTCCCCTGAAAACCACATTTGTGGTGTTTATTTGCCCAAAAGAGTTAGGGCCACAGTATTAAGTCACTTTCAAGCCTTGTCACTGTTTGGTTAACCTGCGTTTGAGATGCCTGCCACCAGTTTTGGCTAGGGGAGAGGGGCTCTTAAAGGATCTTTAAATATGAGGGATTATGGAAGAAATCAACCTTCCCACAGAACAGGGTATGGTTAAATCAGTTCCAGTGCTGATTGCAAGCTCTTTGCTGGACAGTAAGCTGGGTTGTTTTTTTCATTTGGGTTTCACCAGGGCCTGGGATGCTTACAGCAGCACTGGGCATAAAGAAACTGCTGTGGAGTGACTCACTAGTGTCATTTTAGGGCACTGGCTTATTTATTCTATCTGGTTGTGGAGTCAAGCTCCTTTGCTTGGAAGTCTTTCAAGTCTTCTCATACTGGAGGCCTGATATTTATGGTGAGAATGTAAAAAAGATAAGTTCATTTAGATTTAAAACTAATAATCTGAAAAAGACATCTGCAAGGCATTGGCTGTATTTGTGGTAAATGTAAGTACTAAATACCTTGAATGATTAAAAAGGAATCAGCTCACTGAGTATGGCTTCATCAAGCATACTGGGGTGATCAACCCTGACCTTGGAATGTTTCAAAGGCTATGCTAGTGAATTGAACATGCCTGGAAACAGTCTCTGGCACGGAGGCTCGCTGGCATGAAACAGCCCTGGGCTCATTGACACCCTGGCAAGAAAGGGTGGCTGCATGCAAGCTGCTTATGGTGGCTATTGGAGTGCTCTGGCCCCTGAACCCTGCCTGGAAACACTCCAGAGAAGTGTGAGTTTGCATGGGCCAAAACCGTGTTGGGGCTGCTGAAAAGATGTAGCAGAACAACCGATCTGTTCTGTGGCTGGAAACACTGCTGAGTGCAGTTTCATACATTTGCTGTTGTTCCAGCTGGGACGTAGCAGTAGCAACCTATTTAGGTCCTTGGTAACTGGGTGGATGTTGTCTGACCCAGCATCAATGATCTAAATGCTGTCTCTTGAGTCACCTGAATGACTTGGTAGGTGAGAAAAAGGGGTCTCAAAGAGGGGGAGTCATACTTCTTCTTCAGATGAAATGACACAAAGCTTTGGAAGTGTGAAGAGAAGAGAGCAGGAGTCTGCACGTAGGTGTTTGATGTGCCCAAAGACAGGAGATGGCAGTGCCCTGTGAGTTTTGCAGCAGCTGCATGGTGTCTTCTGGTTTCAAAAAAAAGAAAATGGAGCAGAGCTCTGTCAGAGACACAACACAAGTGTACCCATAACTCTGGCTGGGAAACACCAAGTGAGACAAGTCCCTTCTGTTATAAAGGATCTCTAGTCCCCAGTTCTACCATCATGTCCTCACTTTTGGCCCTTACAGCTCTTACACCTGCAAAATTTACTGTGTTCCACAGTGTGAAAGGCTATGATTGAAATGGTAATCTGGCCTATCATCTGCATGTGTGTATCCTCATAAACCATATGGAAACATAAATATCACAGGAAAATTATATGTTTATTCAAATTTTTACATTTTGTGTATGTGTGGCATGAAGCCAAGTACAAACTCCGTCCATGGTAACACATGCATGCACAACAGGGCCATCTGTCATCTATGTGTCTTTAATTATGATCTGTGAATTTTGAAGTGTCACTATTTGTTAGAAACTGTACATTTAAATATGAGAATTGCCCTTAAAAAAACTATATAAGGTGTGAATTAAAATGAGTGGTTAAATAAGTCACAAATCTCTTTCATAATCATGGTTAGGCAATGCTTCTGGCCTGATATTACTCTGACAGTCTCAGGAAACCAAACTAGACAATGTGTCGGTTTTTTTGTGTGTGTGTGTCTAGTTACCCTAGAAACCATAATCTTTATCTCTGAAGCAATGGGGAGCTGTGAAGGAGGCAAAGCCACTGGAGTTTCTGCCAGGACCCCTCCTAATCCTTCTCTTATGTTATCAGACATTTAGTAAATTAGTTAATGCTTGGTATTAGATGAAGTTCATTAGATATTTTGTAATCACTATGGAATTTGTGGGTCATAGTCTGTGCTCTGATTCATAGGTAAAGTTTATGTTTGACTGTGTTACTTAATTGCAATTATTTATTTATATGAGGCAGAGTCACAAATACAAACTAAGATTTTACAAACCTGCAGGTCTTTCCAGGAGATTTCAATGTACCTTGTCACATTTCATCCCAACAATTAGTTAATTGGAGAGCAAAAATATAGTCCCAGCCTCAGTCTAGGAAGCTGTGACATGGGGAATTTGTTGAAGGATGCAACAGGAGTTGCAGCAGAGGCTCGTCAGGTCTCCAGCACTTTCTCTTGGAGGCGCTGCATGCGCTGCACCAGTCAACAAGGTCACAGGCTGCTTTGTGAGACTGGCTGTGAAAAGTTGCTGTCTCAGATCTCTTACAGAGATTTTGTCTCCCAAGACTTAACAGAACTAGGTCTAAAAGAAATGGGAAGGACTTACCATAAGGTAAACACAAGCAAACTGGCCTTTTATGTAGCGGTGAGGGACAATAATTCTTTTAAGCAGATGGTTACTTTTTAGCTAAGGAGTGCTGATAGGAAGCAGACAGGTTTAGGGGACTGCTGGTAGCAGAGTATTTACACAGATTCAAAACGTTATCCTGCTCCTTGGCATCCTTCCCAGTATGAAGAGGTACTGAGCAAAAGACAGATGCATATTGGATTTGTTCTGTCTGATAGGCAATAGTCTTTCTTTTCCATTTCAAGAACAGAAACATATTGTCTTACAAATACTAGAAAGACTTTTAAAACCTGGGGATCCCTACAAAGGGGCTACCTGGACTTGTGTGGCTCGGGGTTTGGGAAACAGTGTGAGAGGAGATCATGGTTTGGTGGAGGTGTCCCTTGGTACACAGGATGGTGGTCCAGCTTTCATTTTCATGACAACATATCCCTTACTTTCCCTCACTCCATCTTTGCTCTACCTGTCCATGTCTGTGTAAACTCCTCATAGGCCTGTTGCCCAAGCCCTTGCAGTTAGATGAGGAGCAGTGAATCTTGAGAGTTAGGAGGAAAGGTGAAAACCTTTTGAAGACTTTTGCTTACATATAGCTGCTGAATATGGTCCAGGAGCTATATACCATGGCCTGTCTTTGTCCTGTACTATCTATATAGCTGAGCTTTAGCCCCTTCTCACACAGCTTGGAGCTAGTAGCTGTTTGCAACCATGTGTGGCACAGACCTGTGTTTAGCTGTTTCTAGTTAACTTGGCAAAAACCCTGAAAATACTCATGTCATAAGGTAAGGCTTGATGTGTTAGCTAGGGCTTTGTTAGCTATGAAAGGGCTAGTCATCAGTGCTGATGTATGTGCTTGTCTGAGACAGCCTCTGTATGTCCTCTTGTAGCTGAAAAGTCTTTCATCTTTGATCCTGTAAGTGTGGTTCTGGAACAGCTGGGTGCATGCAGATGCTCTCACAAGGGATTGCCTCACCCTGCTTCTGGGTATCCAAATATCCTCCCCTTTACCATGGGTATTTTATGTCTGGATTTATTTGCTACTTTGCATTTTCAGCAAATAGAAATAGTTCCCTTTTCCGTACTTCCCACCCAAATGAAAATACTACACCTTTGGTTACAGAGTAGAGAAGTCTGTCTTTCCTCACCTGATATTTTTTGCAGATTTTTCTGTAAGTCTTCTTGTGGTGGATGTTTGGGTTGCTTGATTTTCTATAAAAAAGCAGAACTTTTTTTTCAAAGTGTGACTTGACAGTGGTCAGAAAACCCACCTGCTTGTATCCTCCTGGCCACAGCACTGCAGTGAGACGGGCACTGGGGGATGAAGGGACATCTGCTTGGGTTAAAAGCAGCTGTTTGTGGGAAGATGCTCTGATAGTGTGCAGGAATGGAGGCATTGATAACACAGGTGGTGAGTGTGGCACTTTGATAAACATAGGAGCTTTTTTCCATTTGGAGAAGATCTCATGCAAAGCCTCCAAGATGATGGAGGAAGAGTTTTCTAGGAGCCCGGAGGAGATTTTGTGGGTTTTTTTTCAGTTTCTACCATTGCTGGATTTGGGCAAAGCTGCAGAAAAAAGTAGATATTTTTCTGCCTGCATTCTTCCTCCAAGAAAACGCAGTATTTGTGGCCAAGCAACTATTTTCTTAACCTCAGGCAGTGCATTTGGGTTTCTATTTAGAAGTTATTTTCATCTGATACTATAGTAAAATATGAACTTATTGATCAAAAGCCTGGGGGCATCTATGGTCCTTTGTACTTTCAGAAAATGATAGGACACACTCACCTTAAGTCTTTGTCTCATGCAGGGGTATACTGGGCTGCTACTTCAAGTTTCTTGCCTGGGATCACAGGCAGAAAATGGGGACAAATGACCTTGCTGGAATTGCTGGCCCTGGTGGACAGATGGCCCAGAACTGTTTGCTGCCCCAGGAACTGGGGATGTGGCTCTGGATCCTGACTCTTCACTGAGGCTGAGCTACAGTTAACTACAGATGCAGCTACCAATAAGCTAAGGCATATTTTCTCACTCTCTTCTTTGGTCCTTTGAAGACCAAGTAATCTCTTCCTTCTGCTTTACTTAATTTCAAAATTACAAGGAGGAGAAAAATATTTATCGTAAAAACCCCCTCCAAACCATTAAAAACTGTGTTATGTGCTTTATAAATTCAGAGCCAAACTGGCCATTTAGACAATTGTACAATCAGGTCCCATAACACAAATATTTAAATAAAAAGATGGAACAGTAATTTTTTACTTTTTTGGAATGGCAAACAATGGATTAATTTTGATCTCTAAAATAGACAAAACCTATTTTTTCCCTGTGTTTGTTGAGCTAATCTGGTTAAAACTGGCCTTTAAAAATGCCTTACCTTTCCCCCTGTAATCTCAGATACAACCTTTACCCTGGGAGCCTGTCTTTGTGCTTAATTTCACACAGCCAGAGTATTTCTGTTGAGTTCAGTGGATTTATTCAGAGACCATAATGTTAAGTGTGCATCACTTGGAGGATTGAGGCACATGCTAAAAGGAAACAATTTTGTGATGGAGCACTGCAGAGCACTAAAATAAAGAGTTGAGGAAGGTTTTTTTTTGTGTAATTCTGTAACTTTTACAGAAGCCGTCAAAAACAATGGTCCATGGACAAATAGAGTACTTTTTCATAAGGGTGCTTGAACAACAGAATAGGCAGAAAACAACTAAGATGACTTGGAAAATCCTACTACCACACATATAAGCAATACAATTTTAATAGTTTTAAATTGTTATTTATAGTTTTAATTGTTGTTGTTAGAATTTATTTAGCATTCTTTTCTCATTATGCTATATTAGTTTCTCTATAGGATAAAATGCAGAAACATAAGTGTTCACTGAATTTTCCCCTGTCTAAACAGTGATTTTAAAAAATGTATAAAATACTTTCCTGCAGGTTGTCAATAACTGTTGGCAGAGAGGGGAATGACGTATCTTTTTCTTCTCTGAAAAAACAGGAATAGACTAGCTACTTAGTGATCTTGACAGCCCAGTTTGAGGGTTCATAGTGTTTCTGAAGAGTTAGGTGTAAAAATCTTAGATTTATTTCTTTCTGCTCTTATGGCCATAATAAGTAGTGATGCACCCGTTCTCTGGTACTGTTGCACCTGATCCCAAGATATGCTCAGTGCTAACAGCATATTCACTGAGCATGTCTCCATCAGCACCAGTGCATGATCAAGTGTTGAAGAGTCTGGACTAAGAGTTGCTGTTACTGCGTGACTGTACCAGCTGTCACCCAGGAGGAGATCAGGCTGTATGTGACTGCTCTGAGGACATTACTGGCTTGTGCAGAGGGGATACTTGGTGACCTCTCTATGCTCTGCCCTGTGAATAGTGGAAGAATGAGGTTTCATAACTCTTTTGTTACCTAAAGGTGATGAGGCACTGTGATGTGCTCCAAAGGGACTTTGTCAGTCAATGCTGGGAAATATACTCTTTTGGAGAATCTGGGAGCAAAGCAAAAAAGCTGCTTGTTTCCCAGGGGAGAAAGAAAGGGCTGAGAAAGTAGTGGGATGAGGAAATGTTCATGAAAGTTGGCTTTTGTCAGCAGCTTTCACCTCTTGATTGATGCTGGGCGTTGGAGTGACTTACACAAACAGAGCAAGCAGTGTGGCATTGCACTTTGCTGACTTTAATCACAGTGGTGTTTGCCTTTTGTAGGCCATGATCAGTTTTGATCAGTGAATTGAGACAGATTGCTCCTGTTGAAAAGTATGCAGTGAAAAGGTAAAAACATCCCATTACAAGAACTGAACCTCCTAATCAATCAATAATGTCTGTAAGTCAGTAATATTTAGGAGAATGTAAATTTACACCAGAATAAAGTGTGCCTAGACCTGTAGTAACAATTAGCACAACAGGTTAGTGGTTTAATTTACTGGCAAACGTGTAGCCCATGGGTTCTAGTCTGCTCAGCTGTGGGAAAAACCTGGGTTGTCGGTTCTTCTTCTTGCCAGGGGAGAAGTGATGACAGCTGAAGATTTACTTGTCTGTCACACTTCTTTCCTACGGATGAGGAAGGAGTCCAAAGCGAGGATTAAATAAGCAGAATTACTTAGAGAAGATATGTGGAAGGGCACAGAAAGTTGAGGTAGAGGTTGCCAACAGCTTAACCTAGCTGATGAAGAAAGAAACTTCCTAACAGTGGCAACTGTACAGAGGACAGGGAGATGTTCAAGCCAGCAGAGATAAGAGACAACTCCTGCTGGAAACACAAATGACTGTGAGATAGCAAGAGCCAGGAACAAGATAGACAGTCCTCTCAAGGCCAGGAGCATAGTCTTCTCTTGAATTCAGGACTGCGAACACAACCAGCATGGGTGCTGAATGTATGCTGATAAGGATAGGATAAGAAGCTGCATAAGACAAGAACAGGCATCCGCATTGGACTTGAATAATCTTTCAAATTCAGCTGTGAGGTAGAAAATTATTATCAAATTAAACATTATATTATGCAGTAAACTACTGCAAGTGTTCAGAATACTACATTTAGGAGAAGTCCAGGAGAATTTTTTTAACCACAAAATGAAAATAATTGACAGGGCCTATCATATTCTGTGGCTTTTTCTGTTCATGTCCTTGACTGACAGAAAGTTGTGTGGGAATAAATTTTATTTTAAATCTGAGGAATTAAGCCTGGTAGAGGGCTAGACTATGTTAGCTGAAACAGTAGCAACTTGTGCTTGGACTGTACTGACCCTCCCACAATGCTACTTACTGTTTTGGGGCAGGAAGAAGACGCAGTTCTGCCTGACTGAATGATACCCAGCAGACTATTCAGTACTGAGTCTGCAAGAACTTACCATAACTGGTTAGATGCATTAGCAAAATGCTTTTAAAGTCTTTCTTTTTAAAGTTTGATTGTGCAATTTAACATTAGGATCTAAGAAAAGTCCAAATATGCTCCCCTAGCTGATATACCAGTTTTGTGCCCACTGACATGGATCCTGGGAACCAGATGATTTCTAGTGCATTTGTTCTTACAAGTCCACAGTGGAAGGCTCTGGGCTGTGCATTGGCAAAGAGCGACACAGAATCTTGTGTAGGTGATTCTACTGAACAGTCACTTTAATATATGGAGTCACAGGGGTGTAACCACACAAGCTGCAATTTTCTTCTGTCTTACGCTGTGATAACAAGGGGTTACAAAAGAAGTTTGTGGTGTGGGACAGAAACTAATCCTGATTTTCCAGAACTTTAAATAGAATCCAGACTTCTGGACCACCCTTACTCTGGTAATTAATGGGCTGAATGGCTAGAAGGAAACAGGTAAATTTATTGTGAGAAAAATAATCATGACATCTAAAGATATCACATACATACTTTTTCCTTGATTGGTCTGACCATCATAATGTTGTGCTAATATTCCAACGGTGCTAATCAATTCCTTACTGTCCTTTCACCTCTCCTGTAGAGTACATGTGAAGGAGTACCTGGAGTATGCTTCGGGTCTCCTGCAGTGCCCAGCTGTGCCCAGGTGTGCCCAAGTGCCCCCCCAGGTGCCCCGAGGTGCCCCCATGCCCCCGCAGGTG
>JAWWMP010000093.1:45688263-45699686 GCA_035047865.1 Dendrocincla tyrannina | reverse complement strand
TGTCTGCAGAACTGCTTCACTTACATCTTCTCAATTCTCTGGCTGCAATTGCTTCTGCTTAATATATTTCTCCCCTCTTCTTAAATATCTTATCAGAGAGGCATTACTACCATCAGCCTTAACCAGTGGTGGGTCCATCTTGGAGCTGGCTGGCATTGGCTTTGTTGGAAATAGGGGAAGCTTCTGGAAGCTTCTCACAGAAACCACCCCGTAGACCCTGCTGCCTGAACCATGCCACGAAAACTCAATACATTCCACCCTTACCACTGTAAATCATGTTTAAAAATTATAATTAAAAGTCACATTTGTCACACAATCTTTAGTCACATCAGCAGAGAGAAAAAAACTGCACACAAACCCCAAAAATAACATAATCACTGCACCATGGAGGACCTCTTTGATCTGAATTGAAACAGAAGAGAAATGGTGTGGAGGGCTTGTTGGTGAAATGTGCTATGTGTAGAAATAAAAGTGTGAAATGCTTCAATAACACAGTACAGAAATTAAGCTTGCCAAAGCTCTTATTGACTGAAATTCTTATTGAATTCACTTAAATCCAAAGTGACAATACAGGCAAAAGAGATTACGGAACTGATGATCCAGAATTTAAACATGCTACATAATGAACGTTTGCCAAGAACTGTTTGTATTCATTATATTTAATATCATTGTTAATCTGGTGTTGATGACAATAACTGGTTTTAATGTAAAACTGATAGCATCTGTGAAATTGCACAGAGGTCAGCATTATATTCTGAACAAGGAATATCTGCAGTAAACTGGGAATTGAGTTTTGGAGACCATTATACATCATTCATGATGACAAAGGCAAGGTTCTCATGTAAAATCAATTTGTTGATGACAAAACTTAAAAAATCTACAACTACTATAACTGGAATGGAAATCAGCCACTTTGGCAGAAACAGATCTCCCAGTAGGTTTCAGTAGAATATTTTAACAATTTAGAAAGAGCATATCAGTGAAAACTACAAATCAGTCACAACATCCATACCCTTCAAGGTTGTGCTGAAGCTCCATCACAAACATATTTTAGCTGCATATTTCGTTTTCTGCTGCGTTTAAACTCACCTGCAAGATTAGAAAAGCCAACAGGCTTCTTCGTTCCTTATTTGCATGAAGTATCTCTTTATCAATAAGTAGACAATATGAGTGCATTATCATACAAAAAACATATTTCTCACCAAATGGGGAAGTGTCATCATGATGAATGTAATAGCTACTGCAAAACTACCCTTCAGCAAGGATTATTACAGCTAAACAAAGAATGAATATACAGGTCTTCAAAATGCCATTTCATTTCCCCTGCTGATAGCAACAGCTGAAACTTCTGTCTTTGTCTCATTGATGATACAGATATTCTATATATTTTCTCTCTTTTTCTGAAGTACTTAATAGCTTAGATAACAGCAGCTGTGGCTCACCTGTGTGGCCTGCAGCCAGCACAAGTAAGTGGAGCTGGCCAAAAAGGAAATGTTCCCACTTCTTGTGTGCACCTGGTAAACGAATTCCCAGGAGATAAATATTAAAAATTGAGCTGTTTTGGAGTTTCCCTATAAAAGCGTCGTTGGTTTGGGGTTTTTTTTGTCTTCTTTTTGTTTGTTTGTTTTTTTGTTGGTTTTTTTTTTAAACCAAGTAATCTCTTTATGAAACAAAAACTTTGTGTGATGTTACATCCCTGTGTTGACAGGCAAGTTATCTGTAAGAGAAATGTATTTTTCTCATGTCCATGTGGCACATGAACCTTCTCCCACAGTCCACTTGTGGATTTATTACAAGGGTATAGTGTATTTAGTGTTGGCATTCTTGCTGTAGCCCCTGCTAGAGGTGTTCCATTTTGTATAAATACAATTCTTCTGGATGAGGGACTTGAGCTTTCTCTATCCACATGACTGCTGTAGAATGGTTTTCCCCACTCACATATTTGTGGGGATTTTATTTGTTTGGGTTTTTTGGGGGGCTGGTTGATTTTTGTTGTTGTTTTTTGGGGTTTGGTTGGTGTTTTTTTGTTTTTGTTTTTGTGTTGTTGGGTTTTTTTATCACAAACTGCTTCCAATGATCTTGGCTTCTTTCCAAAGGCAGCAGAGAAACTGGACTTCTTCACAGGATTCATTCACTGACTGTCGGCCACAGGACATGGGAAGCCGTACACAAGCATTTAAAATTTAATTACAGAGCATTAAGATGAAGGCTCAAACATCCTGATGGCAGCAGTTCATAGCAGGAACCCACAGCATGCACATAGGGTTTGTCTGAGAAACTAATGATATAACATCTATTCTTTCTTTTTAAAGTCACCTGTGTCCTCTCTGTGGTTTTATCCTACCAGCTAGATAAAGTGATAGACCATATGGTAAGCACAAAGAGACATGAATTTAGTCCTGATGAGATACAGAGGCTGTCTGAGATAAGAGAGCAAGGTCCAAACAGAAGAGGATTAGAATGAAGGCCCATTACTTCTGAGCAGATGGCCTGGGACTACCATCCTCCTGGGGTTGTGGGGGTGGAGGAGACACCATACCACAAAAAACCCGTCACAGATTTTGTGTGGAACTGATTCTCATCTCCTTTTGAGAGGACTTCCCTTCCTGCAGCAAGATACCATACTCCAGTGGGCACTGGGAATCCTTTGGTCCTCCAGCCAGAACACTGACTTACAAACTTGGCTACTTGCATTTGTTTTCGTTCATTGCTATCCTAGGTGCATGTCTGAGACCAACAGATTACACTTCTTTTTTCTCTGAATTTTGCCCAAGCAGACTTTTCTCAGGATTTTTCCAACTTTTCTGACTTTCCAACTTTTCTGACAATTTCTGTAGATTCATATTGTATATTAACATTTGCTTTTAATGTTTTACCAAGATTAGTTAAGAGGAAAAATCAATAATACTTTTGATATAAAATATCATTTTGCTTCTGGGCAAAACAGCTGTCACACATGCTTTCAGAGCAGGACAAATTGATTACATTTAGAGGAGGATATGTGTAGTATAGCATATTGTCCTTATCCAACAAATGAAGGTTTTCCCATGAGACATGTAACTGATTCTCAGTGACACCATCAGGGCTGCTTATACATCTGTTCTGCTTTTAACTGCAGTATAACTCAATCATCCTGGACAGATCCTCCTTTCAGATATATATTTCCTCTAAACCTACCAAGACGTAGGCATGACAACATCTGAACTCACGCCAAGGCCTGTAATAAATTGGAGACCCACTTCCTCCCTCCCGAAACGCAGACCACTGGCCACTGAGGGCACGCCACTGGCTTCCCATAGCAGGGCTGAGCCTCACTGGCTGCTCCGCCCTGCTGTCACTGGCAGCAGCCGGGCAGGAAGGTAAGGGCTTGTTGCTTTGTTCCCCACTTAACTCAGGATTTTTCGTGGGGGGCCTTCAGCCCTGCACAAGACAGGACACTGTTTTTTAATCTTATCCTTGTCCAGTTTAACTTTTAGTTGGCAGTGCTCTGGAAAGATGTGCTGTGCAAATGTACGATTTCAGCAATTGTTCAGTGTGAAATTATCTTTTTCTAAAGTATGAAACTCATACCTGTCAACTAAAATGAGTCTTAGTTTTCCTGCTTTTAGATGCCTACAGCATAGATATCTTCATCTGAGCTAGCCATCCTCTGTGCCCTTTACAGTCTGCAGAATGTGATAGATGTCTGTCCTAGGATAGCAAGAAGCCTTCTCCTTGCCTCTCACCAATCACGACACATTAAAGGGTGTCTCATCAAAACATGAACTGTCTGAGAACTGGCACCATCCTCCAAGTGCTGGCTGTATCACAACAAGATAAAAGGCATGTCTGCATGCATGCTGGCAGGCAAACACATGTACTTATTCCAGTTAGAGGCAGGGTTGGGTGGACTTCAGCCTTTTCAATGTGGGTGGCAGAGAGCATTCACACAGCTGCTTACCTGACTCTGCAGACATACCCCAGCAGTGGTCTGGTTCAGTAATAGTGGAGTTGTCTCAGCACTGGTTGCACAGCATTGCTTCTATGACTGTGAAAGAGCACAAGTATGGCTATAAATAAGGGACATCTGATGACAGGGCTGTTTTCAGACAAATAAAATGTACATGTTTCTTTTAAATTATTAAAGTTACAGTATTATAAATGCCATCAGAATCTAGGCAATTCTGTTCAGAGAAACAATATCTCTTCATCTTGTGTGATGAACAAGCAATCTCAAGGTACAGGGTACTCCATTAAGAGGATGTGGAGCAAACTGCTCACTAAGATGAGGCAATGAATTACCAAATTCTTTGAAACAAAGAGAAGATAATGTAAAATAAGAAGGAAGAGGGAGAGGTGAAAGTTATCAGCATCTTAAGCTCTGGTCTATATTTTGTTGACTCATTCATTTTAAAAAATTGTCAGATCTAAGCACAAAAAGTGTGTTGCCTTTGCAAAAGCCTATCCCTCTTCCTTGACAATTAAAAATTGCAAGAATTCATTCTTGCAATGCATTCACCATTTTTAATCAATCTTTAGAACACTGCCCCGAATACTTTTTGTTTATAGCTCTCTTTTATAATAGGCAGTAATAAATATTTTAGACAGCACTGGTTATTTTACATGCTGACAAGGTATATAGTTCTTTTAAAAGTGAGGAATTTGGAACAATGAATAATAACTCTTCCCAGGATGAGTGAACAAGAAAGGTCATCACTTGATGTACGTGTCTGCAAATACTGAATAATATAAATTCTACTAACCTTTCTATTACAAATTTTGGACGCAGTATTGCATAGTCTTGTTTCAAATATTTCTTTCTGGCTTAATATTTTGCAAATTTATACTGCAAGTCTGAAGGAAAAATATCTGACCTATTGAGGTTTGTGGGAATTTTGCCATTAGTTTCTGTGGATGCAGAATTTCATGTTAGCTGAAGCCTTATCACCCCGGCTTAATGGGCTTAGGCTAGAAGTTTAGAGGTTTTTAGCTGGCAAAAATGTGACAGCCTATAACATCATTTCAAATGAACTATTAAAGGTTTAAAAAGAATCCTAAATGCTTTTAAGGTAGAGCTTAAGTTTGTAAATAGAATTTGAATACTCCCTTTGTATGTTCAAAATTCCAAGTCTAAACAACTTGTCAGAGACCTCCGTACCTTTAGGAACAGCAAGCTGAAGGAAAATCAAGGAAAACCACTAAGCACTTGAAATTTCTGTGACTTGTGTTATGGAAGTTGCTGCTGAGATTGTCTCCTCAGTGAAGTCAAATTTCCTCTTCTAGTTCTGTCAGTTCAGCCTTTTGAAAGGCCTTATTCTTTTTCTCACTTAGATTACCCAGACCTCTTATGCTCAGGGCTTATCTGTAATGAGCTAACACATTTTATTGAAAAGTGCTAAGACACATGTTAACAAGACGTTGTCTTTAGCGTGGACAGGAATGGCTGTACTTAAACATGTTATCTGAGCAGGCTTGATTCCAACAGTCCTTTAGGATTTTACACCTGTGAAGTACTGATAGTTATGTATGTTTTCAATGAGAAAATATTTTCAGATGCACACACGCGAAAAGCAGTATATTATTAATAGGTGCATTCTGTGCTTGCTGCTTTCTTTTTGTCTGATTTATATCTGAGGCTGAAAATCGTAGATACCAGCGTACAAGTGAGCACTGTGTACCTCTTTCTTAGTATTCCCAGAGTTAAAGATATTTTTAATTAAGGAAGTACTTTTTCCACCAAGTGTATGACCATGGGAATAGCATTGTCACATTGTGAGACACTGTTCTGAGGGCTAATAGAGCCTTACCATTAAAACACTGAAATGTGTCTTTAAACTCAGCTACTGAGTTGGTGCTTTTATGACTACAGATATCTGAGACACACAATTTTCCAAATTCAGACCTTACCAAAGTTTGATGTTGCTTGGAGCTGTTGTTGAGACCTGTTTCTCAAAGGTACTGAGTGCTAAGCTGAACAAAACCTGCATTGCAGTGGTCTGAGGATAAGGCTGCTAGTCTCAGGCCTTGAGATTTCTGCTTGCCATGTTCTGGCAAAGGGAGCATGTCCAAGGATGGTCCTGAGGTTTGCAGTTCCTACCGCATGGTTGTGGCGTACTGAGATGCTAACTGCAGGGAAATCAGTTTACTGAAAATGTTCATGGATCTTCTATGTCCTTAACTGCAGATCTCAGTGAGAGTACCCCAAGAGGGGTAGGTTAGTGTGTGGGTGTGTGTGTCACAGAAAGCTTTCTATTTTGCAACAGTAATGCAGAGCACAGTCTTGGGACAGACTCAGTCAGAACTGCCAGTAATGGTGCCTGCAGTGGGTTATTCTGCACAGATATGTACTTGCACCACCATCCCTGCTCCTTGTAGCATGCTCTGCAAAACTGTATGAGGTAATTAAGATGAGCAGGTGGTAATGGTAATGAATCTGATAAAGCGCATATGCTATGTAGCCATGGCTTCCTAGTGGTCATGATGCACCACCTACCAGGCCAGCTTTTTGTGTCTTTTGAAGGAACTGAATAGTGCTGGTAACAGGATCTGCAATGATACAGCCCTTGTGAAGCACTGGGTGAGCACATGCTGCATTAGCAGGTTCTCAAGTTAATACTGATGAAGCTGCTTTGCATATCTAGAATATGTAATGGATGTAAGAAAGAAAAAACTCTTTTACTAGACCAAGCTGTAACTTGAAAAAAAAGGGACATGGTCTCAGCTCAGTGATGGCTTCCTTAAAAACTCTCAGCTGTCAATGTGGTGGAGGGCATATTTAATGAGACAAAAGAGAAATTGTATTCACTGTTCTTCATTCTCTGCTTAGATACTAATTTAATTAATAAAGCCCAAAAACTTCTTCAGTGTCCTAGTTCCTTGTAGACAAGCAATAATTGTTTACAAATTTGTCCAACAAGCATCTCGAGCTTCAAAAAGAACTCATTACCAGGATGAAAATTCGTCAAATTACCTCCCCATCCATCTGAATTATATTTATAAACAGTTCATAATGAAGTTCAGATCCCATCCTTTAGATCACTAGAGAAGCCTAAGTGGAAGACCTGTGTAAAATTATTCAGATCTGGCCTGATTATCTTCTGATTATTCTTCCTCAGAACAGCTCACCCACTGACTTAATGAGTTTTTGATTAAAAAAAAAAAAGAATGATAGAAATAATTGCTTTGTCAATAAGGACTAGCTTATCTGATATTCTGGTTCACAGCTAAGTATTCTGTTAAAGTGAACAAAACCCTTCTGTTTCTATTGACCATCTATATGAATCAATAATGAAACGCTATATTTTTGAAAGCAGCATTAACTCTGTGGTGGTTTGACGCTATATGTAAAGCTAAAATTACTTAGTGAGAAAATAAGTGTGTTGTTTTATTTTGGGGTTTTTTGGGGTTTGAGTTTTTGTGTGATATTTTTGAAGATGCCAGAACATCCAGTATTACATTGGTAAGCTGTACTTTGAACCTCCTTCTTGTATGTTGGGCTTCCTGGAGAGTCTTTCTCAGTCATGCTGGAAATCACTGATCCATGTGCTGATCTATAGGAAGAATAATGAGAAATACAAGTTATTAATTAACTATGGACTTTCTATTTTTTTAAATGTGACTTGAACTTAATATAGTATATCTCCAGTGGCAATAGGGTACTTACAAAAATAAAGTCCTCCTTCCTATGTTCACCTTTCTACAGAATTTAAGAGGTGAATTCAACACTGGAGCTCAGAATTTGGGGCAAAAGGGATTCAGCTTCTATATGACCAGCATGGATTGAAATCCCTCATTTGCTTTCGATGGGCAGAGTTGAAATAAGAAATAGGCAGAAATAAGTGATTTTCAGGGAATGTTTCCATTAAGTGGAGGCACACAATCACTGAAAAAGGGAGTATATCTCTATCTAAAGGCATGGGTGAGTGCCAGAAGAAAACCAGAAATCTTTTGTTACTCCTGCTGGCTTGAATAATGAGAAAAGAACTATCAATTTTAATGGGAAAAAACTTAACCAATAAGTTTGACCTCTAAGTAAAGAGATGGTAAAGGAAGTAGTGGTCAAAAATTCACCTGAAATACTGTTTGCAAAATACAGTAATAAAAATTGGTTTGTCCACTTTACAGTAACAAATGTCATGTCAACAAGACATACAAGCCTCATCAGAAAATACTTCTGTGAATTGTCAAGCCAGTTACAAATAAAATGGTGTTGCTTCTTAAGCAAGCAGTGCAACTGGGGAAGAGAGCAACATCTCTCTTATCTCCATTATTTTCTGTAAAATGCTTAGGAGAGAAGATAGTATCAACCAGAAGAGATAAACAATCTGTTTCAGAACAACAGAAATGTCTTACTGTATCATGCACATAAAATATCTCAATTTGAGTTTGAAGTCAAAGACTTCTCAGTAATTCCCAAGAGCCTAATAGCATTCCAGATGTAAGTAATTCTTAATTGTATTCTAGATGTCAGATTGAGAATATTTAAATTTTTATAGGGGCACAAAAAGTCACCAAGTGCCCAATGTCCTTGAAAGTAAGTGAGAATTAAATACTAACATTTCTACCTTTGAAATCTCCCCTTCATTACCTTGGACCTTAGAATGGTGATACTGAGTATGAAAATCTGGCTTTGGTTTTGTTTTAAGTAAGACATTTATTAAAATAATCTCTGAAAAATTGTTGAAATAAATCACTTCAAAAGTTTTTAATCAGGCCACTTGTCCAGGGTAGGATTCTTTCCCACTATTTTGCAATTAAAAATGCACATTTTCACAGAACAAGCAAATATAAGATGACCTGTTGTTGAGATTTTTTGTGCATGTAACAATGGACAGGGTGGCAACATAGGTCTGACTGGTCAAGAGGCTCTTTAAGATGTGAGCCTAAGCCTGTAAAGAACATGGCTTGGTTCACAGAAATATAGTCTTCCTGCATTCAGACTTTATTGCTGAGGGGATTGGGTGCAGTGGGAGTCTGAGATAGAGTATCTTTGACTTTTGTTTCTGAAAATCAAAACTGGACCAACAAAATTCTGGCAACTTGGGATGAATAAGGGGACTGCTCTTCTGAAGCACAGTATTCTCTCTCAGTCATACAAATAGACTCAGATCCTGGCTTTAGCAAAGAGCCCTCATATGACCTTGGCAAGTGATAGTTGTGACTTAGTCTCTGTGTCTAGGTTCAGTGTTTGCAAAATGAGAATAACAGTACTCTCTTTGTCTTGTCTTCATATTGAAAATTCTTTGGTGCAGGAATCATCTCTGTGTGTTTAGTGAGGCACTTGGCATGCAGCTCTAAGTGCTATTTTAATAACAGTGCATAATTGCTTTTAGTTTTATCCCTAACCTTTTTGGAACAGAACCACATTTAGGAAATCCTTTCTTTTAACTCCATTCTCACCTTGGGAGGTTCAAAGACTAAGAAGGCCTCAGTCAAAGTCACCCTTGCTACACAAAATAAATAACTTTCCGTTGGTAACCCTGCATGACCTGGCATTCAGCCCCCTTATAGGCAGAAATCCCACCAAATGATCCTACTTAGTTTGATCCTGCCAGCTTTGAAGCCAGCATATTGCATTGGCTTATCTTCCAGGGACTGGATTTGCAGAGTTTGTAGCTAACAATAAATTTTATTAACTGCCTTCATAGAGAAATCCAAAACATCTCTGCAGTAATAAAGATGGAGCAGGGTTGCAGAGCATGGGAGGCACTGGACACACTGATGTATCCTAGGAGACAACATTAGAAAGAAGGTGGAGGACTCACGGTTATAGCCTATTTTACTTATTATTGGGGTTCACTGCAAATGCTCATGGTCATTACACATAGGTGAATGGATGTTGTCTCCTTAGAAACAAGGGGAGAATGAGAATTACTTGGCCCTGGTGAGGCCACATCTGGAGCAATGTGTCCAGTTCTGGGCTACTCACTACAAGAAAGGTAAGGAGCTACTGGAGACGGTGCAGTGGAAGGCTAAAAACATGATTAGGGGTTTCAGCATCTCTCTTACAAGGAGAGCTAAGGGGAGCTGAGCCTGTTCAGCCTAGAGAAGAGAAGACTGAGATGGGATTTCATTTATGCATACAAATATCTCAAAGGAAGGTGCCAAGAGGATGGTGCCAGACTCTTTTCAGTGGTGTCCAGCAACAGGACAAGGATCAATGGCCATAAACCAAAACACAAGAAATTTAACCTCAACCTGAGGACAAACTTCTTTACATTGAGGGTGGCAGAGCACTGGAACAGGCTGCCCAGGGAGGTTGTTGAATCTCTCTCTCTCTGGAGATTTTCAAAACTCACCTTGACAGTTTCCTGTGTCACCTGCTCCAGGTGACCCTGCCTTGGCTGGGGGGTTGGACTAGATGATCTCCAGAAGTCCCTTCTAACTCTGACAGTTATGTGATTTTGTGAGAACAAGTACCAAACTGATTACAGGATTTTCAGATACCTGGGTCTTGTTAAAAGTGTGATGCATCTAAGATACTTTGCCATTGTCAGGTATGGAAGCTTCTCAATTCTCAAGTAAGAAGAACAAATACTTAACATGCTGCAACATCTGTGTTTGCAGCTGACCTGAGATGTTGACTCTGCTGAAGGCCATGTCAAAGTTCCCACTTACTACATCTAGCAGTTGACCTAGCTTTCCAACTAGCTAGCACTAGGTAGTATCTAAGATGACTAACAATCAGTGAGGAAAGCAATGTGATTCTATGCTATATATTAACAAATACTGCTCCTCTGCACTCTCCGTAGTGCAAATGTACAGCTACATTTTGCAGTGACTGTGAAAGTAGTTCGCTGATAGCTCTTTATTAGAGGGTTGCATTTACAAGGCTGTATTAATAAAGGGGAAGAGATTAAATGGTGCCAGAGATGAGGTATGTGTCTTGTACATTTTATCAATGCAAACCAAAAAAGTATCAGGACTGTGATGCAGTTTTCTTACTGTATCATGCTTAAGAGTTGTTCAGGTGTCACTCCTGGAGTGACAGTAAATTGTTGCAGTTATCTGGGCAAGCCTATATATTTGCCCAATCCATTTTGCTCAAGAAGAAGACCCAAAATCTTCACTTTTTCACAATAATGTCCTCTTTGTGGATGTGATCCCCAAAGTACCACAAGAAAAAATGGTATTTAAGGGGTTCTTCAGACAGATAGTCTGAGTTTTCCAATTAACTATTCATTTTTCTTACCAACTGTTCCTCCCTTACTTGTCCTCCATCTGCTCCATCATCTGAAGGAAAAGGCTGATGAGAGAATGAGCAAAATGGCAATGGAGGTAAGTTAATTTTGAAGGAATTTTCTGTTTTTTACTGACTAGATGGAGGCTCAATAAACATGCACTCCAAAGAAGACTGTTTCTGAGGCTAATCTAATTTGCACACTGCTTATACATAGCATGATATTAAATAGGAAAAGCACTTAATAGCACATGATGCTGATTTT